>CM035409.1:61588376-61833376 GCA_020310875.1 Ceratopteris richardii
TTCATACATACATACATACATACATACATACATACATACATACATACATACATACATACATACACGCATATGTAGATACATACATGCATATATTTGTACATACCTACATATATACATATACACATACATACATGTGTAGATGAATGTATGCATACAGACATACATACAAACATACAAACATACAAACATACATGCATATGTCAGATACATACATATGTATGTGCATACATGCATACATACATATATACATAAATCATGCATGATGCATGCGTGCATACCTACACACATACATATATATTTATAATGTAATTGCACAACTTCGAGTATGTCCACACGTATGCATCTCCTTTGTGCTTGAATGTTTACTGCTCACGTACTTTGGGTATTTTGATAGGCCCTAGTTGTATTACACATTCCCTCTACTCCCCCCCCAGGACCAAACCCATAAGCTTTTCTTTATGGTATATGAATAATGTAAATGGATTGATTTGAACATTTTTTATTATAGATTTAAAATAAGTAATGAGCTATATATAGTACTAAAGAATCTAACCACATACATATGGATAAAGGGCAGATCCAACTTGGATGCTATTATTGATGTGTGGGAAGACGTAGAATTTGCTAAGGAATCCTCCAAGATTTCGTCTTCATCAAGAACAATTTTGACAAAGCATATGATCGCTTGGAGTCAAATTTCATTCTACAATCCATAAAACTCATCGATTGTGGACCTAAATTCATCAACATGATCTCTACACTTATGGGGAATGGCTTAGCTTGAATCAATATCAATTGTCAAATCTCTTAGGAAATCAAGATAAAGTGCTATATTAGATAGGGTTGTCTTTTGGCTCCTCTTCTTTTTGCCATTGTCGCTGATGGCCTTAGCTTCTTGGTTAACCATCAGACCCTTCTTGGGTAGATCCGGGGTTTTCAACTCCCTCATAGTTAGAACTAGATGCTAATGGAACTCTTTGCTAATGACACGAATCCTTTTGCGCATAATGACCATAATAGTATCAACACTTTATGGAAATGTCTAAATCTATTATGTGTTGTGTCCGAAACTAAAATAAGTCACTCCAAAAGTGATTGAAGGCCATTTATGGGACCTAGTCACAATTCTTTACTAACTATGGATGTAAGAAATACAAAATGGACATATTTTTTGGCTCCTCGATATCCTGATGGGTTTTGAAGTTTTGATGGGCTTGTGTATGAATTGGGTTTTAGCCAAACTCGATACTAAATTAGCCTATTGGAAGGGTATGAAGCTCAACTGGCATTACATGATATGGTGATCAACACCTTCCCCATTTCATCTATCATCTATTTTTTAGCATCTTGGAGATTGAAAGACCAAGATTATCGAAGCTTGAGAGTGCTTGTAGAAATTCCCTCTAGACTCGCGATCCCAATAGGAGGGGCATGCCAAAAATCAAGTGGATCTTCTATGTTGGCCAAAAATTTTGGTGGATTGGTCATTCTAGATGTAGTAGTTATGGCAGAAACTAATTGCAAAGTGGCTAATGAAAGCGTGGTGCAATGCAAAAGCTTGCTGGGAAAAATTTATGCTTAGAGACAAATCCTCTCTTATGCTTAAGGGAATCCCTAGTTGGAAGGATCTTGATCTGCTCATCTCAATGTTTTCTCAACATCTGGTGACTCCAAAAGGCTCTAAACTTTTTGCTCCATATGAAAGGGTTGAAACAAGATGAAGCTGAGTGGCTAAAGATTGTAGATGGAAATCCGGTATTAGGCAAAAAGACTCTATTTGGTTTCCTATTAAGGGAATCAAAGAAATTGAATTAAAGAACATCCAAAAGAGGAAAAAGCTTTGGAACAAAGATTTGAGCAATTGAAAACATCTCTAGAACCTTGAGAGAGATCTTTGGATAAGGTTTGAGGACACTAAACTTGTTAGGAGAGTTGATTATGATTGTTGGTGCCTTCTTAGACACAAAATCAGCTCTTCGAACAACTCAAAGACATGCCTCCTTCTTGAGAATGACCCACCCTAGATTGAAGGTTTAAGATGGTCCAACGATAACAAATTGGATTTAAGTCTGAGGATCCATAAGCATCTTGACTAGCATATCTCCCTGAATAGGTGTCAGAATTGGTCTAGCATCGAATGGCATCTTGTGTCTAGGGACCTATGGCATCCTCTCATTGAGAACAAAAGATCCATTCTTATGTGGCAAATCCTTCACCATGGAATCTAGATCAATGGAAAAGCTAATAAAATTTATGGGACCCCTCACTGGTGTAAGTGTTTCCTCTGAGGCAGAGAAGTCCTTGGTCATCTCTTCTTCTCATGCCCTAGAAGCTACCCGATCTAGCAATAGTTCACCAAGATTTTGTGCATACAAAGGCAAATCAACAAAAAACAAGCATTACTTGGAGAAACAATTGACAACTCTTTTGCATTGTGGAATTCCATTAGAGAGGAAGCAATTTGGAAGATATGATAAGAAAGATGTGAGATCAACTTTGATGCCCATCCAAAAGAGTGGTCGATTGAGAAATTCCTTAGCTTGTTAGCTAACTCTCTTTAAATTGTTTGTGATTAATTGAATCTTAGGTTTCCTACTCGTTTTGGACCATCTTAGCTATCGCATCTTTGGGCCGTCGTACCCTTTCTTTGTGGGATACAGGGGATCCCAAGGTCACTGATCCCATTGACTAAATTATTGTACATTTATTAATTCAAGAATGGAAGAGTAGGCTATGGCGTACTTCCTTTTAAAAAAAAGTATGCCCATATACACGTCTATACAAGTTTTTGAACATTCATATGTAGTACATGTTTTAGACATACTCACATATTCAATACCATAGAACCTATATTTAAATGTAGACTTATATATAGATATGTACTTAAACTCCATACTAACGTAGGTTGAACACAAAGTATGTCGAAAATAGAATTTACTTACATACAATCTCTCTAATTTAGTTTTTGTCTCTTTAAGTTCCTTGATGTACTCCTATACACATTTAAAATAACTAATGAACTGTATATACTACTAAAAAATCTAACCACATACATATGGACAAAAATTAAAATTATTTGTGTGTATTTATAGGTTTATAGACAAGCATGATATATATACATTTATAGCATGTATATATTTATACAAATACAAAGCATAAGAGTGCACGAATTTGAATTTCTTGAAACTAAAGAACTATGATTATACTTACATTTTCTGAGATTTTCTTAGTTTCAAATGTTAAGTAAATCTACATACCTTAATTTAATTATGTGAGTAAAATTAAGCTTTACATAAAACCTCTTTACTTGTAAGAAATTGGTTGTTTTGGGCACTATTATATGCACAAGAAAGGTTTTAACGATAACATTGAGCTGAATAATACTTTTCAAGAGATATTCGTATTGTTTAACTGTATTAACATGTTTAAAACTACAATTACTATTTGCAGATCACAAAAAATTTACTAATTTTAGCTCATATATTGGTTATTCAACGCCATTGAATAGATGATGAATAAAATCTATTTGTAGAAGTTGTAAGAGTATTGTCACATGCGTTCAGAGACTTTGTGGCTCATTTTTAGCCATACGTCCATAGCATATGAAATACATAAAAAGATACACGATATATATATGTACACTCGTATACATACTTGAACACACACACACACCTATATATATATATATACATATATATATATATATATATGTATGTATATATATATATATATACATACATACACACACACACACACATATATATATATATATATATATATATATATATATATATATATATATATATATATATATATATATATATATATATATATATATATATATATATATATAGATAGATGGAGAGAGGTATACTATAGTGCTTTCTCAACCGCACAGTATCCCCGGTCACAAGCTTTTGATCACTTAAGAATAGTAGAAGAGAGGAAAATGGAATATGCACAAGTCAAGAGAAAATTCAATGCAAAAAAGTAGACAGGATATGACCTAGAGAAAGAGAATTTTTGGTATTATAGATTTGAATCAATCAATACAATAGCTTTGAAAAATAGCTTTCTGACAAAGCCTCAACCTCCCTACCACCTCCCGCACTCTCAATCACACTCTCACTCTCAATCACAAGGTAATTCTCAGATTTTGGAGGCCTCTTCTTGGATGTCGCAGAAAACCTTTCTCAAAATAGAGTTGATTGTGCCCCCAAGGAACAATGTGATCCAAAAGCTTTAGCAAAATTTGGCTCTTCTTGTGTTGCATGCAAAAGTTTTGCAAAAGCATGCGTTCATAGTAGTCAAATGCTTTCTTTAGAGATACATGTCCAAAAGTAGAAGAAAAGCAACAAAAAGATATATCCGAAGACAACTCGTAAGTGTGCATGACAATACATATGCATCAAAATCCCGAATTCAAATAGAAATAGAGAAGGCCCTTTTTCTAAAGTGTTGGAAAAATCCACACTTTTATGGGCCTTGCAACTAAAAAATAATGTGAAATTCCAAAATATGTGAGAGACAAAAATGTTTAGCTCTTTGATCTATACAATAGTGTTATAGATGCCCTAGGTACAGATCTGCCTCCAAATATCACTTTTGAGCCCTGCAAGTTAAGGAATTGTGGAGGGTGAATAAAATCAAGGCATTATCTTACAATGAACTAAATGTAGAGCCCAAATGAGGTATTTAAAACATGATTCACAAAATTTTCAGAGAGAGACTTTTATTCTCTTATGCATGCTCTACCTTTCTCTTATTCAACACTATACTTTTAATTCTTTCATCTTCACCTTCAATTTTCAACCTGAATACATGATGCAGATAAGGTTTAGAGAGAGAATATAAAACTTGTCATCCCTAAATTTTTCCTATATGCATAAAATGGCCTACTTTTTCATTCTTAACATTATGCCCACAATATATAACCAAAAGATCAAAATGAATTAGTTCACTATTGAAAGGCCTATTACAATTCTTGCCTCATTTTAAGGACTTTGTCCTCAAAGTTGGAAATAAGGATAATTTGCTAGAAAATCTGCTAAGTTCAACCAAGGTCAAATTTTCAGCTGGATATGTGTGCCATTTTATCAAAATCTCTACTATAGATCTATTTGCAAGTAATATTTTCCTCCTATCTAACACTATTTCAGGTCGAAGCTCAAAAGAGCCGTCATCTTTGAGCTTATAGTTGTCTTGCAAAACATGAGCAACATTAGATACATATCTTTTATGCAAGGTAACATGAAATATAGGATGCACATTTAAATGTTTAGGCAATTCCAACAAATAATCACGACCCAATCTTTTTCAAAACTTTAAAAGAGAATGTGTATCTTGGAGAAAGTGTATGATCCTTTTCTAGCAACAAGTTAGATCGGTGAGGATTGACTTTAAGAAATGCCATGTCATCTATTTGAAATTCAAGTGGTATTCTCTTCAAATGGTGCAATTTTTCTTGCCTTTTATGAGCTTCTTTTGTGTGTTGATTAATTTTTCCAAGTTCGTCCTTCTTCACAAGCATTTATTTAGATACTTCTACTTTATTTGGAAAACCAAAAACGAAGGTGGATTCAAAAAATTATAACCATACATAGCCTCAAAAGGAGTCATTTTTATAGATGCATGCCATGCAATATTGTATGCAAACTCGACTAAGGCCAAATATTCCCTCCAATTACCTTGCTTTGAATTCACATACATATGCAACATATCTTCAAGTACTCGATTAACACTCTATATTTTTCCATCAGTTTGTGGATGGAAAGCTATAATCATATGAAGATGAGTGACAATGGATTAAAATGTTGCTTTCTAGAAGTTTGATGTGAACCTAGCCATGCATTCTCTTAAACTGAGATTTCACATGTTGGCACTTTAAACATTCACTAACACACTTTCTAATATCCTGCTTTATATGCCATGGCCATAAGTAAGAATATTTCATTTTTACATAGATCGCTCAATAACTTGGACATGCAGAAAAAGGTGCATTGTTAAAATTATGTAATATTTGAACTTACAATGAAGACTAAGAAGATATACATAATTGATTTTTACAATATAAAGATCCATTCTACAAATGAAATTTGTCTTGATACATCATCCCCTATTTGCATGCAGAAAATTTAGGATAGGCACATAAAAAGAGTCTTGCTTTAGTTCTTGAATTTCATTGAGAAAACTAGAATTTATTACAAAAAGGAGATTAGACAAAGGTTTTTGATGCAATGCATGCATCAGTGACCTTATTTTCCTTATCAACCAAATAATTAATGTCAAAATCATACTTCTTTAATAATTCAATCCAACACTTTTGCTTATTGTTCAATACAACACTTCTGCCTACTGTTAAGCAATGGTTGTGTGAAAATGTATTTTAGACTCTGATGATTTTTTTCAATCCAAACTTAATCCCTAACAATAGATGTCTCCAATGATTAAGTGCATGTACAACAACAAGTATTTCTAGATCATAAGTATAATAATTAAGTTATCTTTTTCTTAATTTTTTGGATTCATATGCAACCAGCCTACCATTCGTGAAAGAACACATCCTATTTGACTACCATTTGCATCACATGCAACCGCAAAAGGCTTTTCATTTTTGTTATTTTCAAAACATAATTTTCAATGATTTTTTTCCAATGATTCAAATGATTTTTGACAAGACTCACTCCACAATAATCCTCCATTCCTTTTAGTCATTTTTGTGAGGGGATTAGCTATCTTAGAGAAATCCTTAATAGGTTTTCTTTCATATTGCACCAATCCTAAAAATTTCTAACATCCCTTATAGTTTTAGGAACTAGCCAATCAACTATTGTTTTCACTTTATCCTCATCAATATCAATTCCCTCTTTAGATATGAATCTTCCTAAATACACAAGTTTATCCTTAGCAAAGAAAAATTTACTTTTATTTCCATGCAATTTGTGTTCTCTAAAAGTCTAAAAAGTATTCTTGAGATGCACAACATGATCATAATCATCTTTTGATTATACCAATATATCATCAAGAAATACTAAGATGGATTCGTCTAGGTAATCACAAAAAATATTGTTCATCAAGCACATCAATGGAAGGGGTGTTTATTAATCCAAAAGGTAAAACCATAAACCTGTGGTGGCCATAATGTGTTCAAAAAGATGTCTTGGGTATATCTTCTACTTTGATCCTAATTTGGTGATATCTATTAGAGTTTGAAGTCTATGAAGCATAGGAACAACACGAGGAAGAAGAAGAAGCTTGGAGCACAATACAACATTGAATGTATTACCATGTGCATGTACAAAGATAAGTAACCTGTTAGGGTTATAGGCATATATACAAGCTAGGGGAAAAACCTTCTAAAGAGGGAAAAAAGTGCCCTTGATGGTCCGAAGTGTGTTCACACACATCACTACCAAATTATACAAACAAATCCCCATAGGAGTGATGCAGTGAACAAGGAGCTAGCACTCATTTATAAGGAAGTGCCAAGCTAGTGGAAATATATCAATCCACAAAAGGAAGTAAGCCCCAAGCTTTGCAGAAAGCTTCAAACTTCTCCCAAGGTAGAGCCTTTATGAAAAGATGTGCAATGTTATCATGTGTTGATACATATGTGAAACTAATCTCTCTAGCAGAGATCCTCCCCCTGACATAATGATAATGCACCTCAATGTGTTTTGTGCAAACATGGAACATAGGGTTCCTCACAACTGCCAATGCACTCTAACTGGTAGTCAAGAGGTGGTGGAAGAAGACTGACCAACACCCAAATGAGCCAAAAGGCATCTGAGCCACCCACACTCTCAATAATCATTGTGAAAGTTACCCTATACTCATCCTCACAACTAGAAGTGGCCATAGTGGGCTGCTTCTTGGTCGACGAAGATATGCATAAGCTAACAAGCATGAAGCAAAAACCACTAATGGACACATGAGTGTCATAACAAAAAACCCAGTCCGAGCTAGAAAAAGCATGTAAATATGGCGGTAATGATCCCCCCTTGGGATAAAACAATCCAAGCTGTCGAGTACCATTCAATTAAGGAAAGATGCGACTAACCACCTACCAATGCTTAAAGGTGTCTGCATAAGACCACAAACATCACTATGAACAAAATGCAATTTCTGAGTAGGTTAAACTCAAACATCTTTTAGGAAGGATGAATGTTGCATTTTGCCCAAATTATAGCCTTCACAAGCATGTTTACAAAGTGCCTCAAGTTTGGGGAGAGATGACACCATTTTGAATTTCTGCAGGCATAGCAAACTAGCAAAATTCAGATAACCAAAGCATGAATGCCAAAGCTTTGCATCTGAGATAGCTTGAGAATCTTGAATTGCACATGTTGAATCATTGCCAGATTTTGCATATTTTGAGCTTACATAGGCCATGACATAAAATAACAAAAGCAATAATCGCATCTTCATTTGAGAGATCATGAACTGTACACATGTCATCAACAAATTCGATAACCAAGCCAATCTTTGCTAATGCTGAAACTAACAACATATTTTTCTTGATCCCTAGCACATACAAAGCATCTGACAATGAGAAAGAACTACTATCATTAGTATTCCTAATGATCTTACCAACTCCCATTACATGATAAGAGGTGTTTTTAATGCATATGACAGTGTGCCCTATAGGGGTAGGCTCATGTAAATTGAAGAAAGTGTGCTGCGAGGTACTATGTTTAGTTGCCCCATTATTAAAGTGCCAATATTTGAGTCTTCTACAGACATACATTACTCCTGAGAAGATAGGTGATAGCTTTAAATAGTAGTAAATTCCAATTCTTCATTCTACACAAGATTAGAAAACTCTGTTTTTGTTGTAGAGACCTCTGCAATAATCACTCTAACCTCTAAAGTTGTCCATGGAATCTCCTTCATTCATGTGCTCAGTCTCCAACTAGTTTTGGAGGTAAACAACACGAGCCTCATTTCTTGGTTGGTATAAAGTTCTAAGTGTATCCTAAACATCATTTTTTGTTTTGCAAGAGTGAATGTGAGGGATAATGGCATATTTGATAGAAAAATCTATCAATACATGTGCTTGAGTATCTTTCTCATCCCAACAAAGATTCTCTGAAATAGGTGCAACACGAACAAGAATCTAACGATCATAATCTTCAACACCATCTATATCACCTTTAGTGTGTAGTAGGGCATTTTTTAATAACCTACACAATATTCCATAGCCCTTTTGCTATCAATACAAGATGCATCATCTATGCCCATAACAGATAATTAGTACCATCCAACTTGTCCTCAACAACCAACATACGGAATACATAATTGCTTTCACCCATGGCCATAGACTAAATACCCTGATGCAAAAAAATGATTGTATCTCAAAAAGTTCAACACAACCACACTCTCGAGCTCTGCAAAACTTGTAACAGACTTCGAGGTGCTTGTACTAGGGAACCATGTGTTTGGCACAAAAGGATAAGATTTACTGAATATGCACTATGAGAGCGCATTTAGAGGCTAAAACGAGATCAAATCAAAATTTTTGATGCCACAAAGCAAACGTGTTTTGAACTCCTAGTCATGCTTAGTATGGTCATTAATTTTCATGCGATTCTGAGACTACGACCAGAGGGGTGTTGACGATTCCCTAGATGAAGCGATGACCTATTCTGATACCAATTGTTGGAGTTTGAGGTCTATTGAAGCACATGAATAGCACAAGGAAGAAGAAGAAGCTTGGAGCATAACACAATACTGAATGTATTACCAAGTGGATGTACAAAGATACGTAATGAGGGCAAACTCACTAGCCTCCATATCTTCATAACTGCATTTTTATCATCCTCTAGACACACTAGATATTCATGAACCTTCATTCACTTCATCATTCAACTCCATGAACACATTTGTGGTGGCTTCTAGTTGCTTTGCGCCTCGTTCTTTGCATAATTCTCCGAGAACCTTCTAAATAAGCTCCTCTTGCTCATGAATATTTTGTGTGAAACCTTCCACCATGGTCAATGATCCATTCCACTCTAATACCACTTTTGGTGCTTCATCAATCACAAACTAACCCCAATCACAAGATTTTGATCACTCAATAATAGTATAAGAGAGAAAAATGGAACTTGCACAAGATAAGAGAAAAATTGATGCATAAGAGTAGACAAGATATGACCCAAAGAAAGAGAAATTTTGGTATTATAGATTTGAATCAAGCGATACAATAGCTTTGGAAAATAGATTCCTAATGAAGCCTTGACCTCTCAACCACCCTCGAGCTATCACAATCTCATTCACACCTGCACGCTCAATCACACTCTCCCTCTCACTCTCACTTTCAGTCAAAAGGTAATTCTTAGATTTTTAGCCTCTTACTACATGACACAACAACTCTTGCTCCCCCCCTCCCCAAGGAAGTGCATGATCCACAAAATTTAGCAAAAGCTGGCTGTCTCGGTGTTGCATGCAAAACTTTCACACTAAGTATGAATGGCAACATGTATACATCACAATAATGGATTCAAATAGAAATAGAAAAGGCCATATTTCTTTAAGTGTTGAAAAAATCCACACTTTTCTAGGCCCTATAACTAAAAAATAATGCAAATTTTCAAAAAACTTGTGAGAGTCAACAATGTTCAGCTCTTTGATTTGCACAGTAGTGCTATGGATGCCCTAGGTCCAAATCTACCTCCAAATATCACTTTTAAACCCTGCAAGCTTAGGAATTCTAGAGAGCAAATAAAATCAAGGAAATATCTTATAATGAACTAAATGTAGAGCCCGAAGTGAGTTACCTAAAACATGATTCACAAATTTTTCACACAAAGACTTTTATTCTCTTATGCGTGCTCTACCTTTCTCTCATACAACATTTCTCTTAATTCTTTCACCTTCACATTCAATTTTCAACCAAACAACATGATGGAGATAAGTTTTAGAGAGAGAATATAAAATTTATCATCCCTAAATTTTGCCTGTATGCATAAAATGGCCTACTTATTCATTCTAAACATTATCCCCACAATATATAATAGAAAGTTCAAAATGAATTATTTCACTATCGAAAGGCTTATTGCATGTACATACAAACTCAGTCAAAGAGTGAAAATGATACATATTTCTTAGACATACTTCTTGACAATCGTACATATGAACACTCACATGATTTGTTATTCATTCCTTTCTAATTTGTAAGGTTTTTAGGCTATTATTTTCTAGTTATTTACGATGTAGCTCTTCTAAACTAACTACATACGCAAACCTACATGCATACATATAAACATATCAACACACATACATTCTTACATACACATTAATATATACATACATAAGTAATTAACATGCAGATATGATATCATTAATATATACATACATAAGTAATTAACATGTAGATAGGATATCATTAACACATTTGCAAGTACGTACTTATATACGTTTATACAAGCGCTTAAAGATTCATACATAGTACATGTTTTAGACATACTCACGTATTCAATACCTTAGAACACACACACACACACATACACACACACACACACACACACACACATATATATATATATATATATATATATATATATATATATATATATATATATATATATATATATATATATATATATATATATATATAGAGAGAGAGAGAGAGAGAGAGAGACTGACTTATATATAGATGTGTACCTATAATCCTTACTAAAACATAGGTTGAACAATAGATATATCGAATGAAAAGTATCTACTCACATATCCACATTCATTTTTATATAATTTTACTCAAGTCCTCTTGCATTCATAACATACACTCAAACATAGTTGTTTAAAATATTCTTGTAAAAAAAACCTATACTATTGCTAAAAAAATTCAACTATGATATGGTCAACAAAATCCGACATTGAACAATTTTCCTATGATAAATTTTGCTAAGCTTGGAGGCAATAGTTAAGAATGATACAAAATATGTAAAAATTTGAAATATATTTTAAAGTATAAAACCATAAAAAAATAATGAAAATACATTTTTTTATCACTAGTATTACTTAGAAATGTTACGCCAAAAAATTACGAGACCTAGAAGTTCCTCAAAGACTTAATTGAGGATTTGGGTGCTTGTTGAAAATTTAAAGATCAAATGAACCAAATAATCATATCATACACATCAAGAGCCATGTAAGCTATTTCTTTATTAGATCTTGCCTGCTTCTTAGTAAGAGTCCACGTCAAGAAGATTTGCACCATGCCTTCCACCATCAAGCATATATCATTGATTAGTAAAGATCAATAAGGTTTGTTTGGAAGATAAATTTTGAGGTTTGGTTCACATCTTATTTCCATACTCTCCATTTCATCTATCTTGAGACATATAAGACCTTGGAGATCAAAAGATTCAATCATAACCAGCCTGCAATGCTTCAAAATTAACCCAATTCCATGTGTCACGAGGAAGGAGATAAGGAAGAGAGCTGACACACACTCTCACAATCAAAGAGGAGCACACACATAGAATGAGGCAAGGAAGAATGATCTTCTTCTTCTTCTTCATAAAAGGAATGTACAAGAATGACCTAAAACAACACTACAACAAGTCCAATGTATAAAGAACAGTACATAAGGAAAATCCTAATGTCCGTGAACGAGTGAGCTGGCAAGAAACAAATGTGCCATCACTCTCATTAGATAAATCTAGTAAAGCTCAATGAAGTATCCCTAACATATAGCGGTGTGACCATTATACATGTCAGAGAAATGAAAAAGTGATAAGTGTCATCCTAGATCATCACATACTGAGCTTGATATCTCAACACTCCCCTTCAAGCTCAACATCATCTCCTCTAGTCCAAGCATATTTCGAAACTTATTCACCTTCTCTGCTCCAAGTGCTTTAGTGAAAATATTAGCAATCTTCTCATGTGTCATCACATAAACAAGATCAATATCACATGCTAATACCTTCTTTTTGATGAAGTGATAATGTACCTGGATATGCTTTGTTCTCGCATGGAAAATAGGATGCCATGCTAACTGTATGTTGCTAGAATTATCACAATATATGGTGATAGGATTTTTCACTTCCACTTCTAGATCTGCAAGTAGCATCTCTAACCAGGATGCTTCACATGCTACCATTGCAGCACTTCTATACTCAACCTCTATACTCGACAAAGCAATAGTGGGTTGCTTCTTGCTACTCCATGTAAGTCCAAGTGAGAGAAAGCCGCTAGAAGATCTTCTATCTGGAATACTACTAGCCCAATCTGCATCAGTGTATCCATGAACCTACAAATCTACACCAGCTTCATAAAACCATGCATAATCTAAAGTAGCATTCACATAACTTAGAGTGCACCTCAGAGCATCTAGATGCAGCTTTATGGGAACCTACATAAATTGACTTTCAAGTCTAAGAGTGTAGCTTAGATCAAGCCTTGTAATTGTGAGATATACCAAAATTCCCACAATTTTCATGTACATAGTAGCATTTTCCAATGCTTCACTTGATGTAATATCCAACTTCAAATTCTAATTTAATGGCATAGAAATTGGCTTACAATCAGCCATCCATACTTTTGCAGCATACTCAAGGCATATTGTCTTTGTGACATCCATATTCCTATTTTTGTATGTATAAACTCAATGCCCAAGAAGTCATGCAACACACCAAGACCTTTCATGTCAAATTCTTGCATAAGGAGTTTCTTTACCTCTTTATTTCTTGCTTCATTATCACCTCCTATAATCAAGCCATCAATATAAATAGCCACAATGGTGATTCCATCATCACCCTTGTTTGCATATAATGAATGATGTGCATCACACATAGAAAATCCAATGTTGGTCAAATAATTAGCAATCCTTGCATGCTAAGCACAAGGGGATTGTTTAAGTCCATACAAAACCTTTTGCAACTTGCAAACATATTCTAGGTGCTTTGAATCTTCATATCCTTGTGGTTGATCCATGTATACTTCTTTCTGTAACTCACCATGTAGGAAAGCATTCTTCACATCCATCTGATGCAAAGTCCATCCTTTTACTATAGCTACTGCAACAAGTTTTTTGATAGTAGACATTTTGGCTACAAGGCTAGATAATTCCTCATAATCAATGCAATATGTCAAAGCATATTGGTGCTTTGTACCTATTTATGCTACCATCAACATTATGCTTTACCTTGTAGCCTATGGGTTTCCTTTCTTGCAGTAATGGAAACAACTTCCATGTATTGTTTCCATAAAGTGCAGGTCGCTCTAGGGATAATGAAGAGCCATGCAACTATCATATGTCAATCGTTGCACTGAATTCTGCATCCTCCCACATCTTATTGGTCTTGGGTCACTTCTCCTTGTATCATTTGCATGTGCCTTTCTTACTCTTGGAGTCTTCACAGAGGGAAATCCAAGTTCCTCAATGAAGACTCTTTTCTGAACTGCTTGAATCTCCATCAATGTCTTCAAAACCTGTGGATGTTTTACTACCAATAGAAATCTTTTCTTAACCTTTCTTAGATGTATTTGATGAATTTTCTGGATTGAAATTTCCATGCAATCTTCCACTCCATGGATTTCAGTTGGAATTATTGCTTGGTGATGCATTTGGTCTACACTTGATTTATTAGCATTTTCTTTTTCATTTGAGTCAAGATTAAATCCTTCTTTGGCATCTGCATAGAAGCTTTAAATTTCTCCAAACACCACATCTCTGCCCTTCACCTACCGTGTGAGTGGATTAACATTTATATCCCTTTTGCTCAAGGGAGTATCCAATGAAGATACATTTTTCTTCTTCTGGATCAAGCTTCATCTTCAAATCATCTGGAACATGTACATATGCAATACAACCAAAAACTTTCATATGTGATAAGTTTGGCTTTTTACCTGTGAACTTCCCTTCAGGTGTAACTTGATGTATAGCAATAGTTGGAGTTCTATTCATGATATATACAGCAGTGTGCACAACTTCTACCCAATAACAATGAGGCATATTCTTCTCAGCCATCAAGGCTCTTGCTATTTTTGCAATATTTCTATTTTTGCATTCAACAATGCCATTCTATTGTGGTGTGTACCTACATGAAAACTGACGTCAAATTCCATGACTGAAGTTGATCAACTCATTTCACATATATTCACCTCCTCCATCAGATCTAAATGTCTGAATATACTTCCCTGTCTGCTTTTCCACCACAGTGTTAAAATTCTGGAAGTGAGCGAACATCCCACCCTTCTCTTTCATGAAATATACCCATACTTTCCATGTATGATCATCAATGGAAGTAACATAAAAACTGCAACCGCCCATAGATGTGGTCTGTGCAGGCCCCCAAACATATGTATGTACTATTTCTAACACATTCTCACTAACATGCTTGTCATATAGAAATGATGCTCTTGACTGTTTACCAAATTGACATACTACACATACCTTTTGCATTTCCGCAACTTTGAAATTCGGTAGTCCATTGACAATCTCCTTTGACTACATCAATTTTAGCCTCTTCAAGTTTGCATGTCCAATTCCCTTGTGCCAAATCTCTATATCAGCAATGAGTCCTGCACCTTTTGCAAACATGGCTACATTCATTTCAAGAATTTCCACATTTGAGGTGAACATTCTACCCACTTTGTTCCCTTTCACAATCAATTGTCCATCCTGTTTGTACTCTTCTACATATAGCCCATCAGAATTGAACCCCACTTGTAATCCCCGGTCAAACGTTTGTCCACCGAAAACAAAATTCTTTGTTATATTTGGAACATGTAGCACATCAACAAGATGTTTTACCTTCCCGTTCTCCATAGACAATGCTATGTTTCTTGTATGCTCGATAGGGTGTGATATGTCATCACTTGTTTCAACATATCCAAGAACTGACAACTTTTTCAAACTACTAAACCATTCAACATGACTGGTCATGTGATCTGAAGCACCTGAATCAATGTACCAGACATTACCATTTGATTTTGAAATATCAACAGACATCATATTCATCATATGATGTTGAACCATGAACAACTTCTCAGAATCATTTGCACTTGTGGATGCATAGTTGTTTTGCTGCCTTCTGTTATTTTGATTATTCAACTTGCAATTATGTTCAAAGTGTCCATGTTTACCACAATTCTTGCATCCTTTATTGTCATTATCTGAATCATTTCTTTGGAATTTTATGTGGCCTCTTTGGCTCCCCCTACCTTGAAACTATCCTCTACCTCCTGCATGATTCTGATGTTGACTTTAATCTTGGTTACTATTTCCTCTTCCACTTGGTTAACAGATAACGAGTACATTACCTTTCATGCTCCTTGATTCCATTCCTCATATACTCTTAACTAGTCCGTAGTCTGATTCCTCTCTAGTAACTATGAAGCATTTTCGTTCTCTCCTTTGATATACTTCCAATAGCCTTTTCCCATCAAGAAATTTTTCATTCTGATTCTCCAAGCATGGAAGTTGTTCTTGTCTAGCTTATCGCCCATAAGCTCACTAATTCCATCTACGTTTGCCATTTGTGCAGCAATTCATAACACTGCAAAAACACTATAAGCAATACTTCTGCTTGAACGCTATCGCACTATGACGTGGCAATTATGTCTCAAAAAAACACAATTTTTGTGTATCAATAGTACACAAAATTGCTTGAAATTCTAGATCTAGAATATATGAGTATTGGCGAATAGGACAAAATCGGCTTGGTTTTCTTGTGGGCCCAAGCTTATTGGCTCAAAATGGAGGTCGAGATGCCTTCTACCTTCACACCAATTTTCATAGCAATCTGAGGCCGTTTGTGAATCGCGCTTTCTCCATGCCTTCTCGCATACTCTTCACTATTGGCTTTCTCCACAAGCTCTCTATAGCCACACTGGCACTGATACCATGTAAAGAGGAAGGAGATAAGGAATAGATCTCACACACACACTCTCACAATCAAAGAGGAGCACACACACAGAATGAGGCAAGGAAGAATGATCTTCTTCTTCTATTACCTAAAAGGAATGTACAAGAATGACCTAAAACAACAATACAACAAGTGCAATATATAAAGATTAGTACATAAGGAAAATTCTAATGTGTGCAAATGAGTGAGCTGGCAAGAGACAAATGTGCCATCACTCTCGGTAGATAAATCAAGTAAAGCTCAATGAAGTATCCCTGACATATATCGGTGTGACCACTATACATGTCAGAGAAATGAAAAAGTGATATGTGTCATCCTGGATCATCACATATTGAGTTTGATATCTCAACGCAATGTACCAAATTTTCTTGCATAAATATTATATAGTGATGAGAAGCTACTAGTGCATGGAAAGGCTTAGGTAACTAAAATTAGAAACAATACTTAAGAAAGCTCAAAAAACCAATCAACATTAGAAAAAGTATTGGTTTACTTCAAAGTATGAATACACATTAAAAAGAAAAATTCTCTAATAACTCTAATTTAGAGATCTATTGCTTCTTAAACAAAGAATGCCAAAAGGACCTTCTGAAAAGTTTCTATTTCTCATAACTCAATAAGCTAAATTATAAAAGAACTTAATCATCATACGTGCATTTTCCGATACATTGTATTCGTTACTATGCGAAAATCATCATATAGAACTTCTTTTCGTCTATACCTTCGAGAACCAAGTTGTGAAGAGATGAATCTATTTCACACAATATAAAGCGAAAAGATGGTAAATCACAAATTTAGGAAAATGAGTGTCCTTGCCACACCTATGACTAATTATCATATGCACATTTACTCATTTACGAACATAAAATAGAGGACATTGCACATCCCTATAGGTGTTGAAATTATGAAAGGGAAAAATCACATTAGTCTTTGTGGTTGTTTCAGTAATTATAAGAAGATGGCATTTAATTTATATCAGAGGAGAAACATATGAGTTCGGGTCCTCATTTTGCAAACAGGTGCAATCCATGTATATAAGCATTAGTCCAAAGATATAAACATCAACACGTGTGTGATCCACTATTAAGTATTATTAGTATTGTTTTACAATGTTAGCATGACCCACTGCTAACTGCTATAACAAATATGCCAAACATGAGATCAACAAACATGACATGCTTAACACAAGCAAATTCCATCATCAGAATGATACTTACAAACTTGTGATGCATAGTGTTGTACCCACCGCTACCCAAATGTGATATTCCAACCATATCTAGACGTGTGGTTATCGCATCTAGCTGATGATGAAAATATCGGTCAAGAGTCTATTGCTGCTCATCGCGAATCATCTTCCACTCCTCAACATCTAGCCATAAAAGCTTTGGTAAGACTTCTTTGAAAGCATCACAAACCTCTGATAATTGATGGGACATCACCCCATGCACCGTGTGTTGAACCCACTCTAAGTTGATAAGAGGGTGCTTAGGTGCTGGCCAATACTTGCGATAAATCACCTCTGTGATGTAATTTTTGTGATCTTTGTCTTGTTCACTCAATTTAGCCATGATAGAGTGTCCAAAATATATTGTGCATGGCAGTCGTATGCGTTGAGGCATGGTCTTTTCAACTGCATCCATCACTAGAGCTCCATCACGTATACAGTACACCTTGGAGTCATCATGTTCATGCGCACCCCAAGGTGTACGTGGTGTACTTGCATCTAAGTTACTTGCTCTAGGAGTAGTTTTGGGTGACATAGCATTCGTTGCACTAGCTCCACAACATCCGCCTTCTCCTCCAAACCCACCTGTAGGTCCACGTTTGGCCAATGCCTATATCATGTTGTGGTCTCAAACATTGGCGCATACGTTGATCGCCAGAGCCATTAGGTGATGGTTCAGAAGACAATCATGGTGGAGACATAAATCTAGGAGTACCACCGGAAGGAGTAGTACCACCAAAGGGAGTATTGCTAAAGGGAGTAGTCCCGCCAAAGGGAGTGCCGCCAATGCGAGTAGTCCTGTCAAAGGGAGTGTTGTTGATGGGAATGCCACCATGAGAGATCTAGTACTATGACATAATGGCCATATAAGTGGGAGGTCCTTGAGATCTGATCTCTAAAAACTATTCCTCTATCATGGAATGCAGAGGAATGGTGAATTGTCTCCCATCATGCTCTCCAACAAAAAATTCAAATAATTAGCATATGTTAATAATGGTAATATAGAAAAATAGTGGTCTAAAAAAAAACGTAGCAAATAAGTAAACAAAAATAAGTACATACAAGTGCTTGCTTCATAAGTCCTCTATTCTAGCATCCTCTTAGAGATCTGATGCACAGAGGATATCTATCTCTACATTGTCAACTTCTAGATCTCTTGGTATGGCAGCCCCTTCCCGATCATCATCCTTGTACAACATATTGTATGTTACCTCCTCATGTACCTCATGTACCTCATGTACCTCTTCTTGTTCCCCAGTATCAAAAGTAGGATCAAAAGTAGGCCTATTTTTGTCGATGTATGGGATCCAAAAGTGTCATCCATGAGACCATAGTGCACTATATTTTTAATACTCCCAATCACACCCCTTTGTAAGTTCCTCCTCTTCTTCAAGGATATCCTCACCTGCTCCCTTTGCTTGTGAAACGATTGAATCTACCCATCTGCTCATTGGAAAGGTTGGAAGAGATTGAAGACTTTTGAAAAGAGACAAAGAGTGAGTGGAGTGATGTCGGAATGATTTCATCACTTCCATTGGCTTTCTGAAAATTTTCTTTCATGATGATTATCTCTAAACTCTCAAACATATATTTTATATGAGCTTTTGATTTGACTAAACTCTCTCTTGAGTATTTGCAGGCCGAAGAAGATGGAGATGTGCATTAAATAGGAACATCCAATTGAACAAGACCCTATCACTTAATGTCCATTTGCTCCTTTTGACTTTTGTAGTTTTATGTGTTGTATTTATGAAACAAGTGAATATATAAAACCCCATGTATATGTGTGAAATTTCCTATGCATGCTTCTAAAAGTATAGCGTAAAAAAGGGTAAATGAGTAAAGCTAAAGAACCCTTACATGTTTGAAGTGATTGATTACTCAGCATATACAATAATATGGAGTTCTATTGAGGAAATATTGTATTCTGACTAGCTATAGAAGGCCTTTCCCCATTTATCCATGCAAAGAGAGAAATTTGTAGGTCCACATGTGTATATATGTGTGCATATATGTGAGAGTTTACTTGTGAATACATGTGAGCATTTAAGTATGTGAGATGTGTGTGAATGTTTGATTTATTTTGTATTAATATGTTAATATTTATATATTATATTAATATATGAGTAGTTGATAATTAATTTAATATCTTAAAAACTAATTACTAATATAAAAGCAAAACCTTAACAAAATATAAGAAACAAAAAAATAAAAATGAGCGCATAAAATATGTCTACGTGCATATATGAGATAGTCATATATGCTAATATATAAGTAAAGTGATTTATGTGCATGTGGAAGTGTGCCACTTGTTTGTATGTTTTTAGTAGCCATGTGGAAGTGTGCCACTTGTTTGTATGTTTTTAGTAGCCATGTGCATGTGCATGTGTTTTTTTTAGTAATTGCATGCAAGTTTTTATTTGTAAGTGTATAAATGACTTGCGCAACACATACATATCCATCCACACATGTTCAAGCATGTCAAAAGGCCTTTTGTGCAAACCATGCATACATATGTATAAACACTTGCGGCTAACAAACTATCCCACAACTTAGCTATCCACATCAGAAAGTCAATGCCATTAAACCAAGTGGAAATAAATGCCATTAAACCAAGTGGAAATTATACTGGCAATGAAAGAGAGAAAAATATAACCGAGAGATTGAAAAAGTTGGCCACAAACTAATACTCTACGACAATAGGATCAAACTACATGATTGCATGCTTAAAAACTACATAAAAAATATCTAGTTGGAGAGAAAAATAAAGATCAAGTTTTTGCATATACGTGCACCAAATTAGAGCATAAACTTGCTCATAAACTCTCTTAAGTGAAGAAGTGAACACAAAAGAGTTTTGGATAAAATTCAAGTCCTCCATAAATAGTGCAATGAGAGCCAAGACAATCAATAACAAAAATGAATGAATAGGGTCAAAAGTGTCTACCACTACACCATGTATCTCCAACTACTCCTCTGAGGATTTAGCTTGTTTTAGGGTAAGGTATGGAAGTAGTTGTTTTGAATGCATGTTCAATGGCATCACTGGTACCTGTGAAATTTTCTTTTTGCCTTGTATCTGCACTTGTGGTGGCTTTGTCTTCAGACACACCTTTGTCTCTATTTAATCCATTAATCATTGATTCTTGACCTATTTCCACTTGAGCCTTCCCCTTGCTTCTTGTCTGCACTGTAAAAGATTCAATTTCTTCTAAATGCACCACCTTGGTAGATGGAGATGGCACATTGACATGATCTAACACTTCTTCTTTGTGTACAGAAATCATTTGAATATGGGGCCCGGATGAAGAGGCTTGATTCTTAGGACAACAATTTGTATAGTGGTCCCTAGCCTCTGGGCAGTTCCTGCAAGGAGGGGCATTTTCTGGGAGAGTGCACCTACTTTGATAGTGCCCACATTCTCCACATCTAAAACAAATAATTGGCCTTCTAGGCCCATTTCCAAAATTATCCCTCTGTCTAGGGTTGTAGTTGTTACGTTGACTCGGTGCAGCAGCCATCACATTTGTGGATGGTAGGGATCCTCCTTGTGTCCAGTATGTCGTTGCAGGCATTCCCTTGATTGGCATTCATGGGCCTCATGACCAACTTCTGTGCATAATTGGCAAGTCACACTTAACAGAGGACATTCACTTACTATGTGACCTTGCTTGCTACACATGGAACACCAAAGTCCACTCTTGATGCCACCCCCTTTGAGTTCCTGCAGCTCATATCGCAGCTGAGCCAATTCCTCTGCTTGGGCCTCCTCCTCCTTTTGGAGCTTTAGTGCTTCAATCTCCCTTCTCAACTGAGCAACAGCATTCTCCTCCTCTTTGTAGGGCTTATTTCTTTTTAAGCCCTCTAGCTCCTTCCTTAGCTGGATCACTAGATCCTCCATTTCTGTACCATATGTTGGTTGGGAAGAAGTTGCTCCATACTAGTGCCTTATCTGCTCCAAGCGTGTGGCTGTGTTGATGAACTCCTCTATGGAGGCTGTAGGTAACACTAATTCCTTTATTTTGCATTGGGTGGCCACTCGTAGGGGCTTAGCTAACCATTTCTTAACAAAAAAATCATGTGGTGGATCTGGCAATTTAGCCATTAGTGCTTTGGCCCTAGTCACAAACTCTGGGAACTTTTCTCCTGGACCCAATCTCAAATTTTCTAGTTCTTCTATGATGATGTCCGCAGTGTTGCCCTGCTGGAATTGATTTTTAAATGCCTCTTTCATCAAATCCAAAGTTGTAAAATGGTTTTCAGCAAACTCGCTGAACCACTTATCTGCTAATCCTTCTAATGTGGTAGGGAAGAGAATCAAGAAGGCATCCTCCCTACCCATTAAGCCTCTAGTCTTACATAGTGCCAAAAACCTTCTAATGTGTTCATCTGGATCCTCCTGAGCTAGGCCTTTGAAAGAAGGAAACTTTATATTTAATCTTGAGAGTAAGGTTTCCAAGTCTACCTGTCCCGCCATGCTCTTTACTGATGGATGTACGAATTTAGTAGAGGGAAATGTCAGAGAGATCCTCTCTCTCTCTCTTTCTTGATAACAACGTGAGAAAGATTTTACTCAAGAGTTTCTAACTCTTTTTCTTCGTGATATTAATTCTTTTGAAATGATGAGAGTTTGATGAGTTCATTTCTATCCTTCCAAGTTCAACTTGGTTATGCTGATAAAAATGAAAGTTACTCTATGAAAAAATTTAATGAACACTATGAAGAGGAATTCACACATAAACTGTATACAACGATATGAAAGACTTTTATTTATGTGGAAATAAGGAAGACAAGTGGAGTCAAAGCATCGCAACTAGGAGATTCTCTTTGCCAGACTTATTAAATATATTTATTAAATATAAACAGATTATAGTCTGAACGAATTTATATCTATAGGTCACCCCCATTTCTTACGACTCATAGATAATTGCTATGAATGCTTATGTTGGTCATGATAACACTTTCAAATATATTCATTAATCACAAAGATTTGGATTTTTTTTTTGCGCAAAGAAGAGAAACGAATGTTGTTTTAAACATATATTGCTTTGATAATTCATACAAAAGAGATTCTATTCCACTTTTTCTAAAATTGAGTGATACTAGAACTCATCTGATGTGTTATGAGGAAAGGTGATGAATCTTTGATCATGTGACATGAATCTTCAAACACTGTGAATTGCTTTCCAAAACACATGAGGTTATGATAAGTTTTTGAATGAGATATAATCAATCTCTTTGAGTCTCCATCATTCACTTGAGCTTGCTTGAAGCACTCCATGTGCGCCATCTTTTGGAACACCAAAAGTTGGAGTTGATCTGCCCATCTCAACACCTTCACAACACCGGTTCGTGGGCTTGGGAAATAACATACTTTTTAGGGGACAACTTAAGTCATTAAGCAAAAGTGTATATATACACTATACACTTCAATCACAGGTATGAGAGCTGATATGAGCTGATCATGATCTCTCTCATTTTGGGTGATATATGTCTTGAGCAAAGCTAAAGAAGTCCCCTACTCTATCATTGTATCATATGTCAACTAGCAATACATTTATACTTCATTTTCATTGCTACATGTATCTTTGTTCATTGTCATAGTAAATTGAGTAAATTCTATCAAGTCCTCTTACTCATTTTTCTATATGTATGTCTCATTATCCAATCTATCACTTTGAATAAGTAGATACAACTATTGTAAGCATGCCTACAAAATTTCATAGTCATTAGGTCTTTAAATCTTGAGTTATGAGTAAGTGAAGGTGATTGTGTTTGTATATCATCTTCTTCGAATCTTGAAAAGTTGGGATTACCTCCCTAACTTCTTATACACACTTCTATGAGTATAGTCCTCCTAAATTTATGAAATAACTTGGTATATCTCAGATAGCACTTCACTTGAAGCTGTCCAAAAGTTCTTGAGTCAATTGCTACCATGCTGTGAGCTTTGAGTAAAACATTGAGTCCAGAAGTTCTTGAGTCAATTGCTACCATGCCGTGAGCTTTGAGTAAAACAGTGAGTGCCTTCTTCCATAATAGAAGGTTTTCTCAAAGTGCTTTGTACAAATAAGTTATTTGTTTTGACATAATGTTTTGGGAATGATGTTCCAAAGTACTATGGTAGTATAAATGCATATATTGGAATCTTTGAGAGTCTATTAAGGTTCTCTTAAGTTAATTAGGCTTGTCTAGAGTAGGATTTTTCTAAGACTCTCTCATCTATGTGCATCATCTGTCACTCCTCATAGTGGCAGCATAGCTTAGTCAAAGATTGGACATTATGGATTTCCCTCATCTATTGACAAATTGGATTGAAGCAACTACTCAACATGGTCCCTAAGGATGGATGCTTACTCGAAAGGGAGAAATCTATATCGATATATCGTACAAGATGAGATGATGCCTGTACTTAGAAAAAAAATGCCAACCAACTCAAGAGGAGCACAAAAAATTGAATACATGGTGTGCAAAGGATGTTTTGGCAAGGTCATACATTCTAAACTCTATCTCTAATTTCTTAATTCTTCATATTAGGAATTGTAAGATCTCTCAAGAGACATGGAATGCTTTGAAAGCATTCTTCTCTTCAAGTACCAAAGCTAGGAAGAACCAATTGTGGATGGAATTCACAACACTCAAGAAGATGTCCAAGCAAAGTGTGATTGATTTTGTCACCAAGATGAAGGACGTTGTAGATAAACTTAGGAGCATTGGAGAAATCATTGATGAAGATCAGATTATGTGGTAAGTCATCAATGGAATAAAGGCTTATGAAAAAAGGGAAGCTTTCACCACAACCATGGATCTCTACATGGATATGCAAGTGCAAAATTTCAACGCACTCATGGAGCAACCCTTTACCGATGAAGCCAATATAATGAAGAATTGTGAGAACTAGAAAGTTAACCAATCATCTGCTCTTTATACAGATAAAAGCAAAGGCAAGGATAATAAAGGAAAAGGTAAAATTTCTTATGATAAAGGAAGCACTTCCCAAGATAAATTTGTAGGTAGAGGTAGAGGCTCAAAAGGAAGAGGCAAAAGAGGTACACAAGGCAGGGGGAGAACTCAAAGCTCCTCATTGTGTGCCATATGTGGTCTACCAAATCACGTCACAAATCATTGCTTCAAAAATCCAAGGAATCACAGAGGAAGAGGATACACCAGAGGTGGCTATGGAGCTTCAAGAGGCATGTACAACAATTCACATGGATACAACAATAATTCCTACAACAACAACAACTATCAAGGAGGATACAAAGGACGGAGAGACTATAACAATCACACAGACGATTATATTGACATGTTACTACCATGTTGGCCTTGAAGATTGCAAAAATATTTCCAGTCCCATGGAAACATGTTTACAATTGAGTTTTCATGATGTTGGAGATGCATTTGATGTTGTTCTCTATCAACGCACTGTTGAACGATTGATTTACTTGTGCATAACACAACTTGGTATTCAGTATGATGTCTCTTAGATGACAATGTTTATTCATTGCCTAGGTATCAAGCATTGACATGCCGTTAAGCACATCTTTTGCTACTTGAGTGGTAGTTAGATTGTTTTATCCCAAGGGATGATCATTACTACTAGATTTACATACTTTTTCTTACTCAAACCAGATCGGTTGCAATGATAGTTCTGTGTCCACTAATGCTTCTTGCTTCACGCTTGGTAGGTCATGCATATCTAGGTTGAGCAAGAAGCAGCCTAATTTTGCCACTTGGCCACTTTTATTTGTGAGGTTTAATATAGGAAAACTTTCACACTATTGTTGAGTGTGCCTGGCTTAGATGCCTTTTGATTGATTCGGGTGTTCATTAGTCTTCTTTCACCACCATCTTCACTGACAATCAGAGCACACTGGTAGTTGCAAGGAACCTTGTGTTCCATGCTCACACAAAGCACATTGAGGTGCATATCATTATGTCAAAGAGAGGTTCTCTATTAGAGAGATCAATTTGGATTATGTGCCCACACAAGATAATGTTGCAAACCTTTTCATAAAGGCTCTACCTAGGGAGAAGTTTGAAGATTTTTGCAAAGCTTTGGGCTTACTTCCTTTTGTGGATTGATCGCTTTCCACATAGCTTAGCACTTCTTTATACATGAGTGCTAGCTCCATGTTCATCGCATTTGTTGTAGGGGGTATTTGTTAATATATTTTGGTAGTGTGAACACATTTAGGATAGTTGATGCACTCTTTTCACTCTTTAGGAGGTTTCTAACCCTCGACATGTATATATGCCTATAACCCTAATGGGTTACTTATCTATTGTATATTCACTTAGTGATACATTCTATATTGTGTTGTTTTCCAAGCTTCTTCTTTTTCCTTGTGTTGTTCATGTGCTTTCATAGACCTCGAACTCCAACAAAATGGCACAATACAATTGGTTTAGCTCAAAATTGGCCATAGTATGTCCAAGTGATGGCATTTAGTACAATATAATTGCTTCAAAGGGTCCTCAATGAAGGCTTCGTTTTATTTCATTTAGTATAGCCATTCCAAATCATTAGTAAATTCCCAAACTTTTTTTCTATTTTTAGAGTCATGTCGATCACCTCATCTAGAATCATCCCTCCAAAATAGTGAATAATCATTATCTATCATAGTCTGGGTAATAATTCATTAATAAAACCACTTAGTGGTTACATCTTCGTGTAGGATATTGTTTTCTAGGATTTGTTGCAAATGAGTTTTGAAGGTTGTGGAATATTCTTGAATAGTTTTTTGTGGGTTTTGCCTCTCCTTTTGCAGGAAATTAGAAATTTCTGTAGCCATCTTTGATCTCCTAAAATAGTGCAAGAAAGCCTCCTTTACTACATCGTATGTGGTGAAGTGGTTCAACTCATATTTGGTTAACCAACGGGCTGATTCATTAACTAGGGTTGAGTGAAACACCCTAGCCTTGTATCGCACGTTAGTGGGAGACATGCATGCTTCTTCCACACATTTGTAATTTATTTGCTTCTTCCACACATTTGTAGTTTATTTCAAATGACCTTTCATGAGCGTCAGGAACATCTCTCAAGAAATATCGATGAAGCTCATAAATGATTCCTTGATACATGAACCAAATGCTTTTGTGTGGCTGTTTGGTGTGGCAATTATTGAAGGCACTTTGATCCAATCATCGAATGCCTTGTAAGACAATAAATAATGCCTCAAATGTTTCATTGCGGCGAGGCATTTTCAAATGCATATCCAATTCCATTCATGGATACTTATGATAAGCCATTGCAAATGCCAATTCAACAAGGATTTGTTCATGCATGTCCGAGATGAGGGATTTAGAACTGCCTAATCGGGGAAAAAACTCCCCAAGTTTTTTTAAATTGTTAATATTCTTTAATTCTTCTCTCTCATTCGCATAGATTTATGCATAACAATGTTGGATTAGACGTCTGTGGAAGCACGCGAACAACACAAGGAAGAAGAAGAAGCTTGGAGCACAATACACAATACTGAATGTATTACCACTAGAATGTACAAAGGTAAGTAACTTGTTAGGGATATAGGCATATATACAAGCCGGGGAAAAAAACCTCCTAAAGAGGGAAAAAAGTGCTCGGGCAGTCCTAGAGTGTTCACATACATCATTACCTAAATATATCAACAAATCCCCCCTAGGAGTGATGCGGTGAACAAGGAGCTTGCACTCATATATAAGGAAGTGCCAAGCTATGTGGAATCAATCCACAAAAGGAAGTAAGCCCAAAGCTTTGCAAAAAGCTTCAAACTTCTCCCTAGGCAGAGCCTTCATGAAAAGGTCTGCAATGTTCTACTGCGTGGGCACATATGCCAAGCTGATCTCTCCAGCAGAGAACCTCTCCCTAACATAATGATAATGCACCTCAATGCGCTTAGTGTGATCATGGAACATAGGGTTCCTCACAACTGCCAATCCACTCTGATTGTTAGTGAAGATGGTGGTGGCAGAAAACTAACCAACACCCAAATCAGCCATAAGGCATCTCAGCCACACACACTCAACAATCACTGTGAATGTTGCCCTATACTCAGCCTCGCAACTGGAACTGGCCATAGTAGGCTGCTTCTTGCTCAGCCAAGATATGCATGAGCTACCAAGCATGAAGCAAAAAGCACTAGTGGACACATGAGTGTCATAGCAACTAGCAGAATTAGAGTCAGAAAAAGCATGCAAATTTGGAAGTAGGGATCCCACCTTGGGATAAAACAACCCAAGTAGTTGGGTACAACTCAAGTAACGAAAGATGCACTTAACCACCTGCCAATGCTTGACGCCTGGGAAATGCATAAATCTACTCATCTGTGAGATAGAAAACTGAATATCTGGTGGAGTAATGCATAAGTAAATCAAGCATCCAACAACTTGCTAATAGAGAATAGCATCAAATGCATCTCCAGCATCATGAAGACTCAACCGTAAACCTGTCTCCATAGGAGTGGCAATAGGTTTACAGTCTTCAAGGCCAAAACACTGCAATAATGTGTCATTTCGTTTGACACAAAGCCATTCCACCATCAACATGAATAAATTGAATGCCCAAATAATGATGCAAATGCCCCAAATCAGACATCTCAAATGAGGTATGCAAATCAGCCTTAAAATAAGCAATATGCTTCTCATGAGGACTAGTGAGCAGCATGTCATCAACATACACCACAATGATCAAAAGTACATCATTAGCACGCTCAATATATAAGGTGCTTTCAGTTGGACTGTTCTCAAAACCATGTGCAATCAGATAGGCATGTATCTTTTCATACCAAGCACGTGGTGCTTGTTTCAAACCATATAAAGCCTTTTTTAATGTGCACACTTGGTTTTCATGCCCTTTCTGCACAAAGCCACAGGGCTGAAAAACATACACTTCTTCATGCAAGTCACCATTCAGAAATGTTGTTTTAATGTCCAACTGATATACATTCCAACCATGATGAGCTGAAAGTGCACAGATGCTCCGAACAGTAGTCATACGTCATGTAGGTGCAAAGATCTCATCAAAATCAATGCCTCTTTCTTGCGAATAACCCTTTGCAACAAGCCTAGCCTTATACGTGTCAACTGTTCCGTCAGGCTTATGCCTCAGCTTGTATACCCACTTAGTGCCAATGGCCTTCTTGCCAGGAGGCAAGTCACATAAAGACCAAGTACCACTCTTCATTGTAGCATCATATTCAGATTGCATATCAGCCATCCAATTTTCTGAATTTTATGCTTCATCAAACGAAACAGGCTCATTCTCATCGCAGAGACTAGATGCAGCCATATTATAGCAATCTGATGCAAAAGAGGCAGCATGAGAGCCTGATCGAGTACAATTTGACAAAGATGCATCTAATTTGCTATCACACAAAGTCTGCACCAACCATTTTGGTATAGTTTTTGCCTCCTCGATATCAACTCTCTCATCAACAAGTGCATCATGTAAATCTGCATCAGAAATGGGATGATTTGCACCATCACATGAAACCTGCAAAGGTTGAGAAGTTGCCTCATTAGGACCAGCACTAGACTATCCACCTATAAAAAGAGGTAGCAAAGTATCATACATGTCTTTGGAGCTAACAGATGTCTCCTTAGTACATGAAAGCAATGGCTAAATAGCATCTTCCACAAAAACAACATCATGGCTAACCAAAATGTGTTTAGTCTGTGGACGATACAAATGATAGCCTTTACTTTTAGAACTGTACCCAACAAAAATACATTTTACTTCTTTATCATCCAATTTCTGCGATGTTTTTCAGGCAGTAATGCATATGCTAGACAACCAAAAACATGCAGATGAGCAACAGATGGCTTACGACCATGCCAAGCCTCATATGGAGTGATAGACTCCAACACTTTAGTGAGACACTTGTTAAGTACATATGTTGCACACATGATAGCCTCAAGCCGGAAACTATGTGGTAAAGCCTAACTCTTAACCATACACCTCGTCATCTCCATGAGTGACCTGTTCTTTGGCTCAGCAACTCCATTTTGTTGAGGTGTATATGGCACTGTACACTGGTGTTTTATCCCATGTTTAACCAGAAATGTATTAAAGTCAGAAGACATATATTCCCCCCTTTGATCAGAATAGAGGGTGCCCATTTTACATGCTGATAAATTTTCAGTCAAAACCAATAAATGTTTGAAGCACATAAGCACTTCGGACTTTGCTTTCAATGGATATACCCATGCATGCCTCAAAAAGTCATCAATGAAAGTCATGAAGTAAATATAATTTCCAAAAGAGGGTGTTTGCATAGGACCACAAACATCGCTATGAACAAGCTGCAATTTTTGAGTAGCTCAAACTGAAACATCTTTTGGAAATGAGGAACACTGCATTTTCCCCAAAATATAGCGTTCATATACATGTTTATCGGGTGCCTCAAGTTTGGGCAAAGTGGACACCATTTCAGATTTCTGCAGACGTAGCAAATTAGCAAAGTTCAGATGACCAAAGCGTGCATGCCAAAGCTTTGCATCTGAAATAGCCTGAGAATCATGTACTGCACATGCCAAATCATTCACGAATCTTTCATAGTCTATGAGCTTATATAGCCCACGACATAAAATGCCAGAAGCAATAACTACATCACCATTTGAGAGATCATGAACTGTACATCTATCATCAAAAAATTTCACAACCAAGCCAAACTTGGCTAATGTAAAAACTGATAACAAATCCTTCTTGATCCCTGGCGCAAATAAAGCATCTGACAAAGTGAAAGAACTACCATCAACAGTAGTGAGAATGATCTTACCAACTCCCATGGCAGGGTAAGAGGAGTTGTTGGTGCATGTGAAAATATTCCATGTAGGGGCATGATCGAGTGAAGAGAAAAAACTACGCTACGAGGTAATATGTTTGGTCGCCCCACTATCAAAGTACTGGCAAACATCTGAGTCTACTGTAGACATGCACCGCTCATGAGAAGATGGGTCAAAACTGCAAACAGTAGTAAACGCCCATTCTTCTTCCTCCACAAGATTAGAAGACTTTGTTTTCGGTGTAGAGGCCTCTGCAACAACCATTCCAACCTCTTTCTTCTTTGCCTCTTTAGCACCTAGTTTTGGACAACTCTTAATGACATGATCATTTGCTTTAGAGTATTTACAAAACAATTTTTGCTTTTCTGATTTCTTCTCATCTTTGTCTTCCTTCTTCAAATGTGCAGCATTTGCAGATTTCTGTTTACTAGTAGAAGAGCTCCATTTACCTTTGCCCTTCTGACTAGCCAGGAAAGCTTGATCTACAACACGCATAATAGACATGTTCTACCTAGAAAGGTCTTCCTGCAACAAAAGAGAAACTAACTCTTCAAATGTTAACGCATTTGGATTGCCTTTCATCATCAAACGAAGAGTAGAAGCAAAAATTTGATATGGGTCAAGAAGACCATTCAGAACCGTCTGCACAAGTGAACTATCGGGAAGGATTTCGTCAGCAAAAATCAAATGTTCCTTCAAATCCTTGATCTTTGTCAAAAAACTATCCATAGAATCACCTTCATTCATGTGCTCACTCTCCAACTGTTTTCAAAGGTAAGCAACACGAGCCTCATTCCTAGCCTAGTACAATGTGGTAAGTGTATCCCAAGCATCCTTAGCTGTTTTGTAGGGGTGAATGTGAGGAATAATGGCATGTTTGACAGACGAAGCCATCAATGCATGTGCTTGAGCATCTCTGTCATCCAAACGAATTTGCTCTACAGTAGGTGCAACAAAAACAACAACATAAACATGAATCTGTAGAATATCACCATCTTCGACACCATCTCCATCAGCTTCAGTACCTGTAGTTGTAATAGTTGCAGGTGTGATAGGACATTTTTCAACACCTTGCACAATTTCCCATAGTCTTTTTGCAACCAATACATGTTGCATCATATAAGCCCATAATGAGTAGTTTGTACCATCCAACTTATCCTCAACAACCAACATACAGAATACATCACTGCTTTCAGCCATGGCCGGTGACTAAAATACCTTGATGGAGAAAATTGACTATATCTCAAAAAGTTGAACAGAATTACCCAGATGAATTATGCTAAACCTGTAGCAAACTTCGAGACACTTATACTGGCGAACCGAAACTAGTATATACCTTTGGCACAAAAAGATGAAATAGCCTACAAAAGCACTGTGATAGTGCATTCGGAGGTCGAAACAAGCTCATATCCCAATTTCGGCACCACAACGAAGCAGTTTTGATCTCTGAAACACCTTGAGTATGCTCATCAGAATTCGTGCAATTCTGAGACTGTGATCGGAGAGGTGTCGACGACGCCCTAGATGAAGTGGCAACTTGCTCTGATACCAATTGTTGGTTAGACATTTGTGGAAGCATGCGAACAACACGAGGAAGAAGAAGAAGCTTAGAGCAGCACACACAATACTGAATGTATTACCACTAGAATGTACAAAGATAAGAAACAATTAGGGCTATTGGGGTATATACAAGTTGGGGGAAAACCCTCCTAAAGAGGGAAAAAAGTGCACCGGTGGTCCAAGAGTGTTCGCACACATCACTACCTAAATATATCAGCAAACAATAGCCTCTAAAAATCAACAAATTGCCAAAAAAAAAGGGAAACCATGATTCTCAACCATTGTATACGCGTACAATTGATTTCTAGTCAAAATCGGTATAGATCCAAAATCATGAGTCTTGCACTTACGAGTTGAAATCAGATAGTCTAATGGACAAAATAACATGGAACAAGTAAATGTAATATTTCCAAGCTTGTCTTAGGGATGATTCAAAAATTTCAAGTTACTCAAATATCACTCTAACAAAGCCCACAAACCTACACCGAAACCTGTGCCTTGCCTCATCAAAATATATTTTTATTTCCAAGTGGAAATGTAATGATAAGAATTTATGGAAAACAAGTCTCATGAGGAGTTTGATAAGTCAAATGCAACCCATGCTCTTAAGGAATCAGAAGCTTCCAGACTGCTCAAGTCCATGAAAAAGGAGGTTAGTATTTTTTATTTAATAAAGATGGATGGGAAGTTTAGGTCAGAACTCTTGCAGATAATTGATGAAATGTCCACAACAAGTGTAGTGGCAAAGGCTGCTGTTATGCATAAAGATAAAAGTGTAGGGGAAGCACCCCTCATAGATTACAAGAGCCCTCGGCTAACAGTCTCTATTAAAGGTCATGAGTTTCAAGGAGTTATTGTGGATGGTGGTTCTGGCATTAACTTGATGCCTGAATATACCATGAAAAAGATTGGGCTATACCCTTCAAGACCTGCCAACTTCACTGTAACAATGGCAGACCAAAGCATAATAAGGCCTATGGGAGTGGTCCCTGGAGTTCCAGTCAAAATACAAGGTACCATCTTTAACTTGGACTTTGTTGTTTTAAGGCTGCCACAGGTAGAAGGAAGTTTCCCCCTGTTAATTGGGAGACCTTGGTTAAGGCATGCCAATGTGTTGCATGACTGGGGCAAGGACACAATGTGGGTAAAGCAAGAGGGAAAAGAGTTGCAACAGATAATTTTAGAAGAAGGACCAGACAATCAAAGAAATACTAGCATGATGCAGACAATTGGTATTTGTATGGAAGAAGAAATGGTGGACAACCCAGAAGGATATCTATTTGAAGGAGCAGATTTATATGAAGATGAAAACATGTTGGCTTGGCTCCATGCAGAAGACCCATCTTCCTGCGATGGAGGTTGTGCAAAAGAATCAGCCATAGGTATATCAGTTTGAGTGAGAGTCATGGGAGTGGGAAGCTTTTTACCATACACAACTTCATATGGTGCATCTCCATTAGTGCTATGTGTTGTTTTATTATATGCAAAGTGTAGTAAAGCAAGTTTTTCATCCCAATACTTGGATTATCTAAAGAATAACAATGTAATAAATCTAAAATAGTACTATTCGTAGCTTCACTTTGCCCATTACTTTCAGGATAAAATGCAGAGCTAAAGTCTATTTTGGAGCCTAAATGTTGAAGTAATGCAACCCAAAAGTGATTACAAAAACAAACATTTCGATCTGAAAGAATAACCTTTGGAAAACCGTGATGTGTAAAAATACATTCAATAAATAACTTAGGAGCTTGAGGTGCAGAAAGAGTCTTTTTACAAGGAATGAAATATGCATGTTTACTAAACCTATCAACAATTGTCCAAATCATATCATTACGAGATGAAGTTGTAGGAAGACTAGGAATAAAATCCATAGAAATTTGCTCCCATGGTTCATTAGGTATGGAAAGTCACATTAATAATCCAAATGCTTTACCATGATGTCATTTCACACGTTGATACACAATGCAATGAGAAACATACTATGGAATATCCTTTTTCATATTTGGCCGAAAGAAAAATTCTTTACATGTAGAAATAGTAATTTGTATGCCCCTATGACCCATATATGGTGGTTCATGAATCTCTTTCATAACAAATTCTTTAATACCCTGTGTGATGCATAACTTGTATTGGAAATACAAAAATCCGCTATGAAAACTGTAGTGATCTTCACTAAATGTTGTAGAATTATTGAAAGCATTCCATGTTTGTGAAAAATACAAATCAGATGCATAAGTAGGAATCATGTCATGAAACGAATGAATATGAACCACATAAATATTATTGATTGAAACAATATTTGTTTGTGGGGATGGGAAACATCTAAGGGCATCAGCTACAACATTAGCTATGCCAGGTTGATATTGAATCATATGCTGAAAATTTTGTATGAATGAAGCCCATTTAATATGTTTGTTAGAAACCAATGGTTGATTTAATAAATGCTTAATAGCTTGTTGATCTATTTTGATTAGAACTTCAGAACCCATAAGGCAATGTTTCCAAAATTTTAGAGCATGCACTACAACTAAAAGTTCCTTATCATATGTACTATAATTCTTTTCAAAAGGTTTAAATTTCCTACTTTCAAATGCAATAGGATGATCATTTTGCATTAATACAACACCTATACCTAAACCACTAGCATCTATAACTACATTGAAAGGTTGTACAAAATCTCGTAATTGCAAAACACATGCATGAGAAAGTGCATGTTTGAGTTTTTCAAAAGATTTTTGTTGTTCTAATTCCCACACAATTTTTAACTTTTTCTTCAATAATAATGTGAGTGGGAGTGCTAAATAAGAAAAGCCTTTTACAAACTTTCTATAAAAACTAGCTAACCCTAGAAATGATCATATATCATTCACAGATTTAGGTACAGGCCATTCTTCAATTACTTTTATTTTCTTTGGATCTACATGAATGCCTTGACTAGAAACAATATGGCCTAAACACTCTAATTCTTTTTGAAAGAAATAATTATTTTCAAGATTGGCATAAAGTTTGTTTTTGCATAACATGATTTTCATGGTCATTATCATTCTCACTATAGACAAGTATATCATCAAAGAAAACAAGAAAAAAAGCTTGGTAATCAAGAAAAATGTTATTCATCATACGTGCAGATGTAGCATGTGCATTGGTGAGTCTGAAAGGCATTACCATGAACTCAAAGTGACTAGTCTGAGTTCTCAAAGCACTCTTATAAATATCATTTTGTGTCATTCTTATCTGATGATACCCAAATTTAAGATCAACCATGAAGTTTATCTAGAAAATCATCTATCCTAGGAATAGGATCTCTCTTTTTAATGGTGATCTTATTGAGCACCCTATAGTCAATGCACATCCTATAAGTCTTGTTCTTCTTCTCTACTAAAAGAACAGGTGCTCCAAAGGGAGAAGAACTAGGTCTTATAAGGAATTTGTGGAGTAGATCCTTAACTTGATTAGCTATTTCTTGTTGGTGTAAAGGTCCATGCCTATAAGGTGCTTTATGGGGATGAGAACTACTAGAAATTAAGTCTATACTATGGTCAAGTGATCCCCTAGAAGGCGGTAGTTTAGAAGGAAAATCAGCCATAAAACAATCCTTATAGGAATCCATAAATGATTTATGTGCATTAGGAAGTATATGTGTGTAATCAAATATGTTATTGACAAAAAACAGTACATGAGTTGTAGCCTTTCCTAAATGCACATTTGACTTGAGTATGACTAATTAATGGAAATGGTTGGAAGTCATGTATTGCAGACAAAAAAGTAACTTGATTGTTAAACTTAAAATGAATTATGTGTGTATGATAATCAATATATGGATTATAATGATGACAAAAAGTCATACCAAGTATAACATCATATGAATGCAAAAGAGCAATTAAGAATGTGCATTCATGTATGTATGAACCTATACAAATCTTCACATTATGCACTTCACTTGTAACATTATATCTATTTCCTTGAAATGCAGCCTTAACTTTATACATAGAAGGGAGTGGGTTTAATTCGAGATCTTGCACTAGTGTATGAGAAATAAAATCATGCGAACTACCATGATCATGTAATATTAACAACTTTACCATTAATAGTACCTTGCATGCAAAGTAAAGAATGAATAGAAATTGTGTTACCCAAGGTACTTAGATCTTTTTCCAGTGCTTCTTTGGTCCAATCAGGTTGAATGTCTTCAGGAACCATGTTGTGTATTTGAGCTCCATCGTTAGTTCGGAACCTAAATTTAGCTTTAGTATGACCAAAATTACCACAATGTTAGAAATTGATATAGGGCCTCTTTTGTTGAGCATCCATCCTCATAGTTTGAAGGGTTGGGGGTTTGGAAGGGTGTAAGGGGGTTGTCTTGGGTATTGGTGAGAAATTGGATTGAGGGGGGAGCTGAAAAGTAGGTGGGCATTGAAAAGTAGGTGGGCACTGAAAAGTAGGGGAAGAGAAAGTAGTGAAAGGATGCTTGAAAGGAAAATTTGTCATGATTGGTGATTGTCATTGACGCATTTGTTGTAAGCAAATGGACTTGGTGATGGATTGAAACTCTTTCTTAGCATCATGTACAAAAGAAATAGCTTCATAAAGGGTTGTGGGATGTAGTGTATTGAGCTTGGATTGGATTCCCATTTCCAAACCATCTTCATACTTTTGTTGCAAGGTATCTTAAGGAATCATTTCAAGTGAATGAATAAGTAGTAGGTGTTGCCAAAAACATTCAATGTAGGTAGACACAATATCTCCATCTTTCCATCCAAAATTTGTCATGATCGATGAGCATATAAGTGGAACTGAGGAGGAAGGAAGGACTCCTTGATCTTCTTTCCATGTGGTGGGACGATCGGTGTTATGGCGCGATTCCACCATAACTGGGTCTTACCCACCAAATAAAATTAGTAACAAATTTTGCTTTTTCACTTTTAGAGTATGATTAGTCAAAATAAAAGTCATCAAACTAGGATAGCCATGAAAGAAAAAATTGGCCATCCTTGCATCCATCAAATCGTGAAAATTGGAAATTTTTAGCCCCAATCTTGGATTGTGTGCCTTGTTCTTGAGCAGTGGTAATGGCCTTCACCACCCTAACTAGGTTATTATCATCACTCTATAGTTGTTGGAGTGCAGCATCACCTTCTTCAATCTCATCTTGGGCATGTTGGAGTTCATGTCGCAAAAGCTCTAATTGTTGCTCAATAGGTACCCTAGGTAGGGGCGATATACCAAAATCCTCAATATTTGGGTAGGTACATGGCCTTATATAGAATCAGAACCTAGGAATGGATCAGACGGTTGAAATGATTGCTAATTGACGAGCGGACGCCAGGAATTACGACGGATGTCAAAAAGCCACCTCCATAGATGCACCTTGGCTCTGATACCACTGTTGATCGAATCCTACAGACACACGTATGCAAAGGATAGTATAGAAATGAAATCTCACAAAAGTACTAGAGAATAGAAACAGACAAGAGAATTGAGACCGGATTGGGTACAATCTCCCTCTAGATACTCTGATGGACGAGTCTATCAAAACATGTGTATTTATGGATATTTTTTCATTACATCTTGAATAGAATTTACATGAGGGTGGCGCTTCAAAAAGCATGGTTTTATGAAAATCTGCTTTATTTACAAAATCGTGATCTACTAATTTTACAAAAACATCGCTTTCTAAAGCGATCTATTATTTTTACAAAAAATAACTAAAATATTGTCTTCTAAATATTCTTCTAAATAACTTCAAAAATATCTGAATAAGTCCATGTGCGTTCACACCCTCATGAGTCTTCACCTACTAAATCAAAACACAAATCACATTAAAACCCTCAAGACACTAAAATCCATATAATATTCCATTATTCCAAAAAGTATGACAGAGATATTGTTGGATTGTATATTTTTTTGACTATTTTTTATCTCCTAACTACATTTATCTATACCAAATCCACTTGTAAAAGCCATATAACCATGGCCGATGTTGAGCTTTACATAGCATTGCGCACTAGTAAGCCCTTTATCTAGAGTATGTCTAGATCACCATCTAAACTCCACATTGGGAGGGGCCAGGTGAACAACACCATCATTTTAATTGCATTATGCTTGGCAATCTCAGAGTTTGAGTTCTCTATCTATCAGTCTCGATCTATCTTTGTCTGTGTTCTTCTCTCAATTATGTCTACTATTCTATATCATTGTGCTATTATTTTCTTCATGATATCAGATCTCAAGAGGCTCTAAGTGGTTCAGAAGCAAAAATGTAAAGGTTGTAGAGGTTTCAACGAAAAAAGAGAGAAGATGTCAAATGGTGCGTCATCATCTACAACTAGGAATCAAGGTGGTTCATCAACAAGAGTAGGTGAAGCACAAGTAGGAGAAGCAATGATGTCAATCTTCCCAACATTGTGGATACAACCACTAGCCTTCGCAAAAGGTAAACTTGATGGTACAAACTACACTCTATGGAAGTTTAAGATCACTTCTATCCTTGATTCATATGAGCTTCTCAAGATTGTTCTTGGGATTGATCATGAGTGCTAAGAAAGACCTGATCCAAATAATCATGGTCCAATGATTCCTCTTGATGTTGATCTTATACATGCTTGGAAATGTAGAAACTCAAATGCACTCTATGCTCTAGTTACAAGTACTACTGATAGTGTTTTGACTATCATTCAGCATACTACCAAGGCATATGAAGCATGGAACATATTGAGAAATCAATCTGAAACTCATAATTGAACAAGGATTCAGAACTTGGAGCATGAGCTAGCAGCAAAAAAGGTTTGCTAATAGAGAGCCTGTAGAGGTGTTTATCTTGCATACAGAATCAGTTATGATAGAGGGCATATGCTCCTCGACTAAAGATTCATGAAAAAATGACTCATGGGTGTTGGACAGTGGTTCCTGTTGTCACATGACTAACAGAAAAGACCTTTACAATTCTTTACAGTCTCTAAAGGAATCCATCATAGTAAAGGTAGGCAACAATACAAGATGTCCTGCAAATGGCAAAGGTACAATTTCTTTCATTAACTTCAATAGGGATGTCAAAAAGCCCCAAATAGGGATGTCAAAACATGAGATCAGCCCCAAATCCGGGGATCCATTTGATTCAACGCCATCCAACAGCTCAAAAATCTACAGAGAGCATCCAACTTGCATGCATAAGCTTGTCGTTACTGCCAGGAATTGCAGAGCTTTTCTCTCTTGCCTCCTCTCCAATTCAATCTAAGCCATTAACTTCAAGCATCCAAGGGCTACAAAATACTCCTTTTAAAAATACAAATTTATTTGTACATTAAACATTATTTTATTCAAGATTACCACTAGTGGTTTCATATGCACCCTTATCTCTTTGATTAGCTTTTTAATCCCTAAAAAATAGGAATCCTTACAAGGCCCATGCAGGGCTCATTTTTTCCCCTAATGGCTTTCAAATGTGTTGTATGATCCACAAATCAAACAAATCTACTTTCAGTAGCTTCTATAACTCATCAAGTATCTTTCAATAAGACAAGAGCTAAGATTATGGATAGTAACAACAATTATGTTGGGATTGGAATAAGGAGAAAAACATGTATTTGTTGTTTGTGCTTACAACCACTATAAGTGTGGGCATAAGTACGCTATGGCATGAGAGATTTGGCCACATCAGATACCTTATACTGAAGGAGATGCATTGCATGGATATGGTTGCACACCTACCATTGATAACAGAAATGAATGAACCATGTGAAGCTTGCTTCATGGGAAAATAACAGAGGAAGGCATTTCCACAAGAAAGCAAGAACACAAGAAGCTATGCTCTAGAGTTAGTGCACGCTGACTTGTGTAGAAAAATGCCTACACAAGCCGTGGGTGGAGCCTTCCTACTACATGAAACTTGTCGATGAATATATCAGGAAGATGTGGGTTTACTTCTTTTGTGATCAAGCTAAAGCTTTCGGTAAGTTTAAAGAATGGCTTTAGCTTGTTGAGAGTGAAATAGGGAAGAAGACGGAGAAATTCAAAACAAACTGTGGTGGTGAGTTCACATCAAATAGTTTGAAGATTTTTGCAAGAGTAAAGGAATCAAGCATCAACTCATAGTGGGACATAGCCCTAAATAGAATGGTGTCACAGAATGTCGGAATTGAACCATCATGGAGATGGCAAGGTGCATGTTGAAGGGAAAGGGTTTGCCTAATCCATTTTGGGTAGAGGTTGTCAACGTTGCTATCTACATAGCTACACCAAGGCACTTGATGGAAAGACTCCACAGGAGGCCTAAACTGGTAAAAATACATCTATTTCCCATTTTAAATTATTTGTACGTAATTATTATGTATATGTTCCAGATAGGGAGAGAAACGAGGTTCAACCAAAAAGCATCAAATATATCTTCTTAGGGTATAGTGAAGATAAGAAGGCTTATAAGCTTTATGACCATGAGGCCAAGAAGATCATGGTGAGTCGTGATGTAGTGTTTAAGGAGGAGCAGCCACATGTAGTGGAGGAGAAAAATAGATCTTACACTTTATCATTAGGTGAAGGCAAATTTGACTATGAACCTAGCCCAAGAGCTATCCCTTATACACAAGAGAAGGAAGCATCATCTTTAGATGATGAGTCTCAAAGTCACCAACCTATCATCACCGAAGCGGAAAAGCCATTGCCACGTTGGATGAGGTAGCTCCATGATTCTACAAATCCCATCCCACAATCAGTAGAACAAGTTGTAGATAGACCGATGCAATCATAAAGAGTAGAGGAACAAAGACGGGCAATTGCCCATATTGTAAACATATCCCTGATGGCTAATCTCATTCAAGAACAAGCAAAGGAACCAACCAATGTGGAAGAGGTCCTCCACGATCCGAATTGGAGGGCTATCATGCAAATAGAATACAACAATGTCATGAAGAATGGAACTTGGGAGCTAGTGGATCGACCCCCTAAGCATAAAGTCATTGGCACAAAGTGGGTCTGGAAGCGGACAAACCAAGACTTGTTGCACAAGGCTACTCAAAAGGTGAAGGCATTGACTTTTGTGAATCATTTTCCCTGAGTGCAAGGATAACTACTATCTGAGTAGTACTAGTTGTGGCTACACATAAGAATTGGCTAGTCTATCAAATGGATGTCAAATCAACATTCCTTAATGGATATCTCAAGGAGGATGTATATGTATCTCAGCCACCATTTGAGGCTCCCCATTTAGAGAACATGACATGTAAGTTGAAGAAGCCATTATATGGGTTGAAACAAGCCCCTAGAGCATGGTACTAATGGATAGATAAGTATCTCTTGGATCTAGGTTTCAAAGATGAGCTTTTGATGATGCTAACTTGTATGTTCTAAAGAGAGGAGGGAAGATAATTGTGCTTGTACTCTATGTAGATGACCTTGTGATTACAAGAAATGGTGATGCTCTTGTTAAACAAACAAAAGATGCCCTAAGCTCAAAATTTGAAATGACAGATTTGGGCTTAATGCATTATTGCTTAGGCCTTGAAGTTTGGCAAGAATCAAGGAAGATTTTCATCTCTCAACAAAAGTATGCAAGACAAATATTGAAGGCATTTTACATGGAAGATTGCAAGGAAATTTCTCCACCTATGGAGGTCAACACAAAATTATCTATTGAAGATACTTCACCTCGAGTGGATATTGAAAGATATGGGAAATTCGTTGGAAGTCTCATCTACATCTACAATAGTAGACCAGATATCTCTTATGTTGTTGGAGTAGTAAGTGTGTTCTCTAATAAGCCTTTCCAAACTCATTGGAATCCAAGGATGTGGATAGTCATGTATGTGAAAGGAACCATTGATTATGGTATCCTTTATGAAGAAGGATCATCTCTGGTCAAATACTATGAATCAAATTGGGCAAGAGATATTGATACTAGAAAATTAATTTCTAGATATTGTTTTTCTTAAGGATCAAGGATTTTCTCTTGGATCAATAAGAAGCAACCGATTGTCACATTATCTCCTACTGAAGTTGAGCACAAAGCTGCATGTGTTGCAGCATGTGAAGCAGTATGGTTGAGGAGGATTCTATGGCACATAGGAATACAAGGATAGGAGGCTATAGAGTTTAAGTGTGAAAACCAAAGTTGCATGGCCATCACAAAGAGTCATGTCTTCCATGCACATACCAAGCACATAGAAATTCAGTATCATTATGTGTGTGAGTTGATTGAGGATACGAACGTGGAGATAAGCTATTGTCCAACTTAAAAAGATGGAGTAGACATCTTGTCCAAGGCTCTTAGGAGGGAGCAACTTAATCTACACTTTCCAAAGCTTGGCATTGGACCAAGGAGGTAGTTCACCATAGGGTGGACATTGAGGGCGCGGGGGGGGGGGGTAGATATGTTCAATACTCCACCCTCAAGTGACCACCAATGATCCATGGTGCTCTAAGTTGTAAGGCCCCATTATGAGGAGAAGCCAATATGAGAGCCTGGACATTTGTGCAACCCTAAATTCCAAGTTAGATGAGGTCCATGTGTGACTGTTGATGGTAATAGATAATCTTTATGAGCTTAGCCATTAGGTTAGGTAGGGCATAAACTTCCAAGCCATTGGGTTCCCATTCAAGGCAAAAATGAAGGCCTTGTGGCACTGCATGATTTCCCATAGAACCTTAATGGGGGAGTGCAGAGGGGGGCTTGTCCATTTCTGTGGGGTTTGGGGGGCTATCCCCCGGCTCTTAGGGCCGAGACAATAGGACTTCTAGTCATGGAGATATTGTCGGATTGTATATTTTCTTGACTATTTCGTATCTCCCAACTACATTTATCTATACCAACTCCCCTTGTTAAAGCAATGTAAGCATGGTCCAGGTTGAGCTTTACATAGCATTGTGCACTAGTAAGCCCTTTATCTAGAGTCTATCTAGATTGGCATCTAAGCTCCACACTGGGAGCCCATGGGTGGACAACACCGTCATTGTGATTGTATTACGCTTGGCAATCTTAGAATTTGAGTTTTCTATCTCTCAGTCTGCGTCTATCTTTGTGTGCGTTTTTCTCTCAACTCTATCTAGAGGTCTATTCCGATGTGCTGTTATTTTCTTACAGTATTATCTATGATGCCTTAATTCGAGTATTCAACTATGCAGGTGAGATATTCCTGAATTGTTCCTAATGCAATGGTTGAAACCATGTTAGGCTTGTGTTTTTCAACATAAGCCAAAAATCTTGGTATTGAGTGAACATATCATCAACCTATTCTAATCTTAGTACTTACTTGAATTTAGCGACGTGATCGTAAGGATCTCTCGTGCCATCAAAATAGTTCTTCATGGCTTTCACCAAATGGTTCAGACTCAATATTCTAGGGAATTATCTTGGTCTAGGTAGGGGGAACTCGTCCATGCCTCTTTGATGTCTATGTCCTCTAGGTACTTCCTGATATGATCTATAAGCCACTAAGTCTCTCCAATGTGGAAACTAAGGAATATAGAATTGGATGCGTGGTAGGGGGTAATCTCCGTGTATGTCTTGTACGAGAGCTTATCATGAAGCCAGGACCTTAAATGTGTGCAGAGCTTCCTCCAAAAGGTAGGAGGACTCATTGGCGAGTTTAAAAACTAGTATATAAGCTGATAAACCCACTCGACCACACACTAGCAGACGGACAGACCACACGTAAGCGAGTAGAGGACACAAAGGCACCGACAGGCTATGTGCATGCAAGTTAGGAGCTTTGCTCCTTCTCTCAAAGTTGTGAATACTCAAGAAAATATTAATGACAACTGACAATGAAGGAAGACCAATCACTCCTTATTTCGAACGGATGATTACAACATAGGCAAGAGAAATACTCTAAAGTTGATGCTCTGGGCTAGCATGCCACTCCAGAACTAAACACATTCATTACAAGAGATTCGTCCAATCCATACAATGAACACAGCTAGATGCAAGTTAGCCCTGATCAATACAAAGTCTGAAGAATTGCTCTAAGGAAAAGAGCATAAAAATACCACTGACTCACACTGAAAGACAAAGCCAGGGCACTCTCTTCACACTATAGTGCTATTAACCCTCCACTGGGAAGCCCACGCTCTGTATCCTCACCACAGAGTGACTTCCTATAGTAGGCTTGTAGCCACAGAGTGCCAAGAGAGGACCCCTGTACGTAAGTATGTATATGTGTATGTCCCAATTGAACACAAATCCATTGCTTTTATAGGCTCCAATAGGCCAAGAGAGCCTTGCCGATTCCTCATGTCCACCGATCATGCGTCGATTGATTGCCCAAGATTGGAGGGGTAAATCAAATATGCCACCAGTCTTGAATTGGACCTCAAAATTATGCAGTCGTCATGAATGGTTGGCGGCAACAGTCATTTCTCCACTTTCACTTTTACCACTTACACTTTTACTGTCACTTTTGAATGCAAGCTGAGATCCTCATTTTGTGCCGCCCGTGATGTTTGAATGACCCTGAGAAGCACATCCTTCACCTAATTTTTGTAGTATCTTTTGATCCTTCATATTAAGTGGGCGGTGTGGGAGGTGAGTTGTGGGGAGTTGAGGGGGATTAGGGGGGTGTGGGAGGTTGTGGGTGGGAATAGGGGGTGAGTTGTGGGGAGTTGTGGGGGTTTTTGGGGTGTGGTCAAAAATTGATCCAAGATTTCAAAGTTATTATTGCACCATTGGAAAGTACTCGTCGAGAGCTTTCCAAAGATATATAACACTGTAGGGTTTGGTTAAGAAATGATCCTCCAAATATCCATCCAAAACTGCATGAGAACCTTATGGGAGGTCGTGGGAAATCGTGGGATTTGTGGGGTTTGTGGGGGGGTTGTGGAGGGGTGTGGGGTTTGTGGGGTTTGAGGGGTTCGTGGGGTTTGTGGAGGGTTGTGGAGGGGTGTGGAGTTTGTGGGGGGTTGTGGAGTTTGTGGAGGGGTGTGGACGTGGGGGGTTGTGGAGTTGTGTGGGGAGATGATTTCTCAAACAAGACTGGTCTTGAAACACTGGTTCAAGAAATAAATCTAGGGGATGAAGAGAAGCCTCAAGTAGTCCACTTGGCCTCCTGGCTATGGCATTATCCCCCTTTACTGCAGAAGGTAACTTCTTTACTTTTTACTTACAAAAATGTCTTCGCATGGTCCTACAAAGATCTAACAGGAATACCAGAGGAGCTTGGATTACACAGAATACCCTTAGTTGAGGGAGTCGTGCCTACAAGAAGTAGGCCGTATTGACTCAATCCAAAATATGCAGAGGCGGTAAAGTTGGAAGTTACAAAACTAGAAGAAGCAGGTATAATTGTTCTAGTAGAACATTCTAGGTGGCTTTCTTCTATGGTTATTGTACCCAAGAAAATAGTGGAAAAATAAGAGTTTGCGTTGATTTTCGTGCCTTAAATAAAGTGACTGTTCAAGATGGATTTCCTCAGCCCTTTTCAGAGCAAGTACTTGAGGAAGTAGCCGGTCACACTTTGTATAGCTTCTTGGATGGTTTTAGTGGCTACAATCAGATAGTGATCCATCCTGATGATAGGGACAAAATAGCCTTTGTTACTCCATGGGGCACTTATGTCTATACTCGCATGGCTTTTGGTTTGAAGAATGCACCAGCTTCATTTAATAGAACAATGTATCTGATATTGGGCAAGTGGTTGACAACCTTTCTCCGCATTTTCATGGATGACTTTTCAGTGTTTTCAGGCACAGATAGAAGAGAAGCAGTTCAAGATTTCCATGATCATTTGGAAAATCTAAAGGAAATCTTTGAGCAATGTCTCAAAACAGGTTTGAAGTTAAATCCTGCTAAATGTCATTTTTTGGTCACCAAGGGCACTCTTCTTGGTCACATAGTATCTGCTGAAGGGATAACGGTTGACCCTGCAAAGGTTACTGCTATTCTATCCATGCCTATTCCACAAAGCCCAAAAGAAGTGCAAAGTTTTTTGGGCCATGCAGGATATCATAGAAGATTCATACGAATGTATTCAGAAATAGCTAAGCCCTTATCAATGCTTACCAGTAAAAAGGTCCCTTTCTCATCGAGTGCTAAAGCTGAGAAAGCATTTTGTGAACTGAAAATGAGGTTATGTACTGCTCCACTTTTAAGTGTTCCTAACTGGTCATTAGAGTTTCATGTGCATACAGATGCTAGTCTTCATGTTGTTGGTGCAGTTCTAGCTCAACCATCATCATACAAGGTTGATAGACCTATCTCCTATGCCAGCAGACTACTCACCCAAGCAGAAAGGAACTACAATACGACCGAAAGGGAAGGCTTGGCTATTGTATTTGCTCTTCAGAAGTTTTGGCATTACCTTCTCGGTGTACATTTTATAGTCATATCTGACCATCAGCCCTTGAAGTACTTGATAAACAAGCCTAGAGTAGCTGGAAGGATTTGGAGATGGTTACTCCTCTTTCAAGAATTCAACTTTGATATTCACATTAAGCCAGCAAGGGAGCACTACATGGCAGATCAAGTGTCCAGCACTGCAATGAGCGAGAAGGCAACAGGTATTAATGATGAACTGGTGGATAGTAATCTCTTCCTAGTAGCAATTCAACTGATTGGTATGATGGAATTCTCAATTTTCTTACTTTTGGAATACTCCTAGAGCATTTGAAACCCATAGAAAAGAGAAGATTACTCCTTAAAACCAAATTGTACTCACTTATAAGTGGAAATTTATATAGATATTGTCAGGATGGTATCTTGAGAAAGTGTGTTTTTCCAGAGGAGGTAACCCCTTTGCTTGAGGCAGCACACAGTGAAGGGCATCTAAAGGGGGAAGAATTGGCTCACAGAATCATCCACAAGGGACTATGGTGGCCTCATATTTACAAGGATGCGATCAAGTTTGCTAAAGAATGCCACATTTGCTAGAGATGTGCTCCTACGCCAACCAGATTGAATTTCCAACCATTAGTCATATCTACACGATGGCTCCCATTTGAACGATGGGGTCTTGATTTCATAGGGCCAATTAGTCCAACTGATCAACCTGGGGGTAAGAAGTATATTTTGATAGCCACATGTTATGCAACTAAATAAATAGAGGCTAAAGCTACTATGGATTGTACGGCGTTAACAGTAGCTAAGTTCTTGTATAAACGTATTTTCTCAAGATTTGGTTGCCCACTGGAAATCACTAGTGATAGGGGAACACATTTTGTAAATCAGCTGCTCCAATTTATATTTGACGGGTACAAGGTCTTCCATAAAAAATTTTGTGCCTACTATCCAAGGGCAAATGGCCAAGCAGAGAGCTCCAATAAGATTTTGATCGGGTTGTTGCGCAAGTTATCTTTTGATCATCAAAGCTTTTGGCCACAAGCATTGATCGGTGCAATTTGGGCTTTCAAAACTACAAGAAGGGGAACCACTGGTGAGAGTTCATTTTGCTTAGTATATGGAAAAGAGGCATTGGCCCCATTTGAATTCATTATCAAAAAGGAAATGGGAACCAAAACCATTGGAATTGAACCTCCCATTGAGAGATTGGTGGCATTAGAAGAATACAGAGAAGGAGCAATGCAAAAACTTCTGGTAACACAAGAAGAGCACAAGAGACTGCATGACAGGAATCTAAGGTCTAATGAAGTTCAGGAAGGATCCATGGTTTTAGTGCATTAGGTCCCAACAATTCCAACCAAACAGGCACCCAAATGGATAGGACCTTACACGGTGGTAAAGGTATTACCTCATGGAGCAGTACATCTAGAGGATTTGCAGGGTAAGAGGATACCCCTGGTCAATATCTCCAGGGTGAAGAAGTACCTGAATTAAGGTAAATTGGAAGCATTTCATTCACCGTACCTACCGTATTTCATTCAATGATTGCGGTTTATTATATACATATATATATATATATATATATATATATATATATATATATATATATATATATATATATATATATATATATATATATATATATATATATATATATATATATATATATATATATATATATATATAGATATAGATATAAGAAGAGTGAAAAATAAAAGTTAAAAAAAAGGCAAAAAAAAACAAAAAAAAAACTTGGTCAATATCTCCAGGGTGAAGAATCACCAGAATTAAGTCAAGGAGGAAGAACTTCCTTCACTATCTTGTTTTCAACTTCGGGAATTGCACCGGGACGGTGCAAAGACTTGATGTGGGGGTCTGTATCGCGGCATTTCCCTCTCTCTCTCTTCCCCATGACCCCCTCCAACTCCACTAGCCCGCCTCTTTTCCCCCACCACCCCCACGGCCCCACCATCACCTCGACTCCCTCCAACTCCACCAGCCCTCCTCTTTTCCCCCACCACCCCCACGGCCCCCACCACCCCCACGGCCCCCACCATCACCACGACCCCCTCCAACCCCACCATCCCCTCCTCTTTTCCCCCACCACCCATGACCCCTTTCAACTCCGCCAGCCCTCCTCTTTTCCCCCACCACCCCCCGGCCCCCACCATCACCACAACCCCACACAACTCCACACCCCTCCACAACCCTCCACAAACCCCACAAACCCCATGAACCCCACAAACCCCTTAAACTCCACAAACCTCCACAGCCCTCCACAAACTCCACAAACCCCACACAACTCCACACCCCTCCACAACCCTCCACAAACCCCACACAACTCCACACCCCTCCATAGCCCGCCATAAACTCCACAAACCCCACACAACTCCACACCCCTCCACAACCCCCCACAAACCCCACACAACTCCACAGCCCTCCACAACCCTCCACAAACCCCACAAACCCCATGAACCCCATAAACCCCACACAAATCCACACCCCTCCACAACCCTCCACAAACTCCACAAACCCCACACAACTCCACACCCCTCCACAGCCCTCCACAAACTCCACAAACCCCACACAACTCCACACCCCTCCACAGCCCTCCACAAACCCCACACCCCTCCACACCCCTCCACAGCCCTCCACAAACTCCACAAACCCCACACAACTCCGCACCCCTCCACAACCCTCCACAAACTCCACAAACCCCACGAACCCCACAAACCCCTCAAACTCCACACCCCTCCACAACCCCCCACAAACCCCACACAACTCCACACCCCTCCACAGCCCTCCACAAACTCCACAAACCCCACACAACTCCACAGCCCTCCACAAACTCCACAAACCCCACACACCTCCACACCCCTCCACAGCCTCCACAAACCCCACACAACTCCACACCCCTCCACAGCCCTCCACAAACCCCACACAACTCCACACCCCTCCACAAACTTCACAAACCCCACACAAGTCCACACCCCTCCACAGCCTCCAGAAACTCCACAAACCCCACACAACTCCACACCCCTCCACAAGCCCCCACAAACCCAACACAACTCCACACCCCTCCACAACCCTCCACAAATCCCACAAACCCCACGAACCCCACAAACCCCACACAACTCCACACCCCTCCACAACCCTCCACAAACTCCACAAACCCCACACAACTCCAAACCCCTCCACAAACTCCACAAACCTCACACAACTCCACACCCCTCCACAGCCCTCCACAAACTCCACAACCCCCTACAAAATCCACACCCCTCCACAACCGTCCACAAACCCCACGAACCCCTCAAACCCCACACCCCTCCACAACCCCCCCACAAACCCCACAAATCCCACGATTTCCTACGACCTCCCATAAAGTTCTCATGCAGTTTTGTATGGATATTTGGAGGATCATTTCTTAACCAAACCCTACAGTGTTATATATCGTTGGAAAGCTCTCGACGAGTACTTTCCAATGTGCAATAATAACTTTGAATTCTTGGATCAATTTTTTACCACACCCCAAAAACCCCCACAAATCCCCACAACTCACCCCCTATTCCCACCCACCACATCCCACACCCCCGTAATCTCCCTCAACTCCCCACAACTCACCTCCCACACCGCCCACTTAATATGAAGGATCAAAAGCTACTACAAAAATTAGGTGAAGGATGTGCTTCTCAGGGTCATTCAAACATCACAGGCGGCACAAAATGAGGATCTCAGCTTGCATTCAAAAGTCACAGTAAAAGTGTAAGTGGTAAAAGTGTAAGTGGTAAAAGTGAAAGTGGAGAAATGATTGTTGCCGCCAACCATTCATGACGACTACCTAATTTTGAGGATCCAATTCAAGACTGGTGCCATATTTGATTTACCCCTCCAATCTTGGGCAATCAATCGGCGCATGATCAGTGGACGTGAGGAATCAGCAAGGCTCTCTTGGCCTATTGGAGCCTATAAAAGCAATGGATTTGTGTTCAATCGGGACATACACATATACATACGTACATACACGGGTCCTCTCTTGGTACACTGTGGCTACAAGCCTACTGTAGGAAGTCACTCTGTGGTGAGGATACAGAGCGTGGGCTTCCCAATGGAGGGCTAATAGCACTATAGTGTGAAGAGAGTGGCCTGGCTTTGTCTTTCAGTGTGAGTCCGTGGTATTTTTATACTCTTTTCCTTAGAGCAACTCTTCATAGTTTGTATTGATCAGGGCTAACCTGCATCTAGCTGTGTTCATTGTATGGATTGGACGAATCTCTTGTAATGAATGTGTTTAGTTCTGGAGTGGCATGCTAGCCTAGAGCATCAACTTTAGAGTATTTCTCTTGCCTATGTTGTAATCATCCGTTCGAACTAAGGAGTGATTGGACTTCCTTCATTGTTAGTTGTCATTAATATTTTCTTGAGTATTCACAACTTTGTGCAATCATTGATATCTGCCTGCTCACAGAAGCGTTAAAGGGTATATTTCCCTAAGGAGAACCTCCCTTGAGTAGGTGAAGTACTGGAGTGCTTGCTGCATGCTCCTGTTAAAAGTAGATACCCAAGTACCTCCTCTACAGTTTGCTGGGGTATCTACTTTTAATAAGAGCATGCAGCAAGCACTCCAGTACTTCACCTACTCAAAGGAGGTCCTCCTTAGGGAAATATACCCTTTAACAATTCTGTGAGCAGGCAGATATCAATGATTGCACAGAGTTGTGAATACTCAAGAAAATATTAATGACAACTGATAATGAAGGAAGACCAATCACTCCTTAGTTCCAATGGATAATTACAACATAGGCAAGAGAAATACTCTAAAGTTGATGCTCTGGGCTAGCATGCCACTCCAGAACTAAACACATTCATTACAAGAGATTCAATCCATACAATGAACACAGCTAGATGTAGGTTAGCCCTGATCAATACAAAGCCTGAAGAATTGCTCTAAGGAAAAGAGCATAAAAATACCACTGACTCACAGTGAAAGACAAAGCCAGGCCACTCTCTTCACACCATAGTGCTATTAACCCTCCACTGGGAAGCCCACGCTCTGTATCCTCACCACAGAGTGACTTCCTACAGTAGCCTTGTAGCCACAGAGTGCCAAGAGAGGACCCCTGTACGTACGTATGTATATGTGTTTGTCCCAATTGAACACAAATCCATTGCTTTTATAGGCTCCAATAGGCCAAGAGGGCCTTGCCGATTCCGCATGTCCACTGATCATGCGTCGGTTGATTGCCCAAGATTGGAGGGGTAAATCAAATATGCCACGAGTCTTGAATTGGATCCTCAAAATTAGGGAGTTTTCATGAATGGTTGGTGGCAACAGTCATTTCTCCGCTTTCACTTTTACCACTTACACTTTTACTATCACTTTTGAATGCAAGCTGAGATCCTCATTTTGTGCCGCCCGTGATGTTTGAATGACCCTCAGAAGCACATCCTTCACCTAATTTTTGTAGTAGCTTTTGATCCTTCATATTAAGTGGGCGGTGTGGGAGGTGAGTTGTGGGGAGTTGAGGGAGATTACGGGGGTGTGGGAGGTTGTGGGTGGGAATAGGGGGTGAGTTGTGGGGAGTTGTGGGGGTTTTGGGGTGTGGTAAAAAATTGATCCAAGCTTTCAAAGTTGTTATTGCACCATTGGAAAGTACTCGTCGAGAGCTTTCCAACGATATATAACATTATAGGGTTTGGTTAAGAAATGATCCTCCAAATATCCATCCAAAATTGCATGAGAACCTTATGGGAGGTCGTGGGAAATCGTGGGATTTGTGGGGTTTGTGGGGGGGTTGTGGAGGGTTGTGAGGTTTGTGGGGTTTGTGGAGTTTGTGGAGGGTTGTGGAGGGGTGCGGAGTTGTGTGGGGTTTGTGGAGTTTATGGAGGGGTGTGGAGTTGTGTGGGGTTTGTGGGGTTCATGGGGTTTGTGGGGTTTGTGGAGGGTTGTGGAGGGGTGTGGAGTTTGTGGGGGGTTGTGGAGTTGTGTGGGGTTTGTGGAGTTTGTGGAGGGTTGTGGAGGGGTGTGGAGTTGTGTGGGGTTTGTGGGGTTTGTGGGGTTAGTGGGGGGTTGTGGAGGGGTGTGGAGTTGTGTGGGCTTAGTAGAGTTTGTGGAGGGCTAAAGGGGGGTGTGGAGTTGTGTGGGATTTGTGGAGTTTCTGGAGGGCTGTGGAGGGGTGTGGAGTTGTGTGGGGTTCGTGGGGTTTGTGGGGTTTGTGGAGGGTTGTGGAGGGGTGTGGAGTTGTGTGGGGTTTGTGGGGTTTGTCGGGTTTGTGGGGGGTTGTGGAGGGGTGTGGAGTTGTGTGGGGTTTGTGGAGTTTGTGGAGGGGTGTGGAGTTGTGTGGGGTTTGTGGAGTTTGTGGAGGGCTATGGAGGGGTGTGGAGTTGTGTGGGGTTTGTGGGGTTTGTGGAGGGAAGTGGAGGGGTGTGGAGTTGGAGGGGGTCGTGGTGATGGTGGGGGCTGCAGGGTGGTGGGGGAAAAGAGGAGGGGACAGTGGGGTTGGAGGGGGTCGTGGTGATGGTGGGGGCCACGGGGTTGATGGGGGAAAAGAGGAGGGCTGGTGGAGTTGGAGGGGGTCGAGGTAATGGTGGGGGCCGCAGGGGTGGTGGGGGAAAAGAGGAGGGCTGGTGGAGTTGGAGGGGGTCGTGGGGAAGAGAGGGAGAGGGAAATGCCACGATACAGACCCCCACATCAAGTCTTTGCACCGTCTTGGTGCAATTCCCGAAGATGAAGTTTTTTTTTTCTTTTTTTAACTCTTTTTTTTCACTTTTCTTCTTTGATATATAATAAAATGCAATCACTGAATGAAATACGGTAGGTACGGTGAATGAAATGCTTCCAATTTACCTTAATTCAAGTACTTCTTCACCCTGGAAATATTGACCAGGGGTATCCTCTTACCCTGCAAATCCTCCAGATGTAGTGCTCCATAAGGTAATACCTTTACCACCGTGTAAGGTCCTATCCATTTGGGTGCTAGTTTGGTTGGAATTGGTGGGACCTGATGCACTAAAACCATGGATCCTTCGTGAACTTCATTAGACCTCAGATACCTGTCATGAAGTCTCTTGCGCTCTTCTTGTGTTACCTAAAGTTTTTGCATTGCTCCTTCTCTGTATTCTTCTAATGCCACCAATCTCTCAATGGGAGGTTCAATTCCAATGGTTTTGGTTCCCATTTCCTTTTTGATAATGAATTCAAATGGGGCCAATGCCTCTTTTCCATATACTAAGCGAAATGGACTCTCACCAGTGGTTCCCCTTCTTGAGTTCTGAAAGCCCAAATTGCACCGATCAATGCTTGTGGCCAAAAGCTTTGATAATCAAAAGATAATTTGAGCAGCAACCCGATCAAAATCTTATTGGAGCTCTCTGCTTGGCCATTTGCCCTTGGATAGTAGGCACAAGATTTTTTATGGAAGACCTTGTACCTGTCAAATATAAATTGGAGCAGCAGATTTACAAAATGTGTTCCCCTATCATTAGTGATTTCTAGTGGGCAACCAAATCTTGAGAAAATACGTTTATACAAGAACTTAGCTACTGTTAACGTCGTGCAATCCACAGTAGCTTTAGCCTTTATCCATTTAGTTGCATAACATGTGGCCATCAAAATATACTTCTTACCCCCAGGTTGACCAGTTGGACTAATTGGTCCTATGAAATCAAGACCCCATCGTTCAAATGGGAGCCATCCTGTAGATATGACTAATGGTTGGAAATTCAATCTGGTTGGCGTAGGAGCACATCTCTGGCAAATGTGGCATTCTTTAGCAAACTTGATCGCATCCTTGTAAATATGAGGCCACCATAGTCCCTTGTGGATGATTCTGTGAGCCAATTCTTCCCCCTTTAGATGCCCTTCACTATGTGCTGCCTCAAGCAAAGGGGTTACCTCCTCTACAGAAACACACTTTCTCAAGATACAATCGTGACAATATCTATATAAATTTCCACTTATAAGTGAGTACGCTTTGGTTTTAAGGAGTAATCTTCTCAAGAGAGCCTTGCCGATTCCTCACATCCACTGATCATGCGCCGGTTGATTGCCCAAGATTGGAGGGGTAAATCAAATATGCCACCAGTCTTGAATTGGATCCTCAAAATTAGGCAGTCGTCATGAATGGTTGGCGGCAACAGTCATTTCTCCACTTTCACTTTTACCACTTACACTTTTACTATCACTTTTGAATGCAAGCTGACTTCGTCATTTTGTGCTGCCCATGATGTTTGAAAGACCCTGAGAAGCACATCCTTCACCTAATTTTTGTAGTAGCTTTTGATCCTTCATATTAAGTGGGCAGTGTGGGAGGTGAGTTGTGGGGAGTTGAGGGAGATTACGGGGGTGTGGGAGGTTGTGGGGGGAATAGGGGGTGAGTTGTGGGGAGTTGTGGGGGTTTCTGGGGTGTGGTCAAAAATTGATCCAAGATTTCAAAGTTATTATTGCTCCATTGGAAAGTACTTGTCGAGAGCTTTCCAACGATATATAAGACTGTAGGGTTTGGTTAAGAAATGATCCTCCAAATATCCATCCAAAACTGCATGAGAACCTTATGGGAGGTCGTGGGAAATCGTGGGATTTGTTGGGTTTGTGGTGGGGTTGTGGAGGGGTGTGGGGTTTGTGGGGTTTGAGGGGTTCGTGGGGTTTGTGGGGTTTGTGGAGGGTTGTGGAGGGGTGTGGAGTTTGTGGGGGGTTGTGGAGTTTGTGGAGGGCTGTGGAGGGGTGTGGAGTTGTGTGGGGTTTGTGGAGTTTGTGGAGGGCTGTGGAAGGGTGTGGGGTTGTGTGGGGTTGTGTGGGGTTTGTGGAGTTTGTGGAGGGTTGTGGAGGGGTGTGGAGTTGTGTGGGGTTTGTGGGGTTCGTGGGGTTTGTGGGGTTTGTGGAGGGTTGTGGAGGGGTGTGGAGTTGTGTGGGGTTTGTGGGGGGTTGTGGAGGGGTGTGGAGTTGTGTGGGGTTTGTGGAGTTTGTGGAGGGCTGTGGAGGGGTGTGGATTTGTGTGGGGTTTGTGGAGTTTGTGGAGGGCTGTGGAGGGTTGTGGAGTTGTGTGGGGGTTGTGGAGTTTGTGGAGGGCTGTGGAGGGGTGTGGAGTTGTTTGGGGTTTGTGGAGTTTGTGAAGGTTGTGGAGGGGTGTGGAGTTGTGTGGGGTTTGTGGGGTTTGTGGAGTTTGTGGAGGGCTGTGGAGGGGTGTGGAGTTGTGTGGGGTTTGTGGAGTTTGTGGAGGGTTATGGAGGGGTGTGGAGTTGTGTGGGGTTTGTGGAGGGAAGTGGAGGGGTGTGGAGTTGGAGGGGGTCGTGATGATAGTGGGGGGCACGGGGTGGTGGGGGAAAAGAGGAGGGGACGGTGGGGTTGGAGGGGGTCGTGGTAATGGTGGGGGCCGCGGGGTTGGTGGGGGAAAAGAGGAGGGCTAGTGGAGTTGGAGGGGGTCGAGGTGATGGTGGGGGCCGCGGGGGTGTTGGGGGAAAAGAGGAGGGCTTGTGGAGTTGGAGGGGGTCGTGGGGAAGAGAGGGAGAGGGAAATGCCACGATACAGACCCCCACATGAAGTCTTTGCACCGTCCTGGTGCAATTCCCGAAGCTAAAAACAAGATAGTGAAGGAAGTTCTTCCTCCTTTACTTAATTCAGGTCATTTTCCACCCTGGAGATATTGACCAATTTTGTTTTTTCAAAATTTTTTTCTCGGATTTTTTTTTAACTCTTTTTTTTCACTCTTCTTATATATATATATATATATATATATATATATATATATATATATATATATATATATATATATATATATATATATATATATATATATATATATATATATATATATATATGTATATATATATATATATATATATATATATATATATAATAAACTACAATCACTGAATGAAATACGGTAGGTACGGTGAATGAAATGCTTCCAATTTACCTTAATTCAAGTACTTCTTCACCCTGGAGATATTGACCAGGGGTATCCTCTTACCCTGCAAATCCTCTAGATGTAGTGCTCCATAAGGTAATACCTTTACCACCGTGTAAGGTCCTATCCATTTGGGTGCAAGTTTGGTTGGAATTGGTGGGACCTGATGCACTAAAACCATGGATCCTTCCTAAACTTCATTAGACCTCAGATACCTGTCATGCAGTCTCTTGTGCTCTTCTTGTGTTACCTGAAGTTTTTGCATTGCTCCTTCTCTGTATTCTTCTAATGCCACCAATCTCTCAATGGGAGGTTCAATTCCAATGGTTTTGGTTCCCATTTCCTTTTTGATAATGAATTCAAATGGGGCCAATGCCTCTTTTCCATATATTAAGCGAAATGGACTCTCACCTGTGGTTCCCCTTCTTGTAGTTCTGAAAGCCCAAATTGCACCGATCAATGCTTGTGGCCAAAAGCTTTGATGATCAAAAGATAATTTGAGCAGCAACCCGATCAAAATCTTATTGGAGCTCTCTGCTTGGCCATTTGCCCTTGGATAGTAGGCACAAGATTTTTTATGGAAGACCTTGTACCTGTCAAATATAAATTGGAGCAACTGGTTTACAAAATGTGTTCCCCTATAACTAGTGATTTCCAGTGGGCAACCAAATCTTGAGAAAATACGTTTATACAAGAACTTAGCTACTGTTAACGTCGTGCAATCCACAGTAGCTTTAGCCTTTATCCATTTAGTTGCATAAAATGTGGCCATCAAAATATACTTCTTACCCCCAGGTTGACCAGTTGGACTAATTGGTCCTATGAAATCAAGACCCCATCGTTCAAATGGGAGCCATCCTGTAGATATGACTAATGGTTGGAAATTCAATCTGGTTGGCGTAGGAGCACATCTCTGGCAAATGTGGCATTCTTTAGCAAACTTGATCGCATCCTTGTAAATATGAGGCCACCATAGTCCCTTGTGGATGATTCTGTGAGCCAATTCTTCCCCCTTTAGATGCCCTTCACTGTCTGCTGCCTCAAGCAAAGGGGTTACCTCCTCTGGAGAAACACACTTTCTCAAGATACCATCCTGACAATATCTATATAAATTTCCACTTATAAGTGAGTACGCTTTGGTTTTAAAGAGTAATCTTCTCAAGAGAGCCTTGCCGATTCCTCACATCCACTGATCATGCACCGGTTGATTGCCCAAGATTGGAGGGGTAAATCAAATATGCCACCAGTCTTGAATTGGATCCTCAAAATTAGGCAGTCGTCATGAATGGTTGGCGGCAACAGTCATTTCTCCACTTTCACTTTTACCACTTACACTTTTACTATCACTTTTGAATGCAAGCTGAGATCCTCATTTTGTGCTGCCCGTGATGTTTGAATGAACATGAGAAGCACATCCTTCACCTAATTTTTGTAGTAGCTTTTGATCCTTCATATTAAGTGGGCGGTGTGGGAGGTGAGTTGTGGGGAGTTGAGGGAGATTACGGGGGTGTGGGAGGTTGTGGGTGGGAATAGGGGGTGAGTTGTGGGGAGTTGTGGGGGTTTCTGGGGTGTGGTCAAAAATTTATCCAAGATTTCAAAGTTATTATTGCTCCATTGGAAAGTACTCCTCGAGAGCTTTCCAACGATATATAAGACTGTAGGGTTTGGTTAAGAAATGATCCTCCAAATATCCATCCAAAACTGCATGAGAACCTTATGGGAGGTCGTGGGAAATCGTGGGATTTGTGGGGTTTGTGGGGAGGGGGGTTGTGGAGGGGTGTGGGGTTTGTGGGGTTTGAGGGGTTCGTGGGGTTTGTGGGGTTTGTGGAGGGTTGTGGAGGGGTGTGGAGTTTGTGGGGGGTTGTGGAGTTTGTGGAGGGTTGTGGAGGGGTGTGGAGTTGTGTGGGGTTTGTGGAGTTTGTGGAGGGCTATGGAGGGGTGTGGAGTTGTGTGGGGTTTGTGGAGTTTGTGGAGGGTTGTGGAGGGGTGTGGAGTTGTGTGGGGTTTGTGGGGTTCATGGGGTTTGTGGGGTTTGTGGAGGGTTGTGGAGGGGTGTGGAATTGTGTGGGGTTTGTGGGGTTTGTGGGGGGTTGTGGAGGGGTGTGGAGTTGTGTGGGGTTTGTGGAGTTTGTGGAGGGCTGTGGAGGGCTGTGGAGTTGTGTGGGGTTTGTGGAGTTTGTGGAGGGCTGTGGAGGAGTGTGGAGTTGTGTGGGGTTTGTGGAGTTTGTGGAGGGCTGTGGAGTTGTGTGGGGTTTGTGGAGTTTGTGGAGGCTGTGGAGGGGTGTGGAGTTGTGTGGGGTTTGTGGAGTTTGTGGAGGGCTGTGGAGGGGTGTGGAGTTGTGTGGGGTTTGTGGAGGGTTGTGGAGGGGTGTGGAGTTGTGTGGGGTTTGTGGGGTTTGTGGGGGGTTGTGGAGGGGTGTGGAGTTTGAGGGGTTTGTGGGGTTTGTGGAGGGTTGTGGAGGGGTGCGGAGTTGTGTGGGGTTTGTGGAGTTTGTGGAGTTTGTGGAGTTTGTGGAAAATGTGGAGGGGTGTGGAGTTGTGTGGGGTTTGTGGAGTTTGTGGAGGGCTATGGAGGAGTGTGGAGTTGTGTGGGGTTTGTGGAGTTCTTGGAGGGTTGTGGAGGGGTGTGGAGTTGTGTGGGGTTTGTGGGGTTCGTGGGGTTTGTGGGGTTTTTGGAGGGTTGTGGAGGGGTGTGGAGTTGTGTGGGGTTTGTGGGGTTTGTGGGGGGTTGTGGAGGGGTGTGGAGTTGTGTGGGGTTTGTGGAGTTTGTGGAGGGTTGTGGAGGGGTGTGGAGTTGTGTGGGGTTTGTGGAGTTTGTGGAGGGCTGTGGAGGGGTGTGGAGTTGTGTGGGGTTTGTGGAGTTTGTGGAGGGTTGTGGAGGGGTGTGGAGTTTGAGGGGTTTGTGGGGTTCGTGGGGTTGGTGGAGGGTTGTGGAGGGGTGTGGAGGGGTGTGGAGTTGTGTGGGGTTGTGGTGATGGTGGGGGCCGGGGGGTGGTGGGGGAAAAGAGGAGGGCTTGTGGAGTTGGAGGGGGTCATGGGTGGTGGGGGAAAAGAGGAGGGGACGGTGGGGTTGGAGGGGGTCGTGGTGATGGTGGGGGCCACGGGGGTGGTGGGGGAAAAGAGGAGGGCTGGTGGAGTTGGAGGGTGTCGAGGTGATGGTGGGGGCCGCGGGGGTGGTGGGGGAAAAGAGGAGGGCTGGTGGAGTTGGAGGGGGTCGTGGGGAAGAGAGAGAGAGGGAAATGCCACAATACACATGTATTGCAGGTTGTCGATATGGGATGAGGGCAATTGCAGCAATGAAACACCTCTAAAGAAACCATTTTCAAGCTTCCAAAGTAGCCTCTTTATCAAGGATTGCTTTTCACCTTTGCACATTGAATTATCGATCTTCTCAAGCCTCTTTATCGAGAATTGCTTTTCACCTTTCCACATTGAATTATCGATCTTCTCTTACCTATAGCTTCGCTCTCCAAGATCTGATTGAGGTAATTTTTGTCATGTTTTAAAGGTATATTTGTAAGCCTTAATTAGCATCAAATGATGCTTGATTTGGATAAGTTTTGGCTGATCAAAATTCCACTGCAATGTTTCAGTAGATACTAGGTGATCACTTTCGGGCCTATTTTTTTTATTGTTTGGCATCCAAATCAACTTTTGTCACTTGGATTGGCATTGAAGATTTCATTTATAGGTGTTGAACCACTCATATTTGACTAGAAAGGATTCATGAGGAGAAAAGTGCATTAATTTTACTAATTTTTCATGTTTTGAGTAATTTCCACTTGTTTTTGGCATCATTTTCAGTGGTTTTTGGTGTTGAGGCCCCTCTAAGACCAATCACACATTTTGAATTTTCATTTTTGCCTAGCAAGGATTGCAAATCAAAGCCTCAACATTTGCAAGTTCACTTCAACTTTGCTATAGAAGGTTTCAATTATATCATGGAAGTGTTTTAGTACTATTTTTCTGTCTTTCTTGCTTATAAATTTTACTTCCATTGGTTCTACACAGTCTAGTTAGTAAACGGGGGAGTGAAAATAAATCTTAAGGATAAATACCTTTAGAGTGTTTTCTTCACCTAGGGAGCCCTAGACATGACAAATCTCACACTACACATACAACTTAAATCCCATTGACATGAGACTATCTCACATATGAAGTGCATGTAGTGGATATAGTTTCCCACTCTTGGCATCTTTGATAAACATAAGATGTCTTGACTCAAGTACAATCAAAATCTAGGATCACTAAGTGATACATGAAAATCACTATCTTGCGATTGACCAATTGAAATCGAACTCACAAGGAATGCTGCCACATAACATACATGCCTGTGTATATGTACCATTAGGAAGTAAAAGTCAACACATCCATGACTCTCATCTCCGAATCAATAAAACCAATCACAAGCACGTGTAATATGGAAAGTGGTTAATGCATCAAGCAACCAAGCCAAATGTGTGCAATTTGTCGACAAAGAGGAAGCTTGAGAGGAGAATATGAGAATGTTACCATTGCTTGATTTGCATCATGTGTATATCTTTGATGTCATTGTCGTTCCTATTGGAGCAACTTCTTTGAATATGATTCTCACAATCATAGTACCAACGTTGAACTCATCAACATGATCTACCACTTTCATGAGTCAAAGGAATCACATGCATAGTATGAAGTCTTTGCCACAGTTAATGGAACGTCTCATATATTATGGACTCATAAATGGAATCTACTAGCTATATTGGATAGTGAACTTCAACAACACATCCATATCCATCTACACATGTTCAAGCATGTCCAAAGGCCTTTGTGCAAACCATGCATGCATATGTATAAATACTTGCGACAACCAAACTCTCCCACATCTTCGTTTTCCCCATAGAAAATTAATGCCATTGAACCAAGTAGAAATTATGCTAGCAATGAAAGAGAAAAAAAGAACCAGTAGATTGAGAAATTGACCACAAACCGATACTCTACCACAATAGGATGAAACGACATAATAGCATGCATAAAAACCACATAAAAAATCTCTGGTTGGAGATAAAAATAATGATAAACTTGTCGCATATACATGCACCAAACTAGAGCATAAACATGATAATAGACTCTCCTAAATGAACAAGTGAACATAAAAGAATTTTAGATCTAATTCAAGTCCTCCATAAATAGTGCGATGAGAACCAAGATAGTCAGCGGAAAAAAATTAATGAAAACAATCATCAGAAAATCACTAATCCAAAGAAGTACCAACATTGTTTCAATTAGCAATGCCAACAAAAAAAATATCAAATCATGCCAAAAGCATGGGAGTGTGCCTCCCAGTGAACGGGATGGTTGTGGATAACAAGTGTAGCTAGAAAAATAAGCTTTTGCTTCATTCAAATTTCTTTTGGGCAAGCATGCATGTGTAATAAGGAGGGAAAAAGAGAGAACCGAAATGGAAATCTAAAAGGATATCTAACCTTTGAAATAAAAATACATTTAAACTTTCCTTGAAAGAGAAACATATAAATACTCTTTAAACAAGAGATTTCAATGAAGGTGATGGAGGAAACACTTGCCTTCCAATCACATTTTGAGGATACATGACTAAAGCCATACTAGACTCTAGTGCAGGAGTAAGAATTACTTCTAAGGAAATTTGGGAAAAATAGGGAAAACCAGCCTTAAGATCAAGTAGAATGAAACTATTGGTCATGTAGCATGTCCCTTAGGACTCCTAAAAATGTGATCTTGACTATGTGTAGATTAGAGTTCGAACACATCTTAACCATATGTCAATTTGGTAAGATAGGGAATTATGAAATGATCCTAGGATGACCATTTATGAGACAATTGAAAGTAGTTCAAGATTAGGGAAGAGATACTTTGTACCTTCCACATCAAGGCACAAATACTAAGATAAATCTCCAAAAATTTTGTTATAGGGATGTTCCACCTCTTCAATGAAATCTCATCCATAAAGAGGAAGATGATGTATGATCCATAGTTCTAGATCTAGTGATCAATCTTGGATGAATGAGGATACCCAACTATGGATTTACAAAGTTGCCCAAAACAAAGAGAAAAGGCTCCAATGTTGGAAACCGTGGCAAGAAGGAGAGCGATCCATAGAAGACCTAGCTTACATGCACCAAGTATTCCCGGATGAAGCCTTTGAACCACATGGTTAGATGGAAATATTGGCAACCTTAGATGTGACTGTAATGAAGAAGTGCTTACCATGAATGAATGAATAGATGAAGAAGGATATGACCTAAGCCTATACATGGTAGTGATCCAAGACATGGATGGAGGTGAGAAAGTGGAAGAGGAAGAAGATGAGGATTATGAAAGTATCATAATGGAACCTGAATTTGATTCAAAAGAACAATACCTCAAGGAAGATGAAATGAATAATTCAGTGGAAAATTGTAAAACCTTTTCCATTGAAGAATACCCAAAAGATCCTAATAAGGAGACAAATGAAATAGAGGAAGAAAAATGACAATGAATGTTTTGAATTTTATGAACACTTCAAAAGATAGGAGGTAGAAGAATGAAATATTGCCATTCAAATACCTAAGAGAGAGGCATAGGACGGAGTAGCATATGACAACAAGGAGCAAACAAACAAGATTATAGTGACCTACAAGAATGATGAATTGGAAGAGTTACTACAAGAGTATTGAGATGTTTTTGCATGGACTTATACAGATCTTAAAGGAGTAGACCTAGAGATTTTCTCTCATAGGATTCCTACGACTTCTAAAGCAAAGCATTCAAAACAAAGACCATACACTTACATGATGTCTACTCAACCAAAATCAAAGAAGAGATAGACAAGCTATTAGTATCCAGATTCATATACAAGGTTGAGCACACTGAGTGGGTTTCTCCAATAGTGGTAGTACCCAAGAAAAATGGAAAACTTAGGGTTTGTATTAACTTGAAAAAGGTCAATGTTGTCACTATTAGAGATATTTATCAACCACCTATCACTGGTCATCTTTTGGAAAGAGCGACGCCAAGGAAGTGTACAACTTCCTTGATGGTTTTTTAGGATAGAATCAAGTAGCCATTGCTATTGAGGATCAACGTAAAACTGATTTTGCCACTCAATGGGGAGTATGTGCTTTTAGGGTCATGCCTTTTGGCCTAACTAATGCCCCAACCACTTTCCAAAGATTAATGTGTCATGTTTTTAATAAATTCTTAAGGAAGAGTATGGAAGTCTATGTAGATGAGTTGTATACTTACTCTTCTCAGTGATATGTTGTGCAAGATTTTATGGGCCAATGTGGATAGTATCCTCAATTTATCCACATGTATGCAATCATAGATAAAACCTTGTATGGATTATTGAATCAATTCAAATGGAGTGATGAATGCGAGTAAGCATTCAATGAATCAAAAAGAAGATTGAATTCAACACCCATACTGAAAGTGACTAAACTGATGAAGGAAAACTAGATCACCCTATTGCATATGCAAGTAGACAACTGAACCAAGATGAACAAAATTACACTACGGTAGAAAGAGAAGGATTGAGGATGGCCTATGTAGTGAAAAAATTTAGACACTACCTACTAGCTAACAAGTTCAAGTTTTTTATTGATCGCCAAGCTTTATTGTACTTGGTCAATAAGCCTTGTAACATGGGAAGACTACTTAGATGGTTTTTGATGCTCATGGAATTGGACTTCGAGGTAGTCATCAAAAATGGAAAAGAATAGGATAAATTCCAATGATGAGGATATTTTTACATATATATTTTTATGTGCATGCATACACACACGACAAATAGGATAGGATGCAATGAAGAAGCTATTTTTATAGATATTTTTATGTGCATGCATACAAACAGATATATCAATGCACACACACACACTCATATATATATATATATATATATATATATATATATATATATATATATATATATATATATATATATATATATATATATATGTATGTATGTATGTATGTATGTATGTATGTATATATATATGTGTGTGTGTGTGTATATATATATATATATATATATATATATATATATATATATATATATATATATATATATATATATATATATATATATATATATATATATATATATATATATATATATATAGTTGACCAATTCGTCAAGACAAACAAGTGACCACTTCGCTTACTTTATTAAGCTATACACATGTATCATGTTTCCTAAATATGTCCGTAACAAAAATTATGAAATTGGTAATCACGTACATGGTGCTCAACATCTAGTGATAAAAAATGCATCACTCATCTCTTTCTTGTTTGTTCCCATATAGAAAGATGATGTAGGAGGAATATAAGATGGTGTTCCAATGTCAAAAATTTCAACTATCTTTACAAGAAGGATCATTTAAATACCTAGAAAACCTATTTTGAATCCTTGGACCTAAATATGAAGAAAGCCTTCATGAAAAATCTAGCTAGCTTCATAGAGTGCATCAATTATTTGTTCATAATTCCCTTGAGGTAGTAGTAATTCTAAGCCTCATGATTGTTTTCGCCATAAAATTAGAAAGTCACTTGATCTGGGAAATTCAAGTTGGAATGAAGACTATTGTTGCATATCTTACACCATACTTGCCTACGGATCTCTTGAGTAGTCCACAACTCCTCTACTTCCCATCAAAGTTGCACTAGTAAGTTGTCATTGTACCGTGTAGATGGTAATGTAATCTTCTCTTCATGTTGGCTCTGCTAGAGTTTAAGTGCTTCCAATTCCCTCTTGAGCTTCTCAATTAGGTCTATGAAGGTGGTGTACTTAGGTTGAATGCCACCTTTGAAGTGTAGTCTTGCCTCTTCTATGCATGAGGCAGCCATCATGAAGTCCTCTATGAAAAACCTATTCCAGTTATGTGTCTTGTCACTTGTCGAAGTAAACTTCCTACTTTTTGTGTGATTCAATTGATGCAATCTTGAGTTGTGTGATTCCACTCACCAAGACACCTTCTATGCAATTGGAATCACACTTTTCGTGTGATTCCACTCCCCAAGACACCTTCTACTCAAGGGGGGCTTGTCGTTAGGGAAGTATACCTTGTAAAATGCTTGTGCAGAGAGACACTTTACATATGGCCAACTCTTCAAGAGTGTATAGGTAGAACAAACAAAGTGTATGTGTTATGTATAGGAGGGGTGGGAATCACCTCTTATTAGAGCTATTAGCATGAGGTCATGTAGCATTCATGCAAAGGTTGCATGGAGAGAGAGAGAGAGAGAGATTATTTAGTTGTGTGGCTCAGAGAAGAATGATAGACCTATCTCTCATTGGTATGTGATGACAAAATCAAACCTGGATAAAAAGTTACTCCATCGAGATTGCCTTCTATTGAGGATGTGGGTGGTCATCAAATACTCTAGGTTCTTGTGATCTGTATACATAGTAACTTTATGAGTTGCTCCTTCTAGATGGTGACGCTAGGTATCAAACGTGTCCACTATGGCAAGAAGTTCTTTATCATGGATTTCATAATAAATCTCTGGAGGGGAAAATTTCCTTGAATGATATGCAATTGGATGTCGCTGTCCATCATCGCCATATTGGGATAGAAGTGCCCCTAGGGTAAAGTCTGATGCATCTATATCTAGGAAGAAGGGCTTGTTGGAATCAGGATGAGCTAGAATTGGAGCAATAGTGAACGTTGATTTCAAGGTCTGAAAGGCTTTTTTTGCTTCTTCAACCCATGAGAATTTTGAGTTTCCTGTAAGCTTGGTAAGAGGTTTCACTATCTTGGAGTAATCTCTGATGAATATCCTGTAAAAATTGGCAAACCCTAGGAAACATTGTACATCTTGAACACATGAATGTGGTTGCCAATCAAGGATTGTCTCAATCTTCTTAGGGTCCACAAATATCCCTTTCTCTGATACAATGTACCCTAAAAACTCCACTTCTGTCTGATGGAAAGAGCACTTCTCCAATTTCGCATATAAACCTTTTTCTCTTAGTCTCTCTAGGACTATCTTTATGTGATATTCATGATCCTCTAGATTTTTGGAGAATATCAAGATATCATCGAGATATTTTACCACAAATTTATCTAGATGCTCTCGAAAAATATCATTCCTCATATCTTGAAAGATGGCTGGAGCATTTGTGAGAACAAATGGCATAACTACATATTCAAAATGCCCATAGCTTGTTCGAAACGTTGTCTTCCATTCATCTCCTTCTTTGATCCTGACAAGATTGTAAGCTCCTCGAAGGTCAATCTTCGTGAAGAACTTTGCTTTTTTGAGGGTTCCAAGAGCTCTAATATAAGTGGTAGAGAGTATCTATTCTTTATTGTGACTTTATTCAACCCACGATAGTCTACACACATTCAAAGAGTTCCATCCTTCTTCTTTACAAATAGGATAGGGGCTCTTGCAGGAGACTTCAAGTGCTTGATAAACCCCTTGGCTAGATTCTCATCAATATTCTTACATAATTCTGTAAGTTCCTTTGGGGATAGTCCTTAGATTGGTCTGAAGGGTGGTTGTGCTCCCTCTTGAAATTCTATGGCACAATCATGTCTATGCTCCGGGAGGATATCTACATTCTCCTTTTCAAAAACATCTTCAAAACCTTGGTACTGGTCAGATAACTTCACTAAATCATCTTTCTTGGGCTCTTGAGTTGGTATAACATAGATCATATATGTTGGTTCCTTCCTTACTGCATGTATAAAGGCTTTGGCTCCGACATATGTCAGGTTCTTCTAGATATCTCGATGGGTGATTTTATTCTTTTCCCAATAGTTTCTGGATTATATTTCTTTAACCAAGGCATTCCAATGATAACCAGATTTATTGGACTTCATATTACATTGAAACATATGTGGGAATCATGGTCACCAAGATGTACTCTTAATGGTGTGGTTTCCATGGTTATATTCCCAAATGTTAGAGGTCGTCCATCTACTACTTCAACTACTACTGGTTTTTTCTTCCAAAGTACTAGAATTCCATGTTTCTTAACCAATCCTTCATCGATGAAACATGATGAGGCTCTTGAATCTTTTAGAGCTATAAGGGAAAGGGTCTTCTTAGGCATGATTAACTTGATAGGGGCAAGACATGTTTCTATGGGTGTAGTTGGAATTATGAGACCCTTTCTTATATCATGGTCTAGTTGTATGGTCTCTTCCTTCCTCTACAAGGGTGGTTGCAACTTTGGAGTTAGTTCTCTTGTTGCGGCAATTAACTGCAATATGACCAGGGTTTCCACAATAGATCCATAACTTGTTATCTCTCCTTCTATGTTTCTCTTGTGGTGTTAGAGGCTAGAATCTAGTTACATCTATCTGCATAGGTTCATGCATAGACTCATCTCTCCCTTCTATATGTTTTTCTTCTTTCCTTTCAAAAAGGTGGTTATCACATTGAATATCTTGGTTGATGTATTCATTCAATGTTTTAACCTCTGGCATTGTGAGTAGAAGGTCCTTCACATCATCTCTTAAACCCCATCTAAATTGTCTTATGAAATAATCTTCATGTCAAGTGAGGTCACATATCAACTGCCTAAACTATGATGCATAGATAGAGGCAAGGCGGTTACCTTGATGTAGCTTTCAGAGTTTTTTTTCTACCACTTGACTTGTGTCTGCATCTCCAAATGTGGCAATGAGTTCTCGAAGAAACCCCTCATAGTCATGAAGTACTAACATCCACTTCTCCGAAATTGGGGTGAACCATGATAATGCTTGACCATAAAGCAAGGTTCCAATAAAACCGACCTTGCAGGGTATCTATCACGCTGCATACGGATGTACAATTTGACTTGTTGCAAGAACCCTTGGAACTTCATGCGATCACCATCGAAATTTTATGGCATGCAAATCTTGGGCTCCTTCATGAAGGATGAACTAGGACATTGGTTCACTTTAATGCTTCCTTGATTTGCTTGAAGATTCCCAACTTGTTCTTGGAGTTCCTGGATGAGCGTGCCTACATGCATTGGATGTTTCATCTTGACTTGTCTCTACCTATGAGTTAGGTCCTTGATTTGTTGTTGAAGACTCTGAAGTGATGCCACAATTTGCTCATAAGCATTCTCCATGATGCCTCATCTTGGATAAAAGCTAGTCTTGCCAAAATGACAGGGGAGCACTAGATTGTGCCCTCTGACTTCACTAGACAAGATTGCAGAAATACACTTTCAATTACAAGAACATCCACGTAGGGAAAACAATACTAGAATATGTAACCGATACAATATGTCCACAACCCGGGACTGATAGGTATGAATAACAGGAATAAAGATGATACAAGAGATCCCACAAGCTATGATTGTAAGTATGAAACACAATATCTGGATTATAAGAACTCCCTTTTGCTAGATACAAGAAAGAACTCGACAAGATCTTGCACCACAAGATTACAAGAGGACAAGGCTAGATGTCCAAGATACAAGACTAGACAAGACTGGAACAAGGAACAAGACAAGAATTGGAACTAGAACTTGGAGAGTACTTACTTGGCAGTCATGACTCCTTGAGCTCCCAAGATAGGTATTGGCAAGACTGAGTATGTATGTGGCCAACCCCTCCTTATGTAGGTTTTCAAGGGCAGTTCATCAAAGGGGGTTACGAATTGATGATGTCATCGAAGATGTCACCAATTTGAAACATGATCTTTGGATGTCAAAATCAAGCAAGAAGATAGTCGATCTTAGGGTTTTGGCATGTTCTAGATGCAATGGAAGCAATTCTGAACCAAACATGAGATATAGAAGTCACCTGGAATCTAAGGTTTAGGATGGTTTCCTTTGTCCATGACAATTCCCACCTCTCTTATACATAACATGCACCCTTTGTTTGTTCTACCTATACACCCTTGAAGAGTTGGGCATATGTAAAGTGTCTCGCTACACAAGCATGTTATAGGGTATACTTCCCTAAGGACAATCCCACTAGAGTAGAAGGTATCTTGAGGAGCAAAATCACCCTTGTCCCTTGAAGAGGTCTTGGGTTTCTCTTCTATAGTTTGGCATGTCTGGTGGGACACTTGCATGCTTAATGCGAGGCACCTATTGGAATTAATAATTCATGTTCTTTCCATTTTTTAAAATTTTCAGCCTGTCATGGCTCCAATCCAATATTGGGCGAGTGGGTGACCCAAACTTGAACACCTAGGGAATGTCTTCATCTGCTCAAGAGTCCCATAAATAATTATGATGGGAAGAATGTTACTGTTAGTGTCCATATGAAATGCCAAATGGCCACTGGACACTTCCTTGTATATGTTCTTTAATAAAACATATAGTGGCATGGTTAGTCACAGATTGTAAGTTTGATCGCATTTGTAAGACCTAAGAAGTCTGTCTTCGTGCTCCTCTGTGTACTATGTTTTCTATGTATTCTACAGCATCTGTGCGAAGTACTGTGTGTGGCCTTAGGAGCTCGATTTTCTACTCCGAGCATATCATCATGGAGCCCTCAAGAAGGAGAGCACACCGTGGTGCATTGGCATCGAAATACTTCACTGGTATCAGAGTTGTTCGACGCAAAAATTTTTGTTCCTTTTGTGCAATCGAAGCGAGCACCCCCCCTCAGGCTTTCTCCAAGGATTACGACTAAGGCGGCGATCAAGGCATAGACCTTGGCATACCTTGTCATCCAAGTCACCGAAGTCACCGTTGGATGCGGGCGAGGGAGGACCTCAACGATCAAGGAAGATAGAGGTTCTTGGTACTTCCCGGGAGCTTACCCTTCTCAGTATTGTTCTCTCCAAAGCTCGCTTAACCGTGGCAATCTCTTGCCACTAAGCTACACTCTTGTGGTGTCTAAAGAAGGGGAAAGACTAAGGTTGACATTACCTTGAACATGTTTTGGTTCCTCAAAACTTCATTCTTTGCTTTCAAAGCCTATTTTTGAAGCATTTTTGGGTGTTTTTGGGAGCCATTTTGGAGTACTTCCGCACATAGTTCTCTTCACACAGGTCCAAGAACATCAAGAAGAGTGTTCTTTGTAGTTCTCCGATAATAAATATCAACCTTTGGGGCTGTGTTTTCAGCCAAAACTACAGGCTTCTGGAAAGGTTTCAGTTTTGGTGGGAGCTGCTGTAAATTTATGCAGGTTTTTTGAGCCTAAAACATCAGAGTTGATAGACGCTTGTAGGTGTTATTAGCTAGTTTTTGGGCTATGTATTCAGCTTTTAGTGTCATTTTATTGCATATATTGAGAACATACACACCATGTATGCTTCTGTGGATACCGCTTATGTACATCCATGTGGTCATTGATATAGTAGTTACGTTCTTTGCATAAAGCCTTTCACGTTTGATAAAGAGGGTCGTGGTGAGGTTTTCTTAACAGGGATGATGGATAGTGTTAATCTCCAAAAGAAAAAGCTACTCTTGTAGTTAGAGCACCTCTATAACAAGAGTAACTCAAATCTTCACCAATTTTAGAGGATCAATGATCAATTATGAAGATTTTGAAAAATCTGTGAAGAAGATGACTACACAGAAAGTCTGTTGCACATAACTCTCTCATTCACTTATCAAATTTGTAAAGTTTTTTATAAACTTTGCACATGTTGTTGCCTATAGTTTACGCACCTCCTCCAAGTTGAATCACTCCAAAAGATTCAGTAGATCTTGAGAAATGATCTCAACAAGTTACCTATGTCTAAAACTGCTCTTCTGAGAAGTCAATTTAGACACCTGTAACTTCTAACACTTGGTTCTCTTAATCTAGAACCCATTTATGCAAATGCTTTTAGCCATAGATGGCTTACCTTCTAACTTAAATTTTGACTCCTTACTCATGCAAAACTTTAACCTGTGCACTGAGAAATGATCAAATCATTGACCATCGAGATTGCGCCTGTTTCAAGAAACAGTGAACACTTCTTCACATATGAATGTTCCTACTCATAATTCTCACATCCTATTTACAATTAGGCTCTCAAACTTTAACCATAGACTCATTAACTATGAACTTAGACATCTACAAAAGGATTCTTGAAATGATCAACCACAGAAGGAGAATGCACAGAAACATCGGGCGCAATTTTCTTCCATTCCTGAAGGAATTTTACAATTGAGTGATGAGAGAGACAAAGGCATTGAGTATACCTTTACCCACATATGTGAAATTGAGCAAGGATGATTGCCCCAAATCAGATGAGGAAAATGAATTCATGGCCAAAATTCCCTATCACTCTGTTGTTGGTAGTCTCATGTATGCTATGGTAGCTATGAGACCAGACATTGCATTTGTAGTGGGAGTTGTGAGCAGATATATGTCTAATCCTAGCAAGAAACATTGGGAAGCAGTCAAGATGATTTTGAGATATCTGAGTGGTACTAAGGACAAGTGTCTATGCTTAGGTAGAGGGAAAGCATCCATTATTGGTTACACAGATTCTGATTATGCTGGTTGTGTAGACAATCGTAAGTCTACATCGAGGTACATTTTTCATTTTGTTGGAGGTGCAGGTACTATCTCCTGGATCAGGGTCTAGTGCTAGTTTTTCGAGGGCAAAGACCATTTTGAGATCTGAAAAATTGATGGCACAAACTTTGCTCTATGGAAGAATCACGTTAAAGATGTGCTGATTCAAAGGAGGCAATGGAAGCCAATAAGTAGGATTTCAAAGAAGCCTTTTGACATGGATGAAGATGATTGGGATGAGTTAGATGAAATGGCCAGGTCTACCATTCGCTTGCACCTAGCAGATAATGTTTACTTTACAGTATTAGATTGTGAAAGTGTAGATGAGCTTTGGAAGAAGTTATGCAATACATATGAAAAAGAAACGGCATCAATTTAAGTGTATCTGATGAGAAAATTATATGACCTTTGCATGAAGGACACAGATAGTGTTGTTGCTCATCTAAATGAGTTCGATGCTATATTCTCCCAGTTACAAGCTCAAAAAATGGATATGGATAATGAAATGAAAGCAGTATTGTTGTTATGCACCCTGCCATCATCATGGAATACATTTTGCACAACTATTAGCAATAGTGCACCTGGTGGTTGTAAGGCGCTGGATTGGCATTATGTAATTTATATTTTTCTATACCGCACGTACCGAAAGGTCGTAGCGAAAAGTTGTACCCTTTTTATCAATTAATGAAAAGGCATTTCGGTGGTTCTCAAGTAGCGAGGAACGAGATGGCCAGACTGTCTGTCTGGGCGATTTGCGGCCTGTGGAGACGTCGTAGTGCAGCATTCTTAAATTCTAAGTACTGTAACTCTTACTTTGTTAAGTTACATTAATTTGTGATTAACACAGTAATGTTATGTTATCGATAACAAGTCTGTGCGATGATAATTACTAATTCCTGTGTTACCTACTATGAAAAAGCTTAAACAAAGTATGAACAGTAAACCTGTATAGAGAATTCGGTACTAGGTAATAACGTACTGCTTACTTGATGAGTTAAATGGGAAAATAAGATATAGGGCCTCTGATTTATCAGACCCCTACCATCCCCAAGAACCCGAAAAGAATTTAAAAGTGTCTGTGATGGAAAACACACTTTTAACACTGGTGCCGTCTCTAGGAAGATGGCAATGGATTGAGAATAATCAGTAAGGTGGAGCAGTACGTAAGGCAAGTGGTGCAGAGGTGATATATGCCAGTTACTCGGTCCGGCGAGTCTTATCCGAAGTATAGGAGAGATCAGCATCCTTGGACAGTACCAAATTTGTTAGGGACACCCCCAGGTGGTAGAAGTGCAGGCCATTTAAACCGAGTTGCCAAAGAATCGGAGCCAGTTAGTTGAGATTCCGGTACCAGTTCGGTGATAAATGATGAGATTTGAGTAGATTTCGGTGCAGTAACTTTTGAGTGTACAGGGATGCAGTGCGTAATTGATGTGATACCATTGGGTCAGAATTTGAACCTTTCCGAATTATGATCATCCGCTGTGTGGGGGCTATGACACTGGATGCTGTTATTGTGATGGCCCTGCAACTAGAGCATAAAGTTGGGGGATTCACTGAAGACTTGGAGTGGCTGAAAGCCAGTAAGAACGTTATAGATGATCCGGCTAAACAGATATATTGCACCAAGTGCAAAAATCCAGGGCACACCAGTGGTACATGTGCCCTTAACCAGATGTATTGTGCCATCTGCAACACAACCAGACACTCAACATAAAATTGTGCGTATAATGCTAAAGTGCAGGGACGAGCAGCTGCCAATGCTATTATACAAGAACCAGGTCAATCAGCCACCCATTATGTGCCACCACAGATGCGAAACAATCAGTCGCAAGGATACAAAACTTATCGGGGACAGCGGAATACCAATTTCAATGCCAATCGATGGCAGGCGGGTACATCAGCGGAGGGTACTTCCCTACCACCACCTCGATGTCACTTTTGCAGTGAGATTGGCCACATCCGGAGATTTTGCAAGGATGCAGCAGAATACAACAAAAGGAAGAAGGAGCGTCAAAACCCCATGACCAACATGGTCTATATTTCACCTGTGGAATCACAAGCAGCAGTGGTCCAGACAAGATCGAGTAAGCACTTGCAACCGGAAGCTGAGGTGTTCGAACCTGGTATCTGTGAGCAGCAGTGAATGTATACCAAAGCTAGCCAATGGGTAGCTAAAGAGCAAACTGTGTTTCCTGATCCAATTCCGTAACACAGGTTCCCCTACCAACGGCGAGAACGAATGAACAAAATCCTAACCCAGTAATAGCAGAATCATCATCAGAATCGGTGAGGAGTACGATTCAAATAGATTAGGTATGGAAGATTCTATCTAAGGCTTCAATTACACTCCCTTTGGGACAGTTTCTCGCATTGGTGCTAGGAGTCAAGCAGCAATTTCTACGGTGGATCATTCAATCCCATTAATCACTGTCTGGCATAAAAATCAAAAGATTACTCAAGTGCTAATTGATGGCGGTTCGGGTGTGAATATAGCAACTGCAGCCCTCTGCAAGAAATTGGGGTGGACCCAAATCGAGCCCGTCCAATTTTTTGTCAGAATGGCAGACCAATCCCGAGTCCATCCGATGGGATTAGTACGAAATATCCCGATTACTCTGCAAGATACCACGTTCAAAATGACTTTTGTAGTCTTAGAACTACCAGAATCAAGCCTCGACTACAATCTCCTTTTCTGTCGACCATGGTTGAAACAAGCCAAAGTTGTACAAGATTGGTCAACGCAGGAATTGACTTTCAAAGATAATCACCGTAAATATGTTGTTAAACTGGATGCCATCCAGCCCTGCGAGCTTCATGCCAGACCATATGTAACGGAGCCGGTCCACATGTTGGATGGCTTATCTGACGATGAAGAAGAGGCGTTTCTGAAGAACAATAAAGATCTGATCTCCTTAGGTACTGTAGATCTTCAATCAGTAGCGGACACGTGGAGTCCGGCAGCGTGTACAGTTGTTCCTGTGACCAGAGAGGTGGATGCAGATGATAGTGTTGCTATGGATGGAGCCACCCTACATTAGCTTTTATAATCAGCTGACGATCTGGTGAAACCTCGACAATTTTATGTCCCGAAAGATTAGTTAGTAACATATAATTTGGGTGATGAGGCTAACCCGCGACCTGTTAAGATTAACGAAGGATTGTTTGAGGCATTTCAAGAAGACTTGTGTTAAAAGTACGTTTTCGTCACAGGCACTTTTAAGTTCTTCAGGTTCTTGGGAGTGGTAGGGGTCTGATTTATCAGAGGCCCTGTATCTTAATTTTTCCAATTAACTTACTCAATACGCAGTACGTTAGCATTCATTATCGAATCGCTTACTGTCAAAATTCTAGTTAGCCTTTTCACAGTAAGTAACGCATGAATTATTCATTACCGTCACACAGACTTACTATTCGCAACTTAACAGTACTGTGTTAATCACAAGTTAATGTAATTAGACAAAGTAAGAGTTAACAGTACTCAGGATTTCACAAATAATACACCACAGCATCTCCAATGACCGCAGTCGCCCATACAGATAGTCTGGCGATTCCGCTCGTCGTCACCGGAAAGTCACCATAATGTCTTTTCATTGATTGATAAAAGGTACAACACTTCGCTACGACCTTTCGGTTCGTGCGGGATAGGAAAATATAAGAACTATGAAAATACAGAATGCGAATCCGGCGGCTTACATTGGCACGAACGGTGGACTTGAACCCGCAAGGAAACAAAATTTAGGGCGCGTCTACTATGCCCTGTATATACATGGTACGAGCTAATTTAAAAGTTCTGGAAATCTTCTGCTTCAAAGAATCCAACATTAACTTTAAAGTTTTCGGCTCTACTAACTGAGCGTCAGTGCGAACAGAACTTGTTGCAATCACTTGACTCATCAAAATTTTTGTCTGCGTCAGCAAAAATGCCTCTTGCAAGTAGAAATCATTTGCCAGGGCGACATCGAGACTCAATTTCATATCTTCAATCTATTTATCTATTCTGGATAAACGCTCTGCTTGATAACCGAGCTGCTTTTCTCTTCTCTCCAGTTCTTCATATTGGAACTGCATGGTTTTGTAGTAGGCTTCTCTTTCTTTCTGCACTCCTTCCAATTCCTTCTTCAATTTGAGATATCGTCCCAACTCTTCCTGTAACTCTTAATCACATTTGAACAGAGTTTCCGTAGTTTTATGTAGCTCTGCTTCCGCTTTAAGTACATTTGCGGCAAGAGACTGAGAAGCTTCTTCTAATATATTGTATGCGTCCCGCGTGCTATGAAGTTCATTGCCTATGGCAGTCAACGTGCAAAGCATCTCTTTGTGCTAGCTGATCTTGAAGCTGTTGAATCTGTAAGTGTAGACCATGATTTTCTGCCTTAACTACATCGACTTCTTCCTGTAGTGGAGTAATATCTGCTTCTAAGGTATCGACTTTATGCTGCAATTCTTGACGAATATTATCAGTGACCATTTTGAGTTGCATCGGTAGCTGTTGTGAGAATTGGATTAGCATTCGACCCATGGACGCTAATTCAGTAAACATGGGAACCGGAAGAGGAGGAGGAAGTGGCTGGGAGGAAGAGGCTGATAAGAGGTGAGGGGAAGATGGTGGGGAATAATTAGGCGAAGAGGATGAGGAAGCTGGTGTTTCAGGGACAATAGGTTGAATTGGGACAATTGGTGCATCAGAATGCATGATAGGCACCAGCACAATTCCGGTTGTCTGTTGCATTATTGCTTCAGTTCTGTTAATTGTCGTATCCACCAAAGCGATCACTTCATTAACAATGTCGGTGACAATGGCTTGCACATCTTCGTGGGTCTGTTGCTCAGAATTCTCCCGAGAAGAGCTTTCTTCGGAATCAGCAGTAGACGCGCCTTGTTCCTGTTGCCGGATGGGAGAAGAGTGGGCGAAAGAATCAAGGTGGATCAAAGTTGTGGTGTCATGGAAGATCTCTTCTTCATTGGCTGCGGTAGAACCTTGCACTTGACTTTCAGACATGCTTATGCGACTGCGTTTTCGGTAAAGGAGTTGGAAGAGATCTTCATCATCATCTTCTGTGTCTTCGAGCACTTGGGCAGATTCTTCATGGAACAAGATTGGACCTTTGGGCGGGGGTTGCGTGGCTTGAATGGCTGGAAAGAGGAACGTAAGAATGTGGGGAAGGCGTGATCGTGGAAGATCACCCTTTTTAACGTGTTTAATAACCGTAACACATTCACAGTGAATGTGTCGGAAATAAAAAGAGGCGAGATTGATAGGCTCACGAGAAGCCATGTCAATCATCGAATAAAATGGGTGTGAAATCCCGTAAGTACGTTTCTGTAAATTAAGGATAGCAACTAAGAATTGTAATGCAGTGCAGTCAGGGTCAGGGTGACACAAAATGGCGTACTCATTCGATGAGTGCCGGGGAAATAATTCGACCATAGTAGCAATAGGAAGGAGAGGACCATTCTCCACTCCTTCTATGGGCAGACGAAAGGCTTCAGCGAATGACGCTAACGTGATTATGACACGAGACGGTAAACATGTAATCAGCCAACTCGACTCCATAGCAGGTGTGGCGGCAATGGCAGCAATAATCTGCGCGTAAAAAGGGTGACACTCCACTGAATGCCAAGGCAATTTAGCAAAGTTCAAAAGACCTCGGATGCGCAGAAACTCACTCACGTCCGGGGTGAGTCCTTCACGGAAGGTGAGTCCTTCACGTCTTTGTACATGGTAGGCCACCAAAGCCCACTTTGCAAAATTTTCCGGTGAGTAAGATCTGCTTCAAAATGTCCATCAGAGGGTATTGAATGTGCCATAGCACTAACCGAGTCTGCTTCATGTGGGGGAATACGGCGAAGTAAGACACCCGTATGATCCATATAGTACAATTGTCCTACAACCAACCGGAATCTGCGACTATAAACTGCAATTTTCTGCCGCAAAGTAGAAAGAGTATAAAGAGGGAGATATTCGTCAGTGAGGAAAGTTAATAACGTATCATAGTAGGTAGGTGGCACAGGAGGTTCTACAGATTCGTCACGAACCGTGTCAGTAACATAAATTGTTGGTGTGGTGTCATCAACACCCACCGGAGCTTCACCGGAATCCAACCGAGATAGAAAATCTGCCAAGGCATGTGTTGTGCCGGTTCGATGAATCACTTCATAGTCGAACTCCTGTAATAATAAAACCCATCAAGTCAAGCGACCACCTAAATGTTGCTGCCATACCAGATATACAAGTGCGGCATGATCCACGTGAAAGGTGAATTTTTGGTTGAGCAAATAATGTCGGAATTTCTTCATAGAATACACCAACCTGAGACATTCTCTTTCGGTCACTGAATAGTTCTTTTGAGCAGAAGCGAGACAACGACTTGCATAATAGACAGGCCGGAACCACTTGTCATTTTGATGCATTAACACGCTTCCAATGGCTATGTCCGATGCATCAACAAAGACATGAAACGGACGTTCCCAATTAGGGGGTTGCAAAATTGGGGCCTATGTCAATAATTCTTTTAAACGATCAAATGCAGTCTGGCATTCTGGGGTCCATTCGAACTGTCGTGGAGTACTAGTCATCAACCGATTAAGTGGTGTTGCCAAATGGGCTAACCATCGTAAGTGTCAACCATGCCACCGAATCTGTCCCAGGAAGCACATAACTTCTTTCGACGTTGTAGGGACGGGGGCTTCCAACATAGCTGCAACTTTGTCTGGATCGACTTGGATACCTTGTGCAGATATAATATGTCCAAGGAGTTTACCACAAGAAATTGCAAAAACAGATTTTGTCGGGTTCAGGTAGAGTCGGTATTCTCGGCATTTCTCAAAGCAGCACCGTAAATGATACAGGTGCGCCGCAATCTTGCCAAATAAGGAGAAGTCGTCCAAATATACTTGCATAAAAGTAGTTAAATAGGGTGAAAAAACTTCTTGCATACACCGTTGAAATGTGCTTGGAGCATTCCTTAACCCAAACCACATTACCGTACAAGCATAAACACCACAATTCATGATGAAAGTTGTTTTCGGTATGTCTTGTTCTGCCATTCTGACATGGTTATAACTAACTGTAGTCGTCCAGAAAGGAGTACATCTCGTGCCCGGCCACTCTGTCGAGCATTGTGTCAAGAAAGGGAAGAGGAAATGGATCAGGTACCGTGGCCGCATTCAGTTTCCGATAATCCACACAGATACGCAGTTGTTTGTTTTTCTTTGGAACAATCACAATCGGAGATATCCATTCAGCATGCTCGATTGGTACAATGAATCCCACCTTCAGTAACCGATCGAGTTCTGCCTTGACCTGTGCTGCGTAGTTGGGATTCATTCGGTAACTGGATTGTTTAATTGGCTTCGCCTCAGGTTTGAGCACTACCCGATGTTGATAGATCCGTGGATCAAGACCTTTCATATCACGATAGTCCCAAACAAAAACATCAGAAAACTCACGCAGGAGTCGGATCAAATCATCTTGAAATACCTCGGAAAGTACTCAATCTTAATAGGTCGCGGGTTGCTTTCATCACCCAAATTGTAGGTTACTAACTAGTCTTCCGGGACATAAAATTGACGAGGTTTCCCCAAGTCGTCGGCTGATTGTAAAAGTTGATGTAGAGTGGCTCCATCCATAGCAACACTATCATCTGCATCTGCATTTCCTGTCACGGGAACAACCGTATAGGCTGTCGGACTCCAATTGTCTGCTACAGCTTGAAGATCTATAGTACCTAAGGAAATTAGATCTTTATTGTTCTTCAAAAAATGCCTCTTCTTCATCGTCAGATAAGCCATCCAACATGTGGACCGGCTCTACTACATAGGGTCTGGAATGAAGCTCACAGGGCTGAATGGCATCCAGTTTGACAACATATTTACGGTGATTATCTTTGAAAGTCAATTCCTGCGCTGACCAATCCTGTATCACTTTGGCCTGTTTCAACCAGGGTCGACCGAAAAGAAGATTATAGTCGAGGCTGGATTCTGGTAGTTCTAAGACCACAAAAGTCATTTTGAACGTGGTACCCTGCAAAGTAATCGGGATATTCCGTACGAGTCCCACCGGATGGACTTGGGATTGGTCGGCCATTCTCACAAAAAATTAGACGGGCTCGATTTGGGTCCATCCTAATTTCTTGCAGAGAGCTGCAGTTGCTATATTCACACCCAAACCACCATCAATTAGCACTTGCGTAATCTTTTGATTTTTATACCAGACAGTGATTAAGAAGACTGAATGATCCATCGTAGAATCAATTTCCGATTGTATTGTTGCAGTCACCGGAGTACTGAGAGATCCAGGACTGACCTGTTGCTGGAATCGCTGCATAACTCCGGGCACCAAGGAGAGTAGCTCCTCAAAGGGAGTGTAATTGAAGCCTTTGAGAGAATATCCCATACCTGGTCTGTTGGAATTGCACTCTTCACTGATTCTGATGATGATTCTCCTGTTACTGGGGTAGAGGCTTGTTCATGCGCTCTCACCTTGGCAGGGGAGCCTGTGTCACCGGAATTGGATCAGGGAATACAATTGGTTCTTTAGCGGCCCACTGACTGGCTTTGGTATACATTCGCTGCTCTTCGGGATACCAAATTCAAACACTTCAGCTGCTGGTTGCAACTGCTTTCCCGATCTTGTTTGGATCACTGCTGCTTTTGATTCCATTGGTGAGATATAGACCATGTTGGTCATCGGGTTTTGACGCTCTTTCTTTCTTTTGTCATATTCGGCTGCATCTTTACAAAATCTCTAGATGTGACCAATCTCACCGCAAAAATGACATCAAGGTGGTGGCAGAGAAGTACCCTCTGCTGATGTACTGGCCTCCCATCGATTTGCATTGAAATTAGTATTCCGCTGTCCCCTATAATTTCTGTATCCTTGTGACTGATTGTTTTGCATCTGTGGTGGCACGTAGTGGGTTGCTGGCTGCCTTGGTTCTTGTATAATGGCGTTTACAGCTGCTCGTCCCTGCACTTTGGCATTATACGCATAATTTTTGGTTGAGTGTCCGGTGGTATTGCAGATGGCACAATACATTTGATTAAGGGCACAGGTAGCACTGGTGTGCCCTAGATTTTTGCACTTGGTGCAATACATCTGTTTAGCCGGATCATCTATAATGTTTTTACTGGCCTCAAGCCACTCCAAGTCTTCAGTGAATCCTCCAACTTTATGCTCTAGCTGTAAAGCCATCGCAATAACAACATCTAGTGTCATAGCACCCACACAGCGGATGATCATGATTTGTCTTAGTTGTGGGGTCAAACCATTAATAAACCACTGGGTTATAACATCATCCGGTAAATTAGCATGTGCCGGAGGTAGTTGTCTTAGATGCGTTCTAAACAATGTTGCATATTCCTGAACAGTCTGATGCGGCTTCTGTCTATTGTTCTGCAAGTAATCGAAGATTCCGGCATGATTTTTCTTCAACCGGAACCTCTATAAAAATGCATCTCTTACCGCCTCATAGTTAACGAAATGGTTGAAATCATACTCTGTTAACCAACTCGCTGCTTCATTCACTAATGTTGACTGGAACACGATGGCCTTGTATACCAGATCTGGTGGATGGTTTAGCACTGCATAACTTATTTCAAAGGTGCATACATGTGCATCAGGGTCGTCACCTGGAAATCCACCGAACTTTGTGTACGTCACCCCTGTTGGAATCGGTCGAAGTGGAGGGGGTTGTTGCTGTTGCTGCTGTTGTTGATGCTGTTGTTGATATTGCTTCTGTTGCTGACTACTCATGGTGCTATTAGTGGTACCGTTACTGTTTCCTGAGTTCTGCAGAGGTGTCTCTTGTCCTTCGGAATCTATATGGTCAGACTGCTCCCCTTTCGGCTCAAAAATAGCGTTCAACCTCTTACGGATCTCCAATTCGAATAGCCTATCCTCAGCTTTACTATCCCAGGTGGGTAAGTTTGCCCCGAACAATGGTGTCCGAAATGAGGATTCATCAGGCAGTATCACCTTGTCACCGGAAAATTGTAAATTCCCCGAAACTGGTACTGAACTATCACCGGAATTTGTCAAACTTTCCCCAAAACAGGGTATTCTTTCACCGACAATGACCTCTCTGGGCAACACAACTTTATCCTCGGAAAGGGTCGAATCCTGACGAGACGGTGTCGGGTAAATTTCACACTGCGTCCCTGTACACTCCGAAGTTACTGTACCTTCTGCAGACTGCACCGAAATTACACCGGAATCCATCACAATTCCCTCATGTGTCATCGGAATTCTACCGGAATCACTGCTAACTGGTTCTGATCCTTCAACAACTGGGCTTAATGGGCCTATTCTTCTGCCACTTGGGGGTGTCCCTAACAAATTTGGTACTATCTAGGGATGATGGTCTCTCCTGTACTTCGGATACGACTTGCCGGACCGAGTAACCGGCATATATCACCGCTGCACCACTTGCGTACTGCTCCACCTTACTGATTATTCACAATCTGTTGCCACCTTCCCACAGACGGCACCAGTGTTAAAAGTATGTTTCCGTCACAGGCACTTTTAAGTTCGGGTTCTTGGGAGTGGTAGGGGTCTGATTTATCAGAGGCCCTGTATCTTAATTTTCCCAATTAACTTACTCAATGCGCAGTACATTAGCGTTCAATATCGAATCGCTTACTGTCAAAATTCTGGTTAGCCTTTTCAAAGTAAGTAACGCAAGAATTATTCATTACCGTCACATAGACTTACTATCCGCAACTTAACAATACTGTGTTAATCACAAGGTAATGTAATTAGACAAAGTAAGAGTTAACAATACTCATGATTTCACAAATAATACACCACAGCGTCTCCAATGACCGTAGTCGCCTAGACAGACAGTCTGGCGATTCTGCTCGTCGTCACCGGAAAGTCACCATAATGTCTTTTCATTGATTGATAAAAGGTACAACACTTCGCTACGACCTTTCGGTTCATGCGGAATAGGAAAATATAGGAATTATGAAAATACAGAATGCTAATCCGCGTGGCTTACATTTGATCCGACTCCTGCGTGAGTTTTTCGATGTTTTTGCTTGGGACTATCGCGATATGAAAGGTCTTGATCCGCAGATCTATCAACATCGGGTAGTGCTCAAACCAGAGGCGAAGCCAATTAAACAATCCAGTTACCGAATGAACCCCAAATTATGCAGGTCAAAGCAGAACTTGATCGATTATTGAAGGTGGGATTCATTGTACCAATCGAGCACGCTGAATGGATATCTCCGATCGTGATTATTCCGAAGGAAAATAAACAGCTGCATATCTGTGTGGATTACCAAAAACTGAATGCGGCCACAGTTTCTGATCCATTTCCTCTCCCTTACTCGACACAATGCTAGACAGAGTGGCAGGGCATGAGATGTACTCATTTCTGGACGGCTACAGTGGTTATAACGAGGTGCGAATGGTAGAATATGACATACCGAAAACAACTTTCATCACGAATTGGGGTGTTTATGCTTGTACGGTAATGTGGTTTGGGTTAAGGAACGCTCCAAGCACCTTTCAACATTGTATGCAAGAAATCTTTTCACCCTACCTGACTACTTTTATGCAAGTATATCTGGATGACTTTTCCTTATTTGCGAAAATTGTGGCGCACCTGTATCATTTACGGTGCTACTTTCAAAAATGCCGCGAATACCGATTATGTTTGAATCCGGCAAAATCTGTGTTTGCAGTCTCCTGTGGCAAACTCCTCGGCCATATTATCTCTGAGCACGACATACAAGTTGATCCGGATAAAGTTGCAGCCGTGTTGTAGGCACTAGTCCCTACAACACCGAAAGAAGTTATGCGCTTCCTGGGTCAAATCCGGTGTCATGGCAGACATTTACGGTGGTTATCTCATTTAGCAACACCACTTAATCGGCTCATGACTAGTACTCCATAGTAGTACGAATGGACTCCAGAATGCCAAATTGCATTTGATCGTTTAAAAGGATTATTGATGCAGGCTTCAATTTTGCAACCCCTTGATTGGGAACGCCCATTCCATGTCTTTGTAGATGCATCGGACATAGCCATTGGCAGCGTTTTAATGCAGCAAACTGACAAGTGGTTTTGGCCTGTCTATTATGCAAGTCGCTTATTAGCCCCTGCTGAAAGAAACTATTCAGTGACCGAAAGAGAATGTCTCGTATTGGTGTACTCTGTGAAGAAATTCTAGCATTATTTGTTGGGCCGAAAATTCACCTTTCACGTGGATCATGCCGCACTTGTGTATTTGGTCCGGCAGCAACATTTAGGTGGTCGCTTGGCTCGATGGGTTCTATTATTACAGGAATTCGACTATGAAGTTGCTCATTGACCCGGCACAGCACATGCCTTGGCAGATTTTCTATCTCGGTTGGATTTCGGTGAAGCTCTAGTGGGGGTTGATGACACTACACCGGCAATTTATGTTACTGAGCCAACTGTTGAAGAATCTACAGAGCTTCTTGTGCTGCCTACCTACTATGATACGTTACTCACTTTTCTAACTGATGGATGTCTTCCTCCTCATACTCCCCCTGCTCTGCAGGGAAAAATTGCGGTTTACAGTCGTAGATTCTGGTTGATTGTAGGTCAGCTGTACTACATGGATCATACTGGTGTCTTACTTCGCTGTATCCAACCACATGAAGCAGATTCGGTTATGGCTATGGCTCATTTTATACCCTCGGGTGGACATTTTGCAGCCGATCTTACTCACTGTAAAATTTTGCAAAGTGGGCTTTGGTGGCCTACCATGTACAAAGACGTGACTCAGTTTGTGCAGTGGTGTGACACTTGTCAACGGTCTGGACAGCCATTACATCGGCATCTCTTTCCTCTGCAACCTCTCTTACCTTTGGAACCCTTTCATAAGTGGGGTCTCAATTTTATTGGACCAATAACACCACCAGCCACCCTTAGCAACAATCGATATATACTGACTTGTACGGATTATGCCACCAGGTGGGCAGAAGCTTGGGCTTTACGGTCAGCCACAGCTGTTTCGATGGTAAAATGCCTGATGAAGAACATATTCCCGCGTTATGGATTACCCCTAGATTTTGTGACATATCAAGGAACACATTTTGCCAACAATTTAATGCGAGTACTAACGCACACTTTTCAAATTCTGCATAAATTCAGTTCACCATACTATCCCCGTGCCAATGGATTGGCTGAAAGCACCAATAAAACTCTGTTGACTATGCTTCGCAAATTGATCGTGGAATCTCCAGAACATTGGGACCAGTTACTTCCCACAGTTTTATGGGCATACTGGACTACATACAAAGTGGCAACCGGAATGACTCACTTCAAGCTTGCTTATGGGTTGGAAGCAATCGTGCCGATGGAGATTGTAGTGCCAAGCCTACGCGTGGCCCTCACTCAGAAATTGTTACCCGAAGACTCTTTACCATTTCGGTTGGAAGCACTCAGAGCCTTGGATGAACATCGTTGGGAAAGTTTGCTGGTTCTTCAAGAAGTTTAGTTGCGGCAAGCCCGTACCCATGATCGTTTCCTCAAGACTCCAGTTTTTATGGTGGGCCAACTTGTGCTATTTTATAATGCTAAAGCAAATCGTTCTGCTGGGAAATTTAAATTACGGTGGTTCAGACCTTACCGGATTAGTGAGCAAGTGGGACCAGCTACTTTTCGGTTGACTACCTTAATCGGAGTTCCCCTTTCCAAAGTAATTAATGGTTCAAAGCTACGCCCATATCACCAACCGCCTGATCACCGCTGACGTGTTTCTCGTTTTTCCACGTGTCATTTATTTTCTTTTTATTTCCGTATTTCAGTTGAATATAGACTGTAATAACTCTCCTTGTTTTGATATCTAAATATGATTAATCGCCGCCCTATGTTACTGGTTCTGCTCATTTCAATACCCCGCGATGATTAGGGTTTTCGATCGCCTCATGTTGTCGTGTGTCTACTTAATCTTAATTCTTTGATTGTTAATCGCTATTGTGTCTGTGTGTTTCTGTGTTCTGTGTTTTCTGTGTTCTCTCTGTTCTTGTGTTTTCGCGTGCACGTCATGGAAGCATTAGCCAATGTTGCTACCTTCCGTGAAGGACTCACCCCTGAAGTGAGTGAGTATCTATGTACTCGTGGCCTCTTGAACTTCGCTGAATTGCCTTGGCATTCAGTGGAGTGTCACCCATTTTATGCATAGATTATTGCCGCTATCGCTGCCACACCTGCTACGGAGCAGAGTTGGCCTATCCTTTGCTTACCGACACGCGTAGTGATCACTCTAACCTCGTTTGCCGATGCCTTCCGACTTCCTTGGGATGGATTGGAAAATGGTCCTCTCCTTCCTGTCGCTACCATGACCACGTTATTCCCACGACACTCATCTAATGAGTACGCCATTCTGTGTCGCCCTGATCCGAAACATACCGCATTGCAATTTTTAGTTTCTATCCTGAATTTGCAAAAACGTACCTACGGGATTTCACGTCCCTTTTATTCGATGATTGACATGGCTTCTCGTGAGTCTGTCAATTTTGCACCTTTTTATTTCCGACGCATTCACCGTGAATGTGTTATGGTTATTAAACATGTTAATGAGGGTGATCTTCTGCGCTCTCGTCTACCCCATATCCTTACCTTTCTTTTTCCGGTACTCCAAGCCGTGCAACCGCCTCCAACCGCTCCTATCTTGTTCCATGAAGACTCTGTTCAAGTGCTCGAAGATGAGGAGGATGAGGATGAAGATCTCTTCCAACTTCTTTGCCGGAAACGCACCCGTATAAGTCCATCGGAGAGCCAGGTGCAAGGCTCCAATGCCGGACATGAAGAAGAGGTATTCCACGACACCGCCACTTCAATTCACGTGGAGTCTTCTGGTCCTTCTTCTCAGAATCAGCAGCAGGAACAAAGTGCGTCCACCACCAAATCTGAAGAACTTTCTTCTAGGGAGGATTCGCAACAGCAAAACCAAGATGATGTGCAGGCCATTGTTACTGAGATTGTCAATGAAGTGATTGCTTTGGTTGATGCTGTCATTGACAGAACTGAAGCGACAACGCAGCAGCCCACTGGAATCGTGTTGGTGCCTAATCTTCTTACCCCACTTCCTTCCAACATGAAAACTGTTGAGCCAATTGTTCCAGTCCAACCTATTGTTCCCAACAACCCCCTTCTCCATCTTCTTCTCCCGCCTATTCTCCACCGTCTTCTTTCTTGTTCTGGCTACTTACCTATGTTATCTTTCTCTGATTTTTCATTTTGTGAGTATTGTCAATATGGAAAGCAAACCAAAAAAGTGCATAGAACGCACATTCACTCTTCAATTCAGCCTTTAGGTCTTGTTCATGAAAATGTGTGTGGTCCTATGCCCACTAGGTCCTTAGGTGGTTCTCTCTACTTTGTCACTTTCATAGATGATGCTACTAGAAAAATTTGGGTATATCCTATCAAATCAAAGGATGAGGTATTCCCCACTTTCAGAAAATGGCTTGCTTCAGTTGAGAGTGAAAAAGGAACTAAGCTTAAGGCTTTACGTTCAGATAACGGGGGTGAGTATACCTCACATGAATTCAACCTTTTTTGTTAGTCTAGAGGGATTCGTAGAGAGTTTACAACTCCTTATACCCCAGTACAGAATGGTGTAGCTGAGAGGATGAATAGAACTATTCAAGATAGAGTAGTCTCTATGTTGCATCATGCAAACCTCTTACAAAGATTTTGGGCAGAAGCAGTATTGACTGCAGTTCATGTGATTAACCTTTCACCTAGTATTGCCAAAGGTCTGAAAGTGGGACAAGAGTTATGGACAGGGAAGCCACCATATTATGATCATCTTCGAGTTTTTGGGTGTGAAGCATATGTTCATATACCCAAGAATCTTAGACAAAAGTTGGATCATAAGTCAAAGAAATGCATTCTTGGATATGGTCGAGAAGGACAATTTGGATATTGCGTATGGGTGGGCACGGACACTGATCAGAAGTAGTGATGTTATTTTCAATGAGTCTAAGATGCATAAACAACCCATTAAAGAGGTTGAAGTGAGAAGAGTGGTGCTTGAGGATACTAGTCCTCTGGTTAGCATGCATAAAAATGTTGCACATAGGGATGTTCAAGAGAATGTCCATTCAGATCAGTCTGCACATGTTCTTGTTCAGCAGACATTGAGATGTTCTACATGTGTCTCACATCCACCTGATAGATATGTTCCAGGTTTAGATTTTGTTATGTTAACATATGCTAGTGAGCCTTCTTGCTACAAAGAGGCTATGCAGATAGAGGATCATGTCAAGTGGGAGCGTGCCTTGAAGAGTGAGTTGAATTCTATTCACAAGAATGGTACTTGGGATTTAGTAACTTTGCCAAAGGGCAGGAAAGCTTTACCATGTAAATGGATATATAAGCTGAAATTCACATTAGATAGTGCTTCTCCAAAGTATAAAGCACGACTTGTTGCAAAGGGTTTTAAGCAACAACATGGTGTTGATTTTGAGGGAATTTTCTCTCTAGTGGTCAAGATGACTACCCTGTACATGTTGCTTGGATTCGTTGCAATGGAGGACTTAGAGCTAGTCCAAATGGATGTGAAAACTGCTTTCTTGCATGGAGGTCTTAGAGATGAGATCTATATGGAAAAATCAGAGGGTTATGTAGTTCTTGGCAAGGAAAGTCTAGTTTGTAAGCTTAAGAAGAGCTTGTATGGGCTCAAATAGTCCCCTAGACAATGGTACCAAAAGTTTGATGCTTTTATGAAATCTCAAGGCTATTCTCAAAGCAATGAGGATCATTGTCTCTACACAAAGAGATGTTCAAATGGCATCTTGATATGCTTGATACTTTATGTCGACGATATGTTGATTGCTGGGAAGTCCTCTTATGATTTGTCAGTTCTCAAAAAGAAATTGAGTCAGAAATTTGATATGAAGGATTTGGGGGATGGCAAACATATTCTTGGCATGCACATTACTCGTGATAGGAGTAAAAGATGCATATAATTGCCTCAAAGTGAGTACATATCCAAAGTACTTCACTGGTTCAATATGCAAGTTGGAAAGGCATTGAGTACACCTTTACCCACATATGTGAAATTGAGCAAGGATGATTGCTCCAAATCAGATGAGGAAAATGAATTCATGGCCAAAATTCCCTATCAGTCTGCTGTTGGTAGTCTCATGTATGCTATGGTAGCTATGAGACCAGACATTGCATTTGTAGTGGGAGTTGTGAGCAGATATATGTCTAATCCTGGCAAGAAACATTGGGAAGCAGTCAAGATGATTTTGAGATATCTGAGTGGTACTAAGGACAAGTGTCTATGCTTAGGTAGAGGGAAAGCATCCATTATTGGTTACACAGATTCTGATTATGCTGGTTGTGTAGACAATCATAAGTCTACATCGAGGTACATTTTTCATTTTGCTGGAGGTGCTATCTCCTGGAGATCTCGTCTTCAAGAATGTACAACTGTGTCCACCACAGAAGCAGAGTATGTTGCAACAAGTGAGGCATGTAAAGAAGCATTGTGGCTTTCTCATGTTGCTTGTTATATGGGTTTACCTCAGCATGTACCTCGCTTGCTCAGTGATAGTCAGAGTGCCATTGCTTTGGCTAAGAATCCAGTCTATCATGCAAAGACGAAGCACATTGAGGTGAGGTATCACTTCATTAGATATTGCTTAGCCACTGAGTGCATTATTCTTGAGAAGGTTCACACTCGAGATAATGTTGCAGATGCTTTGACTAAAGCTCTACCATAGGATAACTTTCGACACTGTTTGTCACTTGATGGGGGTAACTTGATTCTTGATCTTACACAGTCACTTGTACACCATGTAACATGCCCATCAGGTGGGAGGTATAGTTTCTATACTTATACTCAGGTATTCTTTATCATTCTTTATTTTTCTCCCATAGTTACTTTGGCCATGTTGGTCTTTAGTGGGAGATTGTTACCATTAGTGTCCATATGAAAGGCCAAATGGCCACCGGACACTTCCTTGTATATGTTCTTTAATAAAACATATAGTGGCTTGGTCAGTCACAGACTGTAAGTTCGATCGCATTTGTAAGAACTAAAAGTCTATCTTCATGCTCCTCTATGTACTGTGTTTTCTATGTATCCGCAGCATCTGTGCGAAGTACTGTGTGCAGCCTCAAGAGCTCGGTTTCCTACTTTGAGCATATCATCGTGGAGCTCCCGAAAAGCAGAGCAAACCATGGTGCATCAACATCGAAATACTTCAAAGAAGTCATCTAATCATCTTTCTCAACGACCAATCACCCCTATACCCTTAAATCTTCCCATTGTTTTTCTCAAGATTTAGCTATGGCACCTTCTTCAAAAGAGAAGACTAGGAAGGCACTCGACCCCACCTCACCTCTAAAGATACCCAAGTATCATGGATGACCAGGCAAATTCTCTATCTAGATTAAACACAAATTTTCCTACTTTCAAGGTTTTAGTGTACAAAGACACAAACGATCATGCAAGGAGATCTATCTCCTTATGTAGGGGACAACAATTGCAAAACCGTGAGGATGCCAGATTGTTCTTGTTTCCATCTACTCTCGATAGGCTTGGAGATAAGTGGTTTAGTCAACACACAGATGGACACTTCGCCACTTGGGAAGCTTTGAAGATTGCGTTTTGCTAGACGTTTCATCCTAGCAACTCTTAAGGATGAGCTTTGAACCAACCCAAAAAATTTAAGGCTCCATCCAAGTGAAACATTTAATGAAATCTATACGCATGCTAAAGCCCTTGTTCCTACTTGCCACATGATCTAGATGACTTCTTGGTCCTCCCAAGGTATTCTCAACAAAAGCTATGAGAGTCTCTAAGGTAGGATGCTACGTTCACAAAAACAATATATACCAAAAACATCTCCTTGGAATAAACGTAAGATACACCTAAAGAAGAGAATATTAAGGTGCAAAGAGAAAAGAAGAGGAAAAGCTCAAACGATGAAGAAATTTTTAAGGATATATTTTTATGTTTATGCACACACACACACAAGACGAATAGGATAAGATGCAATGATGAAGCTATCTTTATAGATATTTTTATGAGCATGCATATATATATATATATATATATATAAAGCTATACACTTGTAGCCGGTTTCCTAAATGTATCACTAGCAAAAAGTATGAAATTGGTAATCACATATGTGGTGCTAGGGATAAAAAATGCATCACTCATCTCTTTTTTATTTGTCTCCATATAGTACGATGATGTAGAAGGAATATAGTACGATGATGTAGAAGGAACATAAGATGGCATTCCGATGTATAAAAGCTCTATTCTGTTTACAACAAGGATCATTGAAGTACCTAGGAAATCTATTTTGAATCCTTGGACCTAAACATGAAGAGTGGCTTCATGAAAAATCTAGTTAGCTTCATAGAGTGCATCAATCGTTGGTAGAGGAAACAATTTTCCTTTATTTAGAAGTATATGTCAATAATTATAGTCTATAATAATGACGAATGGTAAGGGTAGTCTACATTTAGGTGGTAGTTGTTTTACTTTGACATGTGAGTTCCATTGTAATTGTGTAGCAATTTTCTTGATTAATAAGTGGGTAAGGTCCATTGATATTGCAAGACGAATAAGTTTAGAACCTTAAACTCTTGAGGAGAACCCTTGTACACCACATAATACAAGTATACAACATCAGAAAGTCTATACATATTTTGATGTTTGTATAAAGGTGTGAACACTTGCATGACTAGACACATTTTGATTGTCTGTATAAAGGTGTGGACACTTGCATCTCCATATGAAGATTTACATATGCCCCTTTGATGAACGACTTACACATGCCCCTTCGTGATTCGAACTTAATCAATACTACACTTAGTATGAATTTGGATTTTATTAAGACATTTTAAGTTTAGGCTTTGCAACGCCCCTATAATACATCATGGATGCCTCTCTAAAGATGTGAAGATTTGCATCTCCATATGGCAATTGTATGTTAAGTACATGTACGTATAGGGTGGGCACATGATGCCAGAGAGATAAAAAATACAACATCAAAGTATAGAGAGAGATTAAAAATACAACATCAATAAAAAAAAAAATTCAAGCCTTGAATTAATTGAAAATATGACCATACAATGAAGGGCATGGTACCCAGAGGATCCTCCCCCTTGCCACAAATTCTACACAAATAGGGTACAACACCTAGCACTTACTTAGAATGAACAAAGCTTGAAGATTCTACACAAACAGGGGTACAACACGAAATTCCTCAAACTATTTCGACCTTCCTCTTTCGCCCAAAGCTCTTGTTTTATCCACGTGGATTTTTGTTAAGCTTTTTGTTTCAAATTTTTCAGAAAAAAAAAATTGAAAGCAGTTCCAATGTTCCACCCTCCAATGTGAATAGATGGCTGATAGTGTTCCACCCTTCAATGTGATTGAATAATGTGAATAGATGGCTGATAGTGTTCCACCCTTCAATGTGATTGAATAGATGGATGATGAAACAAGTTTATTTTTCGAGTTCCAATGTGAATAGATGACTCGTGGAACAATTTATTGTTCGAGTTCCATGTGAAACTTCACTATTAAAAGCTTACTTGTTCCGCCGTCTCACTGGGACCTTAAAATACATGTGCGCGGCCGCAGAGTGGCAACTCTAGCTGATATTTGCTGCAAGTGGTCTGTGTGATAATGTCAAAGTAAGCGAACCGTAGGACTCCAAAGTTGTGAGGCCTCTTCCTCTTTCAAGTGCTCTGTGCCGCGCTGAAGGATATGGAGACAGCCAATAGAAGGAAGAAAGTTTCATCCCCAGGTTATGGCATAGTGGCCCATCCTGATGGCACTATCACCCGGATAGACGTGCCAAAGGTTTCCGCCTCTTCAAGCTCGTTTACAGAAGGTGCTGCCTCCAAGGATGTCACTATCCACCCGCCCACGGGTCTGTGGGCTCGCATCTTCCTCCCTGCTCCTCAATCTCCTCCTTCGAAGCTCCCTGTGCTCCTCTACTTCCATGGCGGAGGTTTCGTCATGATGAGTGTCGCCTATCGATTCTACCACAGTTTTTTCCTCCGCCTCTGCAAGTCAGCCAAGGTCATCGTCATCGCTGTTGAATATCGTCTTGCACCAGAGCACCGACTTCCTGCGGCGCACGAAGACGCGCTGGTCTCGCTGCAATGGCTCCGGTCTCAGGCATCCATCCAACAGCAGGGAAAATCTGGTGTCACACTGGACAGCATGTCCTCGATTCAAAGCTCGCCAGAACCTTGGCTGGGCGAATATGCAGATTTCTCCAGATGTTATCTCATGGGTGACAGTGCTGGAGGCACAATGGTTCATTTTCTTTCTCTGAGGATTGCAGAAGGGCTGGACATAATTCCCTTGAGAGTTTGTGGACAGATAATAGTTCAGCCATTTTTTGGTGGCGAAGAGCGAACTGCAACCGAGCTTCGCTTAGTCAATGACGAGCATGTGCCTCTATCAGGCACAGATTGGCTTTGGAGAACTTGTCTTCCTGCTGGTGCCGACAGGGATCACCCTTTAGCAAATCCTTTTGGTCCTTCATCTCCAGATATCAAACCTCTCGCACGCAGCTTGCTCCCAATATTGTTCATCGTTGCAAGTGGAGATCCTATGCTAGAGAGACAGGTGAAAGTATTCGAAACTTTGAGAGAAGGGGGTTCACAAATACGTTTGGTATCTTATCAAGGGTCACATGGTTCGCAACTACAGAGTCGTCCAATTTCTGAGTCATTGTTTAAGGATGTTGCAAGTTTCATTCAAAGTCCTTTGGCATTCCTATCAAAATTATGAGAACAAGATTAGGTGAGTTTGTAAGTAAAATGACAATTACAATCTGTAAACTTGGCATCCATACCATTCACAACATATGAAGGCAAATTTACTATGATACCTCACATAATAATAGCTCCTGCTAATATTGAGATAGAAGCTTCTGAAGTATACAGCTCCTATATGTTCATCATCCAAATTCCCGCGCAGAACACACAAATTTGCATATCTATGTACATGTTCTGGAAACTATCTATGTGACTCTTTGTGCAGCTCATGAAGTGTACTGGATTCAACTAGTATTGGGCACGATTATTGGTTCTATTGCTTCAATCTTCAAATTGAAAGAGACTTAAACTGTGATTACATAAACAGAGATTGTGACCACTTGCAGAAGTTTCTTAAAAATGTGGTTATTTTGTTTGTGTTTGTCCTAGGAGGGCCATTCATTCAGAGAACCTTAACAATTAGCATCCTGTGGTGTACGAGGTAGTTATTGAGGTGCTTACTGTGATTAGAACTGAAAAAACAGTTGTGGGGACTAGTGGTTTGTGGTCTAGTTCTCCTGGGATGAGGCTTCCTTGAGAATCTGGAACTTAGTAACATAGACGAAGAAAAAAAGGTGAAATAGCAGCAAGAACTGTGGTACATGAGAGGAAGTTGTAAATCAAGATGATTACTGTGATTAAAACTGAAAAAATAGTTTTGCAGACTTGTGGTTTATGGTTTAGTTCTCCTGGGATGAGGCTTCTTTGGGTAATGTGCTGTTCATGTGGTGTGTTTGAGAGCACCTTTTCTGTCAAAATTCAAGCTGGCCAATAAGCATAATAGTTTCTCCTTCTGAATGGCAAGTAGTAAGAATTAGTTTTCAAGACCAGAGTTTTGGGCAGCCTTCTGAGTAACTGTATTTAAAGATTGAAAAAGGTCATGTAGACCGGAAAGAAGCACGAGTATGTGAAATGTCTTGTCTCTGCATGTTGGCTAGGATTTGTTGGCAGGGTAACCCCTCTCCGTTCTTCACTTCTCCACCCATAGTGTGGTGCAGGGTTTCCTCAAGCCTTGTGCGTTAAAGTTGGGCACCACAAAATTCACTTGGTTTAATAATGATACAACTAGTGTGCTTGCTTGAGATTACAGGTGTTTATCCAATTATTGATAAGGAGAAATCAGTGTTGATCTTTGGAGGAGAAAAAGGAGATAATGGATCTTTCCATCTACCCCCCAAGAATTATTGGATTCAGATGTTCAGGATAAATGTACTAAGAAAGTTATGGTTCAAGTTGTAAATTATTCACTCTAAGAAGAGTGTAATTCAGGTTTTTATTAATGAAAGTTCTAAACACATTTTATGATTGAAACATTGAATATTTGAATGTTGTCAGAACTGTTGAACACACACATCCATTGAATTAACCAAAGAGTGCAGAGAATTTATGATCAGGTAATTTCGGACAGGAGAGAAATACTGCAACTCTTAATTAAAGGATACAATAATCGATTGATTAATCAGCTAAATAGACATTATAAATGATTGTCAAACTAGAGAGGTACAACTTACAAGAACAGCTGGATGATTTGTTTTTTGCTTGGATTTTAAATGAGCATTCTTTCACTTTTTACACTCACGTATGCACACATATTCACAATTGAATGCATTAATGCTATCACATCAGTTCAAGGGTCACAACTTGTGCTCATACACATTCCATAGCTGCAATTATAATATTCTGCCAGTGCTTGGTACACATGGGTCAAGACACAAGAAAAAAGCCAGGATGGGAAGTCTGTACAAATGAGGGCTAGGTTTGCTTTCCGTGATAAGGATCCAAACATCTTCTAGTCATATACACGAGAATCAATGTCCTTCTCGATTGATGCTTGTGGGGATGTTAATGCTTCCAAACCATAGATTCACTAGTGCTTTCGATTCATGTTTTACATAGCACTTACATTTTTATCCTTTTGTTATCAAATATTTAGTGTAAGTTTAGTTGGATGTTAATTTGTAGTCCATTCAAAAACATTTAAATGATCTTCATATTAGTTCTAATGTAGCAAAGCTAGGTATGAAAAATAGGGTATTTGTACGGTTCTTTCTTGTTTCATTTGATGTGTTTTTTTTTCTCAATTTGAGTTCTTTCTCACTTTCACCTCTAGGGCTACTTTGGCTTATAATATTTTTTGTACTTTGAATTTACAAATTTTAAAAATATGCCAATGAGAGAGAAATCCTAGAAATAGAGAGCTAGATTCTCTCAAACTAACTTAACACTATGGTTTGATGAACCTAAGCATTTGGTAAGGGATCAAACTAAGGTTTTGTAGGGACTACGTAATATCATTCAACTCGCTTGAATGGAGAGGATATGAATGGGCATTGTCTACCTTAGATATAGAGGAGAGGTACACATTGGAAGTACATTATGCACAAACACAGGGAGCCTCAAACACCTCAAGAATTATGAGGCAAATTATACGTTTATCTATGTATATAGACTATCAAGGAAAGGGTCACAAGGACCCTTATATAATCCTCAAGAATCTTCCACGTAAGGGTCAATGGGGTGATAAGTGGCAACATATACAAAGAATGATGTAGGACTATACAACAATGTACAAGAGGAGATGCATGGATCTCCACCCATAAAGGTCCACTCACACCAATGGCTTCAAATAAGATGTGTGTCCATGCATCTCAAATTGCACTAAAGTTGACAAGAGTCTTGCTCACATATGATTGTCTTGGGGATTGATGAATCTTCTACAAAGCTTCATCTTGTCCTATGCCCATCTCAAGCATTGACTAACTAACAGATCCAAGTGCAAATGCTTCAATGGCAATCACAATGTTTGATCTCGAGCATATCAAGTTATACATTAGACTCTTGAGCGTTGGCCAAACCATGTTAGCCATGCCTATATCCAAGACATTCAAAGCAACATTGCAAGATTAGACTGTCCAAAGCACCGTCATCAAGACTAGATTGTCTTGACATATCCATGTCAACATTTGACACGTGTTGAATGAGAGAATGAGTGCATAATCATTGAATTTTCAACATGCAAAATTCAAATTGGCCATCCTTTGAACCAAGAGTGTGTTTAATTTTGCAGCATGAGCTATCCTACACTAACACACAATGTATCATAAGAACTATCCCGCTTTACCACATAATGTATCATCATGCTCTGTATGAGCTATCTTTATAAGATCAACTTCAAGATATAATTGATGATCAAACTTCGTTTGAGTGTCATCACAATGAGCATGTGGTTGATCACCCAAAACATGTTGAACATGAACATCATCCAAAACATGCTGAACATGAACATCCAGATCATCTTCTCACTAAACAACTATTTGAGCATGTGAAATTTGCTCTACATGGGCTCTTTAAACATCAATCAATGTGTTTATAGGTAGACAAAATGAGACATGACAAATCTCACATCGCACATAAGGTTGAACTTGCATTGAGATGAGTGTATCTCTCATATGAAGTGCTTGCATTGGATTCATGTGCCCACTCTTGGAATTAATAAGTGTAAGCTGTCCAATCACCATTGAAAATGATGCTCACCAAGCGATACTTGATAATCATCATCTTGCAATTTACCAATTGAAATCAAGTTCATAGGGAATGTTAGCACATGACATACATGTCTGAGTGTATATGATGCACCACTAGGTAGTGAATGACAAATATCTCTTACATCCTCAATGTGATATCCCGAACCATTAGGCATGTGCACATGTCCATGACTTTCATTTGATAATTGATAAAACCACTCGCAAGTTGGACTAACATGAAAAGTGGCTAATGCATGAAGAAACTAAGCCAAGCCAAAAATGTGGCATCTATTGACAAAGAGGAATATTGATATGAAACATAGGAGAATGTGATCAATGCTTGTCATGGATCATGTGTATATCTCCGATGTTGCTTTGGCATCCCCTTGAAACAACATTGCTGAATACGATCCTCATGCCCTCAATGACAACATTGAAGTCATCAATGTGATACGAAGCGATGTGATCTTTGCCATAGTGGATTGCATGTCTCATACATCGTGGCCTCATGAATGGAATCCGACCACTATAATTGGAAAGTGGATTAGGCAAACACATCCATATCCATCCACACATGGTTGGACCTGTCGCAAGTCCTCTGTGCAACACCATGCATGCATATGTATAACCTTGCCACAATCAAAGTGTCTATGAAACTAGATCTCCATGGCAGAAAGTTAGTGCTATTGAATTGAGAAGACATCATGCTTGCAATCAAAGATATTGACAAAGGACTAAGAGATTAGCAATGTTGCCTGCAAAACAATACTCTACCACAATAGGATGAGAACTATGTAATCATGTGTAAACCACATCATAACTGTTTGACAAGAGAGGAAACTATTGGCTAATTTGTTGCATATATGTGCACCAAACTATTGCACCAAAGTAGAGCATAAATGTCCATGTAGACTCCATGAAATGATAAGTGAAGAAAAAAAGTTGGATAAAATCCAATGGAGTATATCTTGTAAATAGAAAAAGAGGAAACAAGACAACCGGTAGCAAAAATGATTGAGAACTTATCATTGCAAAACTGGTCACTAATCCAAACAAATGCCAACACTATGGAAACTAACAATGTTAATAGAATTGATAGCAAATCATGCCAAGCAATGCACATCCCACTCGAGAGGGACTCTCACAAAATGGTCCAACTTGTGGGGGATCACTTGTAATGAAGTCCAATCATATGGAGGTAAAGCAAGGTTCAAAAGCTATCACATGAACTATTGAAGATCCATTAGACCACTTGTCTAGCATAAAGAATGGCGAAATTTTGGAAGCATCTTTCGGGTATAACAAACTTTGGAACGAAAGATCATGAGTGGGATCACATCCACAAATATGCTGGTCACAATGGTATCAATCAATCAGTGACCATGGCTGAACTAACAGCTAAACAAGATCACAAACAAGATGTGTAATTGAGGCTCCGAACTGGGTAATGTACCTTCAAGAAAAAGAAGACACAAGTACCAATGAGATCCAAACCAATCTCTCTCAAGGATTGTGTCCAATCGGAAAACCAAATCTGAATCCGGGTGGCATAAATTGGACAAAATTAGAATGTCATAGACTACAATACATATACTGATGAACTGATCTCAAGTCAAACTAAGATGAACCTAGTACATATACTGATGAACTGATCTCAAGTCAAACTAAGATGAACCTGGAACCATATCACAATGCCACTATTCAATGTTCATGCACCAATGGAGTGGTAAAACTTGCTGTATTCTGATACAGAGGAGCAACTATATAGATTATACATAGCATGTAAACGTGAGCTCTATTCTCAAGATCTCAAATCTTAAGTCTCTCCAAATTTCATATGCTATTAAATCGCCATCGAAAACATAACACGCTCAAGAATATAGATGTATAAATCTCTCTCTCTCTCTCTATCTCTCTCTCTCTCTCTCTCAAGCTGAAGGCTCGGGCAGCTCGTCAAGGCGGTAAAGCTCTCAGGCTGAAGGCTCATGCAGCTCGTCAAGGCGGTGTAGCTCTTGGGCTGAAGGCTCGCGCAGCTCGTCAGGGCGGTAAAGCTCTTGGGCTGAAGGCTCGTGAAGCTCATCAAGGTGGACGCTGCCACAGTACAGAAGCTCTCGACGATGCTGCCAGAGATACAACAGAGGGGGAACCCTAATTTGAGCTATCCAAAACCCTATATCTCTGTCTGTCTTAGTTATCCGAAACCCTAAATCTCCGAGTCATGGAAGTAGAGTGTCCTTGCCCCGGACTAATAGTTGTTGCCTACAGTTATTAACCACTCCCACCCTTGCTCCATTGCGCATCGAGCGAGCTCGCGTCTTCATCGCAAGTCGTTGGACTCAACACATTGAGAATTTTCCCATCTTCTAACACCATGACTCCTAAAGCTAAGAAGGAGGATTTGATGAAAATGGAGGACAAACTGACCATCGCTATCAAAGAAAACAAGAAGATGGTGGACTCAACTATCACGACCGTCATCAACCATCTCTCAAAGCTCGAGAAAGAAGTAGAAACATATCAAAGAGCCCTCATCCTACAATTCCCCTCTGTAAATGTAAGATCTACTTTCCTTCGCAAGAGGATGATTTTGAGAGCACTTGACGGCCCTCCCATCTACCTTGGTGATGATCTCACACCCATGCAAGTAGCACATCGCCGTGCATGCATGACGAGAGTACACGAAGCTCCCAAAGAAGGAAAGAAGGCTTCATACAGAGATGGTCGTATCATCATTGATGGCAAGGCCATCCCATAGGGATTTGCGGCCTATGAGACACTTGAGGAGATACACTTTGCAGTTTGGAACTGCAATGGAGATTTATGGACACAACCAGAGAGGTTAGAAGAGGTGTGCAAAGAGAGACATCATTATGCTGATAGAGACACATGAGAGTCCATACCGGAGCCTACCTCGAATCTATTGTTTCCGGTGGGAGTCCACGTACAGAGATTGTACACGTAAGCACACCATCAGAGGATAAGGAGGAGTAGCCATACTCTTCAGAGATGGACTTCAGAGTAGGATATAGATAGTTGCACGTGATTGACATACCAGATATCTTTGGATTCGACTCTGGCTCTCACAGGAGAGGATCATCTACATAGCGTTATGCTACTTTGCTCCTCCTAGCTCGCAGTTTGCTATCATAGATCGAGAGGAGGACTCACCATACACCTGCTTTTCAGAAGAGATTACAGAGTACCTTGCATTAGGGGAAGTCTCCCTTATGGGAGACTTCAATGCAAGGACGGCAATGATTAGTGTGAGATATTTGACCCAGAAGATCCATAGATATTGCATAGCATAGAGGATGAGTTTACAGCTCGAGCTTCAGTTGATTCTACATAGACTCACTATGGCACTGACCTACTCAGACTAGGCTCTCGACATAATCTCGTTATCTATAACGGGATGGCTGAGTGGCCTACCTCAGGAGGATTGACATGCATACCACACTCAGTCATAGATGGTGGGGGAAGTAGAGTAGATTACATCATGGGATCTAGAGAGGCCATCCACTTACTTACCTCATTCACCATCCCACCCATACCCATTGGGGCCGACCACACATACCTCGCGCTCTCCCTCAAGGGAGACACCTTTACACTCACACCCGCAACACGCATCCCACAGACCACCATCTACTTCACACACGAGCTAGCTCACATATATGCAGCTCAAGTCGAGAAGGATCTTCTCTTGCTTCATCCTAACACTCCACTACCCCTACTCACCTCACAGATAGAATCAGTTCTTCAGACATCAGCCATCGCTCCTTCCCACACACCATCCATTCTGGTCACACGTCTCCTCCCGGGACTATGCCACAACATTGCTGGTATGATGAGGAATTCAGAGATCTTTACCATCGACTACGAGCTCAATGAGTATTGGAAGAGATCACAGAGAGAGAGGCCAGAGGACATATGAAGATCCTCACACTTTGGAAGAGGCGAGCCTTTGAGGAGTCATGAGAGCTTAAGCTATACCACCTCTTTATGAGTATGGACAATGCTGCAGCATGGCGTACCCTATGAGAGCCACGCTTGACCACACCTATTGGGGACCTACATACATGACATGATTATGCAGAGAGATTATATGTGGTACCTGGGCAGCCTCCCATTACCCAGCCACTTGAGCCTCGCCCTACTAGTTCTTCTGTCTTCACAACAAAGATGGTTGAGAGGGCTATCGGATGACTACGACATGGACGTTCGACAGACTGTAAGGGATTGCAGAGCGAGCATCTCATATACGAAGCGGGGCAAGGGTGCGGAAGAAGAGATTATCAAAGTCACCCGGGGACGGGGACGGGTCCCGAGAACGGTGGTGTCCCCGGGACGGGGATGGAGCCTAGGGTGTCCCGGGGATGGGTCCCCGGGACGGCATAAAAAAAATGATGATTTTTTCAAAATAATGAGATGAAAGTCATGTAGAAATAATTCCTCAACATATTAAATGACCAATAAGAAGAAAAACATAGAAAAAAGGTGTTTTTTTAAGTATAAACAATGAGCACGTTGAGTCGTTGACAGTTGAATATTCAGAATCTTACAAGTGATCACTGATAAGTCTCATGTATTTCATCATGTCAAAAGATAGATTCTACATCATCATCATATCAAAAAGATGTTACATCATGAGATAAAAAGATCTTACATCATACGATAGATGGACAAATGTCAAAAAGACTACATATCATGGGAACATAAATGAGAAATGTAAAAGGCTACAACATAAATGTGATGACTATGGAGAATCCAAGTGGGGAGTCACAGTGACAGACTCATTTTCTGCAACACAATCAGTGGTTGCTGCATCTTCATGTTCTTCATTTACCACTTGGTCCGATCCCTGCTCTACCTCCCATTCTTTGAAAGGATCTCCCTCCATGCATTGTGTCCGTCGAAGCATCCTCAAATTTGCACTGACAAACACAAGATCGCTAGCACGTTGCACACCAAGCCTGTTCCTCTTCTTAGAAGCTACATGTCCATACACACTCCATAGTTGCTCAAGGCAACTCGTGGTGCAAGCCTGGCTAAGTATCCGAATGGCCAATTGCTGAAGCTCTGGACCATCAAAACCAAAATCCTCCCACCATAGGGCAGCACCAACACGTAGCCTATCCTCTTGGGCATCTGCACATGCATAGGAAGCATCTTTTCCTGTTCTATATTTGGATAGCTGATCTCTGATAAGTCGCCTAGCTGCACTATCTGGTACAAATCTCTCTAATATGATCCTCCATCCATTAGCCACCTTTGGATCCGCATATTGCTTTTTATCTTGGAATTCTGGATCCAACATGTATGCTGTTGCATGAAGTGGGGAGTAGTATGCATCTCATCTGCTAACACAAATAGCTGAAATTTCTTCATACATGTCATTGTCTTTCACCAATGTTTTTAGTGCTTCAATTGTGTTATCCATAGCTTCATACACTTTACCAATGCATGGCTCCATGGAATCCACAATTTTCAATAAGTGCACAAGTGGATGTTCAATATCCACAATGTGAGAAATGTTTTCCCACCATGCTGCATCATCGGCTAATCTTCTAAATTGCCTTCCTGTCGAAGTAGAAGCCTTTGGCATCCTCGCGAATTCATCACTCAATAAAAGGCCTCTCAAGATACCACTACATTTCACTACTCGATGTAACATGGTAAAGTTATATGCAAACCTTGTGTCTGAGTACTTGAGCAAAGCAAGAGTTGATCTCTTGCTAAACTCATTCTTCACACGAGTATGGTTGTTGATGAAGCTAACCAATGAATTTGCCTCATTGATTACAGGCAAAATCCAATCCAAATTCCCAATGTCTTTGAGAATATTATTTAAACAATGAGCCATGCAATAGCAAACAATGATGTGAGGGTACAAATTTTCAATAATTGCACCTGCAGCTCTATTTGCAGGCTCCCCATCTGCTACAATGCAAACCACATTTGATGGCCCCACAATCTCTATGGCACTTGCCCACTCAGCAGCAAGTACATCTGCTGACTTTCCTGTGTCGGATGCATCATGTGATGAGATGTACATCTCCCCACGAGAATAAGCTACCACTCCATGGATAGAGCGTCGTTGGACATCACTCCATCCATCCACAAGCAATGATACTCCATTTCTTTCCCATGATTTTGTAATGGTCTCGCATGCGGCTTCGACAAGCTTCTTCTCTTTCTCCAACAAAGTGGTGCGCAAGCTCTCGGAGGATGGAGGCACATAGTGTGCTCCATACTCACCAATCTTCTTTACCATATCTTTGAAATATGGTGATCTATGGAAAACAAATAAGATTTTTAAGTAATGGGTTATGGCCCATGGGAGTGTCAAAATCTGAAAATCACCAAATATTGAAACAAAATGAAGATTCAATTCTTACCGAGCCGCATTGAAAGCTATGTGGTCATGGTAAAAAAAGCGTGCCACTGCAGTGTCCACCTCCTCTTTCAATACGGGATTCCAATTTTCATGGAGTGTTTGTTGACGTGATGGACGCACATAGGGCATTCTCGATGGTGTAGAAGAAGTAGTAGGATGAGGAGTGGAAGTAGGAGTAGGAGTAGGAGTAGGAGCACGAACCGGAACCGATGAAGATGATGCTCTTGAAGAGGATGGCATAGAAGACCTCACAAACGATGCCGGGTCGATAGGAGCTTGTGAAGCACGACGAGCATGAGCTTGAGCATCACTAATAGCAAGTTTGCTGAGTAACTCTTGCTTCTTCTCTGAAGTGATTGCGGAACAAAATCTTACTTCATGTCCACGCTCATGAAGTAAGTTTGCACGCACCTTGTTTGCTCCACCCGTTCTTTTGTAGCCACATAGCTTGCAACTCCATGGTCTTGCACCACCTCCTTCTCCGGCTGATACGGGAGATTCCACCTCTTCCCACCATGTCCATTTGCTTGTAGCATGCCTCCTCTTGGTGTTTGATCCACTTGTTCGCGATGAAGACGCCATAGGAGAAGAGAAGACTATGGGGAGAGTAGCAAGATAGAGAAGGGTAAAGAGAGGCTTGAGAAGATGTAGCTCAGCCCTTGAGTATGTAAGGGTGAGGACAACTCAAGCCTTCACACACATACGATCCTTGCAATGAAGGCTCTATGTGAGCTTGTGGGTTGAAGGGCTGAAATGGAGGGCTATTTATGCTTGTGGATGGAGCCAAGCAACCCTCTAAAGGTCCCAAAAGAAAGCGCCAAAGTTAAAAGTTTCGAAAATCGGAACTAAAATTCAAAGTTTAAATTTGAAAAAACCCTCCAAATCACCCGCCAAAAACGGCCATCCGTCCCCAAATGTGTCTGTAACCGTCTTTCGTCCCGGGGACGCGTCCTAGGGACGTTTGGCTGTGACTGCATGTGTCTCTGGGACGTCCCCCGTCTCCTTTGCTCGTCCCGCCTCCTCCTTCCTTGGGGACTGCGTCCCGGCGTCCCGGCGTCCCTAGGGCCCGGGGACGCGTCCCCTTGTGACTTTGGAGATTATATTGCTGCTTTGTGGACTTCCGCAAAGCTTTCGATACAATGCCACGAGAGAGGCTCTTCCGACGCCTCCAGAGCTTGGGAGTACCATCAAGGATGATTTGGGCCATCTATGCACTCTATGAGGAGGTGACTGGGAGGGTACAGTGTCCAGGAGGTATGTCTGAGGCCATTGCTAGCACCATCGGTGTTAAGCAAGGCTGTCCACTCTCCCCCAATTTGGTCTCTACATCGACGAGATTGAGGACTACATTCTCTGAGCTTGAGGAGAGGGTGCAGACCTAGCAGGTACACACGTCCACATTTTATTATATGCCGATGACATTGTATTGATTTCAGAGTCACCCGAGGGATTACAATGCCACCTCGATGCCCTGGATAAGTTCTGTACACAGAGGGGCTTGACAGTAAACCTTGGCAAGACCAAGGTCACGATCTTCCATGCCTCCCCCATGGTGAGAAATGGAGCAAGATTCAGAGCTTGCGGTGGACAGATTGAGGTGGTCACTTCCTATGTCTACCTCCGAGTCACATTCGCGAGCTTGTCTTGCCCCTTCAGCATGAGACATGCCCCTTCACGAGCTTATCTTGCCCCTTGAGCGCGAGACACGCAGCCACCGATAGACTCACACGAGGATATGCAGCTTTAGCTATGTTAGAGCGGAGATGTCACCAAGCACACTTCAAGGAGCCTCGCACGAAGGGGCGGCTATTTGACACACTAGTCAGGCCAGCTATGATGTATGCTGCGGTAGTTTGGGCCCCGGGCCTCACAGTCACCCAGTGGAGTGCGATCGAGAGGCCACATGTCCGTATGATCTCGCGGCTATTTCGTGGGAAACCGTCAGTGCCACATGACATCAAGGCAGAGCTAGCTGCACCACCCATGGTAGTAGATGCACTATTCCAGACTATCCTCTTTATTCAGAGGATGAGGGAGCTCCCTACAGACAGACTCACACACACAACTTTTGAGGCATCTATACAGATATCAGAGTTAGGATATGAGAGAGCTTGGTACACTCAGGTTAGAGTCTGGTTTGATAGTCATGGACTTGATATGGACAGGTTACTGCCTTTTCAATATGACCTAGAATCACCTCACATCCACCTCTCCCGTCGTGAGAGGAATGTTGTGCTCAGACAGGATCTCTGGAAGCTCTACATTAGTTATACATGGCACACACCACACATGGGATCGAGACTATCGCACTACCGAGACCAGTTCTTAGACATACTAGCGGATGGTTTCATCGAGCGACCACGTTACATGGATACTTACATGCCTCATAGCTCGAGGGTAGCCATTGGCCAGTTGAGAGTCTCATCACACCGACTAGAGATTGAGACGGGCAGAGCCGCAGACATTCCCATAGAGGAGCGGGTATGCAGGGTATGCAGAGTAGAGATCGAGGATGAGGAGCACTTTGTATGCAGATGTAGCGCATATGATAACATTATAGGCAGATACGAGACTCTGTCTACAGGGCAGCCCACCCTTCGAGAGATCATGGACTCTAGAGACCAGCGACAGCTGGGGAGATTCTTACTAGAGATACAAAGTCACAGAGATTCCCTACTCCAGCTTATTGCGGCAGCCCTGACAGGAGGGAGACAGAGTCAGCTCACTGACTTCTTTGTTCCACGACGTGCAACAGCCCTCCCCCCCCTTCAGCTCACACACCTAGAGGGGTGACTCTTCAGCAGGCTAGACCTCTCGAGCTAGGAGACGACCCCGTGCGATAGGATATCGGGCCCCGAGACTTCACCGACACCAGATTGTGGAGATCCAGGCTTGTGACCATCGCGCCATGGAGGAGAGACGATCCCAGATGATGGCTGATCCCGCTGCAGCCATCAGGGCAGCCCTGGATCCACCTCCACCTATGTACCACATCTTACACCTGCCCATTAGTAGAGGATGGAGCTAGTTAGTTGTTTCAGATGCATTCTCATGCTTGTTGTACTACCCTTTTGCATATAGAGTCTAGATTATCATAGATATTGCACTCCATACACCCCCCACCTTCATGGGTATCTCCATATGCATACTACGGAGATCTATATCAGCTTTACCTGTTTTTTCAGCACACTTGTCTTTTTTGATTGACAGAAGATACACCCATGTACATCGGTTTGTCTCGTAGGCCGAGTTCAGCCTCCTAATAGACGTAAAAACACTTTCTTTCTTTCTCATAGATTTCACTTTTCACCTCTCATAGATTTCATCTCATCACATAGTGTGTGGTACACAACCAAACAGAGCTCAAGAGTTGTGGTTTTTATCAAAGGAGGAATTAAAGAAGTGGCTGATGTTTAAATGGTGAATTTGACAGCCTATAACCACTCTTTTTCATTCAAAACTTGGGCGCTCGATTTTCAGCCATTAGTGTGTCTATTGCAACTGTAATCTCACTTTTGGTCTCTCTTGATCTCCTGCTTCAGTCTTTCGAAGCTTTCCATGGTTGTAATTTCTGTTATTTCTTCTAGCACAGCCCTCCAGAGCTTCTCTACAGTTTTCCAAAGCTTTTCTACCTCTCACATAGCTGCCATAGCTGTGTTCTACCTGTCTTAAACCATTTCTACTTGGTTTACACATTGATTTCTCAGTTATAACAAGTTTTTGGAGGCTTCTACTCGCTGAAATTTCTTGTCTACAGCTGTTACTGTGATCCACCATCATCCATAATCAATCTGGGTGACTTTTCTCAGAAATAGTGAGTGTTACAACCTCTTGGTGTGTGTTTTTCAATTACAGTATGTGTATTACAGGTTTTAGAGGTTACTTTTCATACATGCATGATTCAAGTTATATTTTGTATTGAATAGTGATTTTACATAGAGAATCACCTTTGTATGTGTACCTTTTGTAGTATTTTCATAACTCAGCAGCAGTTTATTTTGTTCGATTTGGAGTCCTTGGAGTATTTCCTCCTGCTCTTCTTTTGTCTTTTCACATGTATCTAAAATTTGAAGATCCTCTAATTCCAACAGGTTTCACTTTTCTTCTCGTCCTTATTAAGAGAAGACAGCCTAAATGACAGCATCAAATCACATCAGCATGTGGCATGTTGCTAACTATAGCCGGTCCGCATGCTTAGTGCTAATCAAATTCACATATGAATAAATCTCTCTGTGGGCTTGTTTAAAGATATCTTCTAATAAACTGAGGGAACCCAACTCCACCAAAGGCTTTCACCTATGCTAAAGTCCACTAAGTCTTTGCTCATCAGACTGCAGTAAGGACTAGGAGATGTTCCACAGAAGCATCAATTCCTCCTCTCATAGGCACCTTGATCACGCAAGGTACTGAATGATTAGTAATCCAATCTCGGGTTTGCTTTTCTTTTCGTCCTTATCAAGAGAGGACAGCCTAAATGACAGCATCAAATCACATCAGCCAGCAGTTGGCATGTTGCTAACTGTAGCTGCTGTGAACACTTAGCTCTAATCGGATTCACATGTCCTAACTCCTGAAAGAGAAGGTCCAACTTGATCATGACCTGCTATTATGGCAACCAATGTTGCTGGGTATGACGAAGGGGTTTGATGACCTCATGCTTGAGAGAAAATGATCTGAAGTCTCTGACAACAGCCAAACAAGGGCTGTGCAATAAGTATCGATGCCCTGTAAACTTTAAAGACAATAATGCAACAATTAGCTGCTATAATTGGTGACTGATGTTGATGGGCAATGATGCTGCTGAATTCCAGCTCTTATATCATATGGAGGGGACTGCAGAACATCGTGCAGCTCTCCTGAATCAAGAGGAGATGAATGGGCATTGTGGCCCTCAGATACAAGAGGAGAGAGAGGTACACTCTGAAAGTATAGTGCGCACAGATATGGGGATCCTCAAACCCCTCAAGAATCATGAGGCAGATGATAAGTTTATGAATATGTACCCTTATAGAATCCTCAATATGTTTGTTGAGAATGAGGAAGAAATCTCAAAAGCAGAGATCTGGACTATCAAACTATTTAAATACTAAAGGTTTGTTGCACCTAAACATCAGGCAAGGCATATTAAGATATTTTGATTATTATCTATGGAAGTGTGGTATATCTTGAGAGAGAAAATAAGAATTTGAGAGAGAAAAGAAGAATGGTAGTCAAGGTTATACACCATGTATTTGAAATTTCAAGAGGGATAGAAAATAGAAGATTGTTGAATGGATGCAAAGGCGAACTTACACCTATGCGCATGAAGTCTAGTGGTGATTGACACGTGCCTCAAATTGTCAATTTAAGTATGACCGGTTGGTGCATGGGAATGTGTTACAAGGGGGATCGTTGAGAATAGTTGTCGAACAGTGTATCAATGAAGCTTTTTCACTTCTCACTTCAACAAAAAGTGTTGTAATGGTTCCATACAGATATATATGTAGCAGTAAACCCTCAAGTTCAAACGCCTTTGTTTTTATAGATGAAGAGGAAGGGCTGATATAGTAGCAAGAACTGTGGTACACGAGTAGTTGCCAATGGAGGGGCTTACTGTGATTAGAACTGAGAAACAGCTGTGGAGACTAGTGATTTGTGGTTTAGTTCTCCTAGGATTGAGGCTTCCTTGGGCTTGCTGTTCATGTGGTCTGTGAGACCTACACTTTATGTCAAAATTCAAGCTGGCCAAGGAGTTCCTGCTTTTGAATGGAAGGTAGTAAGAACCTAGTTCTCAAGACGAGAGTTTTGGGCAGTCTTTCTGATTAGACTGTATTTCAGGATGAAAATATGTTATGTAGACTGGAGGGAACATTTAGTTAATAGCCAAGACACCCCTCAAAAATGTGGAATGTCTAGTCTAAGCATGTTATCTAGGATTTGTTGGCAGGCCAAACCCCTGTTCCTTATTCATCTCTCCACCTATAGTTGGGTGTAGGGCTTCCTCAAAGGAACCTTGTGTGTCAAAGTTGGGCACTATAAAAGTCAGTTTGATAATGATACAACTACTGGGCCTGATTGAATTACAGGTTTTCATTCAACCAATGGTGAGGAAATCAGTGTTGATTTTGAAGGAACAGGAGATTCCAGACCTGCCCTCTATCCGCCAATCATTCTTTGATCCAGATGTTCAGGGAAATGTATTTGAGAAAGCTATGGTTTAAATTATAAAATATTCCCTCTAAGAAGAGTGCAATTCAGTGTTTTATTTGTGAAAGTTCTGAATGCATTTTATGGTTGAATCATTGAATATTTGAATTTTTCTAGAACAAATTAGCAGATCTCTTTAATTGACCAAAGAGTGCAGAGAATTCATGAGCAGCTAATGATGGAGAGGAGCAAATTATTTGTAATACGACTCTTAATCAAAGGATATTAATGATTATTGAGCTAAATAGATGTTGTGAATGATTGTTAAATGGGATAGATACAAGAACAACTTGATGATCTGTTTTTAGCTCAAATTTGGAATGAGCATTCTTTCACTTTCAACACTCATGTCCACACTCATAATTGAATAGATTAATGCTATCAATCACACGAATTCAAGAATCGTGCTCATACACATCCATAGCTGCAACCGAATGATATAATGATTTATAAATATTGTGCTTGCACTAGGTATGGTTGGAACCACGCACAAGAAGAAAGCTCAGAGGGATACTCTCTACAAATGAAGGCTTGCTTTTACCAATAAGAATTCAAAAATCTTATTGTCATACAGATTAGAATCATTATGCCCTTCGCTTGAGGCATGTCGTGACACCATTGCTTTTAAACCATAGAATTGGTAGTGCTTCCGGTCCATGTTTTTCATAGTGCTTACATTTTTATAATTTGATACCGAAAATTTAGTTTAATATTATTGGATGTTAGTTAACATTCCATTCAATAACATTTATAATGATTCTTATACTAGTTCTAATGGAAAATAGCTAAGTAAGAGAGAAAAAAGGATACCTGTACATTAGTTTCTTTTTTCGTTTGATTTGTGTTGTTTTTTGGTCTACTTGAATCGTTTTTTAGTTTCATCTTTTTGGTGCTTTGGGTTTTACCACTTTTTGTACTTTGAATCTATCACTTTTTATGATAGACCAATGACGAAGAAATCCTAGGAATAGAGAGCTAGATTATCAAACTAACTTAAGACTAAGGCTTGATGCTCCTAAACATTTGGTAATGGATAAGAACTAAGGTTTTGTAGGGATTGCACAATGTGGTGCATCTCTCTTGAATAGAGAGGAGGTGAATGGGTTTTGTTGACCTTAGATATAGAGGATAGCGAGATGAATGTTGAAAGTAAAGTACACACAAATATGGGGAGCTTCAAACCCCTTAAGAATCATGAGGAAAATCATGCAATGTGGAAGCTTCATGGGCAAAACTTATTCTCAGAGACAAATCATCTCTTACGCTTAAGGGAATCCCTAGGTGGAAGAATCTCGATCTGCTCACTTTGATGTTTTCTCAACGTCCAATGACTCCTAAATGCTCTGACCTTGTTTGCCATGGAACAAGATGAAACCATATGTCAAGGTCTATTAAGATTGGAAATGGACGGCCGGGATTAGCAAAATGATTCTATTTGGTTTCCTATTAAGGGAATCAAAGAAGTTGAATTTAGAAAACATCCAAAGAGCAAAGAAGCTATGGAATAAAGGTTTTAGTAAGTGGAAATATCTTTGGAACCATGAGAGAGGTCATTGGATAAGATTTAAGGACATAGACCCTGTTAGGAGAGTTGACTATGATGACTAGTACCTTCTCAGACACAGAATCAACTCTTGGGACAACTCAAAGACTCATCTCTTTCTTGGGAATGACCTGTCGCGGCTTGAAGGGTTAAGATAGGCCATTGGTAATGGATTGGATAAATTGAGAGTGCTTAAATAAAGACCTCATTATCCCCATCATCTATTTAAGACCTTGTGATCTCTCCTTCACATCATCAAGTAATTGTGGGTATTGTTCTGACAAGCTCTCTCTTGAGTGAGTGAAGCTCTCTCACATACAAGGAGTAGGTGTTCTATATCAAGCCTGGAGGAGTTAGAGTGTGTTATCATTCTTTGAGGACTTAGAGTTGTGTATGCTTATACACTTGGAAGCTCTCATCCTCTCTTATGAGAGACTTATTTTGGACTCAATATTTGGTTTAAGCCTCTTCATAGACTTACTTCTCTTACACTTTTTTTTTCTTTGTTTGCAGCTTATGCGTTATCACTTTGTTGTATTTGGAGCATATCATTATTTTGTACATCTTTATCATTAGCTTATGCGTTATCACTTTGTTGTATTTGGAGCATATCATTATTTTGTACATCTTTATCATTAGTTGGAGCTGGTAATTTTCGACCATACTTTGTGCATCTTGTATATGTGTTCTCTTGTTTATGTATGTGTATTCTCTTATGTATGCTATTCATGTGTTTATCTTGGCTAACAATTTTGTATTAGAGCAAGACTTGCAAGGTTGATAGAGGTAAACTTTGCTTAGAAAAGAGGAGAAAGAGTTTTTATAAGTGTTCATCTATTCTGGAATTTGGGGTCTTGCTTTGTAGGCATTCACTTTTGTTAGGAAAACTCTCAGCCCATCTCTTCTTTTGATATATCTATGATAATTCTTGTAGAATTCTTGACCTAATCCACACATCTTTTATAAAAAATTTGCATATAATTGGATTTCCAACCTTAGATACTTAAAAAAAAAAGGAGAAAGTTTGGCTTTACCCTACTCTTCGTGGCATGAATTAATTAAAAGAATAACTATACAAGAGAAGGGGGCATAGTACCCACTGGATCCCCCTTATCCCATTGAGCAGGGGCACGCAAGACCACATTGGTAGCCCGAGGGAGGTCCCAAAATTAGTTGAATGTTACAAAATGGAGTGCACTTGAGACTTAACCCTAATCACAAAGCATGTTAATTATCTTTTCATCCCCCACATGAGGAGAACATCTACTTTGGGTCTTCTTGTTCTCCCAACCAAACACTCTATGATGTCTAAGGGGCGGAGACTTTTTAAAGTTACTAATTCTTCTTCCTAACAGGTTGTGGTTCCAACCTTAAATACTTGTATATCTATGCATGCTAGTACTTAAATTTGTTGTTTGGGTTTATGTGCATAGTAAAACTTACTTTCAATCACTATATATTTGCTTAAATCTCAACTTTAGAGTAGCCTATAACCTTGATTTATAGAGTAGTTTTTTATATATTGCATCTATTTAATTTGCAAAACTTGTTTTTTTTTTTATACTTAAGAATCCTTTGAAGTGCATTGACACTTGTTTGAAACTATATAAAAAAAAGAGTTATGTTTTTCTCTATTAGTTTAGAGAATTTATGTTGATTCATGAAGATGTATCAAATCTAAAATTTTGGTTGAATTTTATTGAGTTCATATAGAGTTTTTAGATTAAAACTTGCTTAAACATTGAGATTGTTTGGCTCTTAAAATTTTGAATTTTTAATTTTGAAGAATTATTTCAGATTTTTTGATTTAGATAGTTCAAGGTCAAATTATATACCATAGTACTTTTAGAGGATTTTTTAAAGTATCTATCTCAATTTCTTGCTCACGACTTTAGCTCTAGGTATTCTAATGACATAAAATTAGTTCTAAAATACTATTTTTACTTTGCGTGAGCATCTACTTCTTAAAGAGGGGTTTTCTTCACTCGCTTCTATCTATAAGTATTAAAGAGGGGTTTTCTTCACTCGCTTCTACCTATAACTATTGAGATCATTTAAGTGTGATACAGCTTTCTGTTAGATATACTCAATACTCTACCCTCAAGTGACCATAGATGATCCATGGTGCTCTAATTTGTAAGGCCCCCATTACATTGAGGAGAAGCCATTGTGAGAGCTTAGACATTTGTGGAACTCTAACTTCCAAGTTAGATGAGCTCTATGTGTGACTATTGATGGTAATAGATGATCTTTGTGAGCCTACCCATTAGATTAGGTAGGGCATAAACTTCGGGACCATTGGGTTTCCATTCAAGGCAAAAATAAAGGCCTTGTGGTGCCGTGCGGTTTCCCCATAGAAGCCTAATGGGGGAGGGGGGGAGGGGAATGTAGAGGGAGCTTGTCCCATTTATGTGGGGTTCTCGGGTCTATCCCCTTGACTTGCAAGGCCGAGATGATAGTACTTCTGGTCATGAAGATATTGTCATATTGTATATTATTTCGACTATTTTGTATCTCTTGAATATGTTTATCTATACCGACTCCCCTTGTAAAACCTATATAAGCATGGCCCATGTTGAGATTTATGTACCATTGCGCACTAGTAAGCCCTTCATCTAGAGTCTATCTAGATCGCCATCTAAGATCCACATTGGGAGCGCACAGGTGGAAAGCACCATTGTTGTAGTTGCATTACTCTTGGCAATTTGAGAATTTGAGTTCTCTATCTCTCAGTCCGCATCTATCTTTATCTGCATTTTTCTCTCAACTCTATCTACTGGTCTATTCCGCCGTTGTCGGGATGAAATCCATCAGGGAGTGTGAACCAAGATTTTTTTTTTCAGATTCATTTCACTGTTTTTCTGATCATGATATACTGCTTTGATTGCAAAGAAGATGATAAGAGTTATGAATTGTTCAACTTTTGGTTGATTTGATTGTTTATGTAATGAGAAACCAAGTCATTTTTGTACATTAGATCTATATATTTGTAAATAGCTCATTAACCTAACTCTAAACCCCTAAAACCTTGGTTTTGAACCCCTACAGACCCTAATTTTAACCCTTGAAACCTTAGTTTTGACCCTTAGAAACCCTAGGATTTTAGCCCATACGTGTAAATAAATCCATTAATTGAAGTGCTTGACCTTAACTATAGTCAAACCCTAACTTTTCTCAAATTAAATACCCTAGGTTTGCAACCATAGAATTGCCATTTACCCGAGTTCCAACCCTTTAGTTTCATTTAATTTGTACATAGGGGTGAAACCAAACCTTAGTCGAAAAATAAAATGGGAAAAAGAAAAAGAAATAAAAATAGAAAAAGAAAAATTAGAAAATAAAGAAAAATAAAAAATAGAAACAAAAGATTGATTTCCAAATTTAGAAAAGAATAGAAAAGAAGAAGATTCCAAAAATAGAATAAATTAAAAGAGGAGGTTCTCTAAGAATAGAAACGAGAAGGCTAGAAGGTTCCAGAGTTGTGGAGAGGGGAGGGAAAGCTATAAATAGGTGCCCAATGTCCATTTGGTCCCCCCGTCCCCCCGTGGATTCTCTCCAGGTACGCTACTTTGCCTTTTCTTGTTCATTCATGCTTTAATTTCTTGTTCATGCTTTCATTAATATGATGGGGATGCCGTGAGATTGAGGTGGCCTTCTTGTTAGTCATGCAGCTAGTCAGCTTCTGAGTTTTTGTTCTCAATTGTACATTTGTGGTTATCGGGTGAATGCATCTCCTCTATTGGGTTGCTTGGTTTGAGTTGTAATACACTTTGAGCCATTTGAGTTCATTCACCATAGTAGAGGGGATCGGAGGTGGTCGCAAGAGAGAGAGAGTCAAGGAGGAAGGTTGGCTAGTGCAAGCCTTTAAAATACTTTTCATTTCTGCGTTCAACCACTTTCCTCACCAAGCAATCACATGAAGGAGAACGAACAGTGCTTCGTAGCATACTTGGTGTACTAGAAATGAATAAGGATGGCATTCTGAGCGCGGTCGACCTCAATAAGTTTATGACAATGATTGGTAGTTCGTTCTCTAATCAAGAAGTCCACAAAATGTTCCACATGGTGCAGCTTCATTAAGTTATGACTATCGCTATTGATTTCAATAAATTTTGAAGCTGGTGAACCCCCTTATATAAGAAGCAAGTTCCCTATGCGCTTGCAAGCTTGTTTAGCTTGGAAGCTATTGTAGGATTGGTCGTCTTACATGTGAGTAAGTCGGCCGGAGAGCTCAAAATCAATAGATGAAAAAACTCTCACTCTGCTTAATCTTCAAAGAGACCTCTGGAGCACCCCGTGTGGGTGTTCATGCATGCACACACACACACACACACACACACACAAAGAGAGAGAGAGAGAGAGAGAGAGAGAGAGAGAGAGAGAGAGAGAGAGAGAGAGAGAGAGAGAGAGAGAGAGAGAGAGAGAGAGAGAGAGAGAGAGAGAGAGAGTCGGGGCTACACAAAGTAAGAGAGAGAAGGGGCTACAGTGCTTCCTACAGAAATTGCGCATGCTAAAAGAGCGATGGCGGGGCAAATAAAAATGAGAGAGAGAGAGAGAGAGAGAGAGAGAGAGAGAGAGAGAGAGAGAGAGAGAGAGAGAGAGAGAGAGAGAGAGAGAGAGAGAGAGAGAGAGAGAGAGAGAGAGAGAGAGAGAGAGAGAGAGAGAGAGAGAGAGAGAGAGAGAGAGAGAGAGAGAGAGAGAGAGAGAGAGAGAGAGAGAGAGAGAGAGAGAGAGTTGAGCTCTGTGTAAGCACGATAGGAAGAGGGGCATTTGGATGGCTTCAGATGATAGGGAATGTGGGATCTATTGTTGGAGGCCTCTGTGCCTTTCTGATGGCCAATGAGCTCCTCTTTGGTGTTACTGGTTGGAGGGTTGCTTTTTTTTGGTCGCATTTGTGAGTATGCTTGTAGGGATCTTGGTCTATATCTTTGCAGTGGATCCTCATAGCCCTCATCCTTATAATCAGTAATGGTTTTCATCCATGTTGATTCTTATGGAAAGGATTGGTTGCAGTTGCACAACATGACATCAAAGATATTTATCATCACCGAAAACATTTGACCTGTGTATGGATGAATATTACATGCATAATTATGAGTATTGAGTTTTTTTACATGGTTTATCCACTGTTTTAGTATGCAAATAATCAGTATACTTAGTGTGTTCAGAAGAGATCTTCTCCAAGCATGCATTTCTATGAGAAATTTAACATGATTTGTACTTAATCTAGCAAGTTTTCATACCACTTCTAGCAGTTATCACAATAATCCATATACGGAGAAGAGGTCAATCTCCAACTATGCATTTCTATGGGAAATACAAGAGGATATGTATACTTAAATCTAGCATGGTTTTCAGATTGCCTCATTTATAATATGTACATAGACATCATTCTTGAATAAGGAAATCCATATACAGTATGTACATAGGCAAGGCAAATGTTTTTCAATGAATCATCAAGTAGGAAACTATGTATGTAGCATGATCAGAGTCCCAATCACCGCATACATGGTTCAGTTTCATGATCCTGCTGCTGTCATCTGTCTAGGGGCGCTCACCTGGTCCATTGCGACCCTACTCGTTGGGATTTCCACAACCTTTCTCCAGGTGATGTTTTCAAGGGCACTCAATGGAATAGGCCTTGCTGTGGTAGCACTTACAATTCAATCCATTATTGCAGATTGTTCATTCGATCACAATCGAGGAGCGGAATCTGTTCTAGCCAGGGCAGATATGATGCTAAAAATTATGGGAGACATCATAGACTTTGTCAAAATTATGGGGGAGGGGGGTAATTTTGTATTATGAAGTCGAAAGCCTACCATCTGTAGAAAGAAATGAAAAATTCCGAATCAAGAGTTAATTTGGCTCAACAAATCTGCTCTACTCAAAACTGTTGTTCTCTAGTAAAGCTTCCCCACTATAGTTACAATTGTGATTAGTAATCTCCCACCAAAGAAAGTGTGTTGTTATACCATACATCAAAGTGCAATTTTCATATGTTTACAACGTTTAGCAAGTCTACCTAATGTCAATGAAGTTACTACTTTGCATTTAATCAATTGAGAATAGAATTGCATAATTAAAAAGAGTTAATGTTAATTATTTGGAAAGCATCTTTTCATGGCAAAGGGGTTGTTTTCATGAATGTCTTGTTTTTTTCTCAAAATATACTAATGATAAATTCCTCTTCCCCCCTGGGTGGATTCTCTTCAGGTATGATTTGAAGTAAAGAAATTTGAAGAAAAGGTGTTACTTGAAGTAAAGTGAAGTCCGAAGACCCAAAGTAAAGTGAAGTTCTTGCCAGAAAGACCAAAGTGAAGAAAGAAAGAGAAGTTTGTGGGCATCTTTTCGCATTGTGGCCGAGAAGAGCCATCTAGCTTTCGTTACTTGATCTACACTATGGCGGAACATTTTTATTATTGGAGTTGTATCATCCGCAGCCACACAGTGACATTGTATTCATCCATATATTGATCATTGGGCGTAAAAACTCTATTTAGCATCTTGAGTTCCGTGATTTTATTGTATTTACCTTTCCCATTCGCAACCCATGTCTACAATCCCATGTGGCCGAGCACTTTTTGTTTCTTCTTCTAAGGCGCAGGCCTATGACGATCGACCACCGTACTAGGGTGAGGCACCCAGGTGCAGACGTCACTCACTAGACAGGGGACGATGCACCCAATGGGCCTGATCCAACCCTGCACTGCTCTCCTGCTTGACCGCCTTTCTCTTCCTGACACCTGAACCTGACGTGGACCGAGGTGGTTGCCTTGATGATCCTCGACACGCCACCCAGTCCTTGAGAAGAGAAGTAGAAACCTCAGCATCAGACATATATCTCCAGGTACTAGCATTTTAAGTTCTTTGAGTTTTTGCATCGTTCCACACACTTAAATAGAAAGATTGTTTTTGTTTGCCTAAATTTGATCATCCACATCCTGCACTAGTTTAGATCATACTTGAGCACTTTTCTATTATTGCTTAGATAAGGACTGCTATTTTTGTAGCCTAGATAAAAAGATTAGAAATTTTAGGAAAATAGCATAAAAGAAGAAAAATAAAAAATACATTAAACTTTTGGAAATTAAAAAGAAAAAGCAAGAAAAGAATTTAAGTGAAATAAAAATCAAGAAATAATTCAAGTGAAAAATCAAGAAGAAATCAAGATCAAGAGAGAAATTCAAGTTTAAAAGAAGAATAGAAACCAAATCAAGACAAGAGAAAGATTCAGTGAATTAGGCCTAAGACATCATACGAAAGTACTTGAAATTTAGAACAGACTTGGCTTAGGTAAAGAGCTTTTAGATTGACCTCCACCTCCTGGCTCGTGACCCACCTAGTTTCTGCTCTGAGCTCTATTCTGAGCTAAGAGAGATAGGACATCCACTTACTCTGGACATCGTTCTACACTCTAGGACAAGCCAGAGAAGAGGGATGGAGGAAGTGTTTAAGGAATTGGTGATAGAGAAATAGGGGGCTGGGGTAGTCCATGCTGTCTTGAGAGAAAAATGAAAATTCACGGGATCTAAATGTGACAGAATATCTAGATGTGTTTGAAGACCAAGCACAAATCTATGGGTTACTTGAAGAAATGTTTACCCATTACTTCACTCGCGTAGTCTCAGGATCGATCTTGGCATCCATATCAGTCCTCATAGAAAAGACTTGGGCTAAATTTAGAAAGGAATTACATAACTTATTCTACTTAGAAGATTCCTCCCAACACAATAGAGAAGGGTTCTTGTGGTGGGTTAATTCCCCAAAACACACTGCATCCGTTACTCACCTCTTGAATGAATTTCTGAGAAGGTACGCCCAACTTCCTCAGACTGACTTGGATTCATTAAAGCCTGATTTAGTAATCTCCTTTCTCAAGATTTTAAGTCTTGAGGACAGGACTGAGGTCGAGAGAAGGATCAAAGAGCCTAGAAATAGGTTTGGATTAACCGAAGATTGGGCCACAGTTAGGAGAGAAGTAGAAGCAGTTGCCCAGATGAGGCAACGATAGGCTGTATTATATGATAGAACCTTACTGATAGCTCCACTACCACCTAGGGAGGAAACTCTTCCAATAATCTTGAATGTGCCTACATCATTAGCTACTACTAATGTTGCATCCACATTCCGCATACCAGTGGAGTTGTAGCTTGAGATCCTTAGTAAACAAATAGAGAACCTTATGACAATGCAGGTGTCTATGTCTAAAGAAATGGCCAGTATACATAACAAAATTTACTCTTTGGGGTATCATGACCCCACTCCTCCCCAGGCTAGCACTAGTTATGTAGATCCGATGCAAAGAAATGCTATGGTTATGTCGAACATGCAAGGATATGCAATGCCTCAGCCTGCACCTCTAGTGCAGCCTATTGCTGAGCACACCCTTGCACCACTAGTCTAGCCTGCATATCAAAGGAGTACTGGACCATTTGAGAGATGAGCAACTCGTGGGTTTGGAGGGGCAAAAAGAGATGTGTGGTGTGATGTATATGAACATTTTTACTATGCATGTGAAGAACTAAAACAAGCAAAAGAGCATCAATTGGTGATAAACATAGATAAGAAACTCTACAACTTGAGGACTCGGCTTCCTCTACCTGTGAATTGGGGGAAGGGAGGAATGAAGAAGCTTTACGAGAATCTATCAAACAATAATGCGAGCACATCAACAGTGCAGTTAGAGCCAGTAGAAGAAGGTGATGAAGATGAAATTAGACCTCAACCTCAAAGAAATCTCTATAGAAGCTTTTGGTGAGAGCTAGGGATGTGATCATGCAAAAGAATGCCTGGAAATCTCTTGTAGATCATTTCTCGGTCTATTTTCATATAGCCAATGTAGAGGAAAAGAGGAAGAGACACGAAAGAGGAGAGTGATGAGAAAGCAAAGTAACGGAGGAAACCGCTAAGGAACCTGAAAAGAAAGTTCAATTTAAAGAACTTGTTGCTTCTCAGGAAGAGGTGAAGAATAAAGAAATAAAAGAGGGAAAGAGGCCAATTGGACTATTAAAATTCAAGAACCAAATAAAGAGAAAGAAAAGGAACAAGAACCTATACGAAAGACTAATGATATTCAAGAAAACATTCAAGAAAAAGACAAAGAGAAGAAGAAGAAAACACCAAAGGTTGTACTAATTTCTGAACTCAAAAAGAAGAATGACGCAAAAGAGATATTAAATGATATTTTACTGAAGAGCTAAGTGAGCATGTACTTGGAGCAGGTTTTCTCCATAGCAAAGCCTAAATTCAAGGATAGCTTTATTAAGCTTATAAAGAGGAAAAGGTTCCCATTACCTGAGGATGTGGAAATGGAAGAGCCCTCTAAAGGCATGCAAGTAATAAATGAAGTTGTAGCCTTAACTGACTTTTGATGACAAGAGTGATGAGATGGTGCCAAGCGAATAGGAATTCCTTAGGTCCAATCACACCCAATGATGAGATGAGAAAGACAAAAAGTGAGCATACTAGGAATTTTTGGGCAAGAGGGACACCTGAAATGAAGGTGAAATTAGGAACTGTCAAAGATGCATGTTTTGCTTTGGCCTTGACTCAAGATCAGAGATAAATGTGATCTCGAAGAAGTTATATGATCAGTTTAGATGGCCTATAGACAAGGACAATGAATGGAGGATGAGGACAACAGATAACGGCTCCAGGACTTTGCTTCGAGCATGTGCCTTTATACCTATGACGATTGGTGGAATTTCTGAGGAATTCCACTTCTTTGTCCAAGACCATTGTCCATACGAGGCTATCTTAGGGTAACCTTTCATAGCGAAGTGCAAATGGAAACAAAGGTGATGGATGATGGATTTGCCTATGCACGAATCCGTTCAAGATCTAGTCTTCATTCCTTACAAGCAATGATAGTGTGCCCAAATCATTCAAGAAATAGAAAGAATTTAAGAAAATGACCCATTAACTCTCATGACCATGATGATTGTATGCCCGTAGGAGAGTATGGGGCTTATGTTGACCAAAATTTTTGTTAAGATCCACTGTTGAGCGAGACAATGGTGGGAGTTGGTTTGATGTCTCACGCGATTTTGTACATAGCTTTGAGAGTTTCTCTGTTTATTCATCTGCATTTAAGTTGATTTCTTTATGAAAAGAAAATGTTTCAAATAAGTTTAGAAAAGTTCATGAAAAGCACTATAAAAATTTAGGAATCATGTTGCTTGATGAGAAGATTGAAAATGTGATCGAGTTGGAAAGATTTTTGAATAATCTGGAAGAGCTTGAGCAAGCACTAGAGAGGAATGAAAACTAAAAAATTATCATGCTCAGTTCTATCCAAGAGTATGAAATGATCATTGAGTTCTTGAGAGAGCATGAAGTGAATAGGAAACACGAAGTATAAGACTGTGGAAAAAAAAGTGAACCCATAGCCCAACCATTGACAGATGATAGTCATGAGAAATATCTGAGAGTGTCTGATGACCCTATGCTGAGACGATGAGAGCTTATAGGGCATCATTTTAATGATGAGACTATTAAAGGGATAACATTTGGAGAAAGATAATTTCTAAGAGAAAAAGAGAAAAAAAGGTTCATAGAAGTCATCAAGAAACACGAGAAAGTGTTTGCACTTTTCCCACATGAGATAGGTTGTGCGGATGCGAAACAGGTACTATCCATGATCATCTTTATAGTGCCACATATACCATGCAATATGCGACCTATACCAGTCCCAAAGGCTCACTTACCTGAGTTGATGAGATTGTTAAAGGAAAAGATATCCATGCGGATATTGGAACTGTCCTTGGCTCCATATTCGAATAGGTTGTTCACAGTGCCAAAGAAGAATGGGAAGCTTCATTTCATTCAAGGTCTGCAGCCTATAAATAAAGTCATAATTAGAAATGTAGGGATGGGACCTATATTAGATGAGTTTGCAGAGGCATTTGCTGGCCATTCCAACTACTCTATGGGTGATCTATATTTAGGGTACGATTGGTTTCAATTGGCTATTGAGAGCAGAGACTTCATGATGATGAAGATTCACATTACGAACCCTTTATATGATCTTTTGAGAAAGAAAAAGAAGTTTGTTTGGATAGAAAAACAATCGAGAACAATGCGTTTTGAATGAAATCTAGATTTACCTATAGCATATGCTAGCAGGCAGTTGAACGCAACTGAACAAAATTATACCACAACTGAAAGAGAAGGCTTAGGCATGGTATATGCCATGAAGAAGTTTAGACACTATGTATTGGCCAACAAGTTCAAGTTTTTCACTGATCATCAAGCCTTATTATACTTGGTTAATAAACCTTGCAATACTGGATGCTTAGTAAGATGGTTCCTCTTACTAATGGAATACGACTTTGAAGCGGTTGTCAGAAAAATTCAGACCCACCTCAGGGGGGATCACCTTTCTTAAGTTGGTACCAGTCCTAACGTTTGGACCCGCAAACAAGAATGTAAAAATGAACAAAGAAGAAATGTAAAATTGCAAAAATATCACATATTGGCAAGATACATGTACACACAAGATACAAAAGGTGTATTAGCTTGTTGGGTCAAGGACGGCGAACATAGTAGTTGGTTGCAACAAGTCCATGAAGGATTGCTAGGAAATCACTATTCTAAACAATGAACATTGTAGAATCCAAAAAGGTTTAGGAGTGTATTGGCCTAGCATGGATAGAGAAATACATGAATGGATTAAGAATTTTCTAGTGTGCAAAGAGAGATCCCCAGTGGAGCATGCTACCCTTTATCATGTGTCATTAATTCCATATTGGAGTGCTCCATTGGTAGAATTCGTGAAATCAAGAACATTACCTAATGAGGCTAGTCTAGCAAGAAAACAGGGCATGGAGCAAGAGGCTCAGGACTATGCCTTAGTAGGAGACAACCTATACCGAAGAGGAAAAGATGGTTACTTAAGATTGTGCATTCATGAATCAGATTATTTGAAAATCTTAGAAATTGCACACAACGGTGCCGCCGGTGGACACTTCGGGCCTGATCGAGTAATCAAGACCATTTTATTCTCATGACTTTGGTGGCCCACTCTTCATATGGATGCACATACTTATGTGAAGAAATGTGATACATGCCAACATGCACAATATCCGATAAGGAAAGATGAGATGCCTTTGAGGCCAATGATGGGAGGACGTGCATTCTCAAAGTGGGTTATATACTTTGTAGGTGCTATTAACCCCCCAACTAGAAACTCCCATGCAGAATACATTATTGTAGCCACCGACTACCTTACAAAGTGGATAGAAGTCAAAGCCACAACAAAGAATGATGTTCAAACAAAGACAAAGTTCTTATTTGAGAACGTGTTCACGAGATATGGACCACCAATAGAGTTAGTAAGTGATAGAGGTACACACTTCTTGAATGAAGTCATTGAAAATCTTCTCCAAGAATTCTTGGTAATACATAAGAGGTCTACCCCCTATCATCCACAAGCTAACAGACAAGCCGCGAGCACAAATAAGGTCCTATGCAACGTATTGACCAAACTCGTAAATAATGAATGCTTTGATTGGGACAAGCAACTCCATCATGCTGTTCGGGCTTATTGAGTTGCCTATAAAATGGTACTCAATGCCACCCCATTTCAGATGGTCTTCGGAACAGAATGCTGTGCTACCATTGGACTTCCTAATTCTAGCTTTAAAAGTAGCACAAGAACATGAGTGGAATGGACATGAGTTGTCCTCTAGTATCTTTGATCTAGAATGCTTAGGTGAAACAAGGCTATGAGCTGCTGCAGGCATCTATGCTATAAAGAAAAGGCAAAAGGCATACTTCGATGCACACGTTAAGGATAAAGGATTGAAAGAGGGAGACCTAGTGTTGTTTTATACACTAAAACAACATGCCCATAAATTGGAAAAAAGAGGATATGGACCCATGATCATTACTAGGATTTCCACTAGCGGTGCGGTTCAATTGGCCACCCTAGAAGGTGATATCTTGCCAAACTATATTAGTGGATGTCGAGTCAAGCTTTATCAAGAACCTCTTATAGAGGATATGTTAATGAGACTCAACACTGCTAAGAAGCAAAAAGAAGAAGAGTTGAGGGTTAGAGAAAAAGCAGAAGAAGAGGCGATAGAGCACATTCAACAAAATAAGTTAAGGCAACTAGGCCTAGATGTCAATTTTGAAATCCCACAATATCGCATGGCCATGTGCCAAACATCGGATGTAATTGCTTCTCAAATAATTGACCGACGTCTCTTTGTGATGATAGAGGTAGGACAAGGAAAGAGTGTAAGGACTGTGAGAGCGTTGATTGACTTAGGTGCAACAACTAGTGCGGTTAGACTTTCATACTGCCAAGACCTGCAATTGAACATCAATCACATAGAAGCCTATCTCATAGGATGGGGACGTGGAAACCCCTTGTTTGGGCGAGGTGGAACTTCCCATCTATCTTCAAGATGTTCCAATGAAAGTCAAGATGCTAGTGTGTCATGATGAGGACCTTACAGAGCCACTTGTCTTGGGTCAAGATTGGATTTACAACCATGCAGTCAACTTGAACCTAAGAAGTCAAATTCTTCAAGTTTGGGTACAAGAACAATGCATTACATTAGAATTAGAGAATCCCATGCTCACAAATCCAGATGTCACACATTCTCTTAGTTCTTCTAGGACTAATCTTAGCAAAAAAGATGTATGTGTCAAAAGCTCTATGTTCTAGAAGAACTCAATCATGGAAGAACAGGCTCAAATGCAAGCAAAATCCTCCTCTTGTGAAAAGATAATGCCGTCCCAACAACTCAACCAAAAAGGCAAGTGAAACCATACATGACAACTGCTATATCAAATAGACAAAGAGATTTCAAGAAGAAAGTAGTTCCGGGCATGAAGCAAATTTGGGTATGAAAAGGAGAGCAATCACTAGCCTTGCCAACACAATTCCCAGCGAGGCAAGCCAACCATGCGAAGACAAGAACCAAGCAACCAGGACTAGCTCAACAAGAAGATCTCTGACAAATTTGGGTGCCTAAGAAATTAGTTGCAGTTCAACAAGGACAATCACACATGTGGGTACCCAAGGCCCTCTTACATGCACACAATCCTATGATCTCCCTCATGAGAAAATTCTCAAAAAAGAATTCAAGAAGAAGCAAGAGTGAAAACCAAGCAAAGAGATCAAAAGAACATCAATTCCCTTCTTCGGTAATAGTAAGAAGACAAGCAACAAGGGTATGGGTTTGGAAGCCAAAAGCACAAGTAGCACCCACATAACCAAAGATCAAACCATGTGCGATACCATGTGCCACCCAAAGTTGCAAAAGTCAAACATGATACATACACAACCAAACACTATTCTAAAATGGACCCCTATAAGGAGGAATAATCAATTGGCATTTTTAGATCGGATGGATACCTCCAACAAAGGTTGCATCAACATCGGCAAACAACATTGAAAGCCTTGACGTGCAACAACCATGTGCCTTTGACATAACCTTTTCTTTTGCACCACTCATGTCATGCATGTTGAGATATCAAGCTCAACATGTAATGATCTAGGATGACATGTACCAGTTTTTTGTTTCTCTGACATGTATAGTGGTCACGCCGGTATATGTCAGGGATACTTCATTGAGCTTTATTAGATTTATCTACCGAGAGTGATGGCACATTTGTTTCTTGCCATCTCACTCATTCGTGGACATTAGGTTTTTCCTTATGTAATGGTCTTTATATATTGCACTTGTTGTATTCTTGTTTTTAGGTCATTCTTGTACATTCCTTTTGTGTAATAGAAGAAGAAGAAGAAGATCATTCTTCCTTGCCTCAATCTGTGTGTGTGCTTCTCCTTGAGAGTGAGAGTGTGTGTGTGAGCTCTCTTCCTTATTCCCTTCCTCGTGACATGGTATCAGAGCCAGCGTGGCTATAGAGAGCTCGTGGAGAAGGCGACGATGAAGACTATGCGGCAAGGCGTGGAGAAAACGTGATTTCACAAACGGCCTCCGTTTGCTATGGAAATTGGCGTGAAGATAGAAGACCTCAAAATATTTTCGAGATTTATCCCTTTAGGATCACTTGTTTTTGTCAGATCGAAGTTTCGAAGCCATCTCGACCTCCGTTTCGAGCCCGCAAGGTGGGGCCCACAAAAGAACTAGGTCAATTTCAGAAATTGTAACTTGCGTTCTGTTTGACGACACTCATATATTCTAGATCCAAAATTTCAAGCAATTCCGTGTACTATTGATACAAGAAAATTGTGTTTTTTTGAGATCGAACTGTCACGTCATAGTGCGACAGTGTTCAAGCAGAAGTGCTGCTTGTAGTGTTTTGCAGTGTTGAGAATTATTGCAGAAACGACAAACGCAGATGGAATGAGTCAGCTTATGAGCGATAAGCTGGACAAGAACAACTTCCATGCTTGGAGATTCAGAATGACGAATTTCCTGATGGGAAAAGGCTACTGGAAGTACATCGAAGGAGAGAATGAAAATGCTCCGCAGTTACCAGAAAGGAATTGGACTGCAGACCAGTTAAGAGCATATGAGGAATGGAATCAAGGAGCACGAAAGGTAATGTATTGGCTATCTGTTAGCATACAGGATAGCGTGATTGGACACATATAGGATGCCAAGACTCTAAAAGAGTCTTGGAACAGTTTGGTCACTTTGTATGAGACTAGTACAAAGGCACGGAAATTGCAACTCAAGAACGAAATACATACATGGAAAAGAAGAGCATGTCGATAAGTGACTACACTCTAAAAATCAAAAGCATATGTGAGTCACTTGCATCTATTGGTGTGAACGTAGATGATGATGATAAGGTGGAAGTGTGCCTTCGTGGTTTAGGAGCTGCATATAAGCAGTTCAGAACTTCCATACAGACCAGGGAAAATATTCCAAATTTTGCTGATCTGGTATCTATGCTGATTATTGAAGAAAAGAATCTTGGTGAGGATTCAAACTCCCAAGGAAAGCCCAGTTCTGAGCAGGTATTCTACTCTAGCAAAGGAAGAGGCAGAGGTGGAGGTTTTGGAAGTGGAAGAGGAAACAGTAACCAAGACCAAGGTCAACAACAGAATCATGCAGGAGGAAGAGGAAAGTTTCGAGGCAAGGGGAGCCAAAGAGGTCATAGAAATTTCCAAAGAAATGATTCAGGTAATGATAGTAAAGGATGTTGGAATTGTGGTAAACTTGGACACTTTGAACGTGATTGCATGTTGAAGAATCAAAATAATAAAAGGCAGCAAAAAAACTATGCATCCACAAGTGCATATGATTTTGAGAAGCTGTTTATGGTTCAACATCACATGATGAATACGATGTCTGCTGGTGTTTCAAAATCGAATGATAATGTCTGGTATGTTGATTCAGGTGCTTCAAATCACATGACCATTCATGCAGAATGGTTTAGTAGTTTGTAGAAAATGCCAGTTCCTAGATATGTTGAAACAGGTGATGATACATCGCATCCTATTGAGCATACAAGAAACATAGCATTGTCTATGGAGGACGGGAAGGTAAAACATCTTGCTGATGTGTTGCATGTTTCAAATATAACAAAGAATCTAGTTTCTCTTGGACAAATGATTGACCAGGGATTACAAGTCAGGTTCAATGCTGATGGATTATATGTAGAAGAGTACAAGCAGGATGGATGATTGGTTTCCAAAGGAAACAAAGTGGGTAGGATGTTCGAAAAAGTTAAGATCTAGTTTGATCTACTTTTAGGTGATTGATTGCAACTCAACTACCACAAATTCGTGGAATGTGAGCTCTTTCTTTATAATTTTACATGTGTAAAGCCTACACTTTTATAATGGTAAATGAACCATAAAAAATCTCTCAAAAAAATACAATAAATGAGCATAAGTAAAAAAAATATCCAACGGACATTCTTTCAACGTAATCCAAGTAATTGATTTTTATGTAGATCAAACCCACATCAAGCATAGTGTAAGCTTGATGTTCCAACATCTTCCCCTCAAGCTAAAGTATGCTTGAGTCTTCATTCTCTAATAGGTTGAATACATGCCATAGCTTTGAATCTACAAAGCTTTATTCCATCAAGTGCCTTCGTCATCATATTTGGTACTTGCTTTCAGTTTGAACAAAGGAAATGTCAATCTCCTTTGCCATGAGCTTCTCCCTGATGAAGTGGTAATGAAACTCTATGTGTTTAGTTCTTGCATGGAAAATAGGGTTTGCCACTAGATGCAGGGAACTTACATTATCTCCAAATATGTGAGGTTTGGAACTCACAAATCCCAAATATGTATACAATGCTTTTAACCATATTGCCTCTTGAGTTGCTATGGTAAAACCTCTGTACTCTACTTCAGTCGAGGATAAAGCAACTGTTGGTTGCTTATTGGAACTCCATGATGCTAGCTTATTGAACCTGCAAATGCTAAGTAACCAGAAGTACTTTTTCTATCATCCTTAGCTCCTGCCCAATCTCCATCTAAATAGATTTTGATATTCAAATCTGAAGCGTAAGGATAGAACATACCTTCATTTATTGTACCTTTGAGGTACTTAAGTATTCTCTTAGCTGCATCCATGTGTGGTTTTCTCGGTGAGTGCATGAATCGACTAAGCACTCCCACACCATATGAGATGTCTACCCTTGTATGAGTAGCATATATCAAGATACCTACCAAGCTTTGATATTCTTTCATGTCTTCAATTTTCTCACCTTCATAAACACTAAGTTTATGATTCATCTCCAAAGGTGCACCTACAGGTTTAGTGTTCTCCACTTTGAACTTGAGAAGAAGATCTTGAATGTATCTTCTTTGAGTCAAATAAATTCCTTCATCTATGTATATCACTTGCATACCTATGAAATATGTGAGCTCACCCAAGTCACGTATTTTCAACTCCTCTTGCATGTGTCTCTTGATCCTTTGAATGCCATTCAGATCATCACCTGTGATAACAATATCATCTACATATACACATAGATAGATAACCTCATCGTAGATTTCTAATTTGATCACTTAGATCAAACCTATGTCAGAAACTGCCTTCCAAAAATGGCGACTTTGACATGATCAACTTCATAAGTTAATTTCTCTCAAAACCTAACCCATTTTTCTAAATGATTTTAGCCAAAGCTTCCTTACCTTCTAACTTAAATTTTGAATGCTCAAACATAAAAAATGTTCCTACTTGTCATACACACAAGCTGAAGAGAATAAGATCATCAAACTTTTGTCATAGCTTGATTAGCTTTTGAATTAGATGTGTACAAAAGATTTCCTGATCCACATGATCAGACTGAGAGAATTCTAGGAAGTACTATTCACTAATCTCATGAGAAAACTCTCTACACATCATCACTTAGAAAACTTGAATCTTGTTGACTATACTCTCATCTATTCTTCATTTCTCTTCTATGTCATGACTATACATGAGTGTGTATATACATATGAGTATGAACACATCACTACATCAAAGTATTTTTGAAGCATTTTTCAAAAACTAATATACATAAATGTATAGAACATTTCTTTGTGATTCTTCACTTGACTTCATGCTTTGAGCTTGAGTCTTTTCTTCACTTCTTCATTCCTAGACTTCATGTAATCATCCATTGATGATCGTCTTGCTCCAACACCAATCATGTGGCACGAAGTATAGCTCTATTATCTGATCTTGAAGAACCCATGGGAAGCATGAAGTACAAACATGTGATGAAACTAAACATTCAATCAAGAAGGTTGGAAATGTCAAAACATCTGATGGTAGTATGAACCTTTTGAGCAAAGTTCTGTATGTGCCTACTATAACCAAAAACCTAATTAGTGTTGGGTAGATTGTAGAGAAAGGTCTACAAGTCAAATTCACTAAGCATGGAGCATATGTGGAAGACCCCCAACAAGGCTTCAAAAGGATTGCCAAAGGTGAGAAGTTAGGTAGATTGTTTACTTTTGAAATTGAAGACACAAGGAACATAGCACTATTCAGTTATAGAGATCAAACCTTATCTGAGTTGGAAATATGGAACAAAAGGCTAGGGCACATAGGAGAGAGAACTCTCAAGCAAATTTGCAAGGATCAAAGTATGCTTGGCATTCCCAATGTGACCAAGCAACACATGATATACAAATGTGGAGCTTGCCAATTTGGCAAAGCTCATAGGCGACCATTCTACAGGAAATGATACATCCATGAAGACTATTTGGAGCTTCTACACACAGATGTGTGGGGTCCTAACAAAGATCCATCCATCTTAGGCTCAAGGTACTATGTCTCATTTATTGATGATTACAATAGGTGGACAATCCTCTATTTCATGAAGCATAAGGATGAGGTATTTACATGTTTTAAGAAGTATTTGGCACTAGTTGAAAACCAAATAGGAAGGAGCTTGAAGAGAATCAGGTCTGATGGAGGTGGTGAGTACTTTCATGAGTTTGATCTATTTCTACAGGACAGGGGCATAAAGAGGGAAGTAACAACCAAGTATACTCCTGAATTGAATGGAGTGGCAGAGAGAAGGAATAGGTTAATTGTTGAAGCAACTAGGTCTATGTTAAATGAGAAAAAAAAACCTAATTATTTATGGGCAGAGGCTATATCCACAACTAGCTACTTGGTCAATAGGCTTCCATCCAAATCGTTGGATGGTATGACACCATATGAAGCATGGAATGGTAGGAGACCCTCATTGGATCATTGCAAAATATTTGGGTGCATTGCCTATGCACAAATCCCATCACAAATCAGAGGGAAGCTTGACCCTAAGGCTGAGAAATGTATATTTATTGGGTATGATCAGAATCAAAAGGGATATAGACTATACAATCCCACTAACAAGACATTCATAGTCAGTAGGGATGTAGTATTTGATGAGAATAATTCATGGTTTGAAGATGATTGCAGCAAAGCCAAGTTACCATATGATTTGGAAAATGATTTTCCAACCCTCACTAAAGAAGATCAACACCAAGCATAGGACATCAACTCAAAAGATGAGGAGCAGATTGACTTCAAAGCTTGGAAGTCAAGAGCCAAGTTCAAATACAAGCAATTAGAGGATCTATCAGAGTCTTCCAATCAAGCTTTAAGGAGATCACAAAGAGAAAGTAGGAAGCCCATAAGGTACGGATATGATACATCCTTAGTCACAAAGCACTCTGTGTACATCACTAAAGATTCTACGGTAGAGGAGCCTTCTTCATTTGAAGAGGTTAAGAAGAAGAAATAGTGGAGAGAAGCCATGTAGGGAAAATGGAAGCATTGCAGGAAAACCACACTTGGGATCTAGTTCCCAAGAAGCCAGATATGAAGGTGATTGGTTCAAGGTGGATATACGAAATTAAAAAGAACTCTGATGGTTCTATAAATAGATACACGACAAGGTTAGTGGCAAAGGGATTTGCCCAAACACATGGAGTAGACTATGAAGAAACATTTTCACCTGTGGCAAAGATGCCAACAATTAGGGTATTGGTAAGTCTCCATGCATCTAAAAATTGGAATTTATATCAGTTAGATGTCAAGAATGCATTCTTAAATGGTTGGATATTAGAAGAAGTGTATATGGCACAACCACCAGGTTTTGAAGATGAAGATGAAGAAAAAGCAGGTTATGTATGCAAGCTTAGAAAAGCACTCTATGGTCTCAAGCAAGCTCCTAGAGCTTGGAACCATAGGCTTGTTACCTATTTGTAGGATCAAGGCTTCGTGGCAAGCAAGGCAGACTCTTCTTTATTTGTTAACAAGAATAAATCAGAGGTCATCTACTTATGTGTCTATGTAGATGATATCATTATTATAGGTAATGACTGTGATGGTATCAAGCAGGTCAAGACTCAATTAATGAAGGAATTCAAAATCAGTGATCTAGGGTCATTAACCTACTTCCTTGGCTTAGAACTAGTGTATACAGATTCATGTATATTCATCACACAAAGGAACTACATACATGATGTGTTGGTAAATTTTAAGATGGAGAACACTAAAATTGTAGGTATTCCTATGGAGATCAACCATAACCTAACTTCACATGAAGGTGAACTACTTGAAGATGTTACAAGCTATCAACAACTTGTGGGTAGACTTAATTATGCTACCCTGACAAGGGTAGATATTGCCTATGCAATAAGTACATTGAGTCAGTTCATGCATGTACCAAGGAAGCCACACATGGAAGTTGCAAAGAGGGTGCTTAAGCATCTAAAGGGTACAATGAATGAGGGATTGTTCTATCCCTTCACTTCTGACATAGATATAAAGATGTATTCTGATGCAGATTGGGCTCGCTCCAAGGATGATAGGAGGATCACTTCAGGGTACCTATCTTTTGCAGGTTCAAAAATCATATCTTGGTCATCCAAGAAGCAACCAACTCTAGCTTTATCTTCCACAAAAGTAGAATATAGCGGTTTGGCAAATGCAACTCAAGAAGCTATGTGGCTTAAGCAATTGTATGCAAATTTGGAGATACATTCCTACACTCCAATTATTTTTGGAGATAATACTAGTTCACTTCATTTGGTTGCTAATACTCTATACCATGCAAGGACTAAGCACATTGAGGTGCACTATCATTATGTAAGGGAGAAATTTCTTAGCAAGGATATCCATTTATCCTATATATCAACTCATTTACAATGTGCAAAAATGCTCACAAAAGCATTGGATGGAACAAAGATGAACAAGTTCAAATTGATGATTGGGTTGCAAGAAATCAAGGAGCAATGAAGATAAAACATGTTAGGCTTGAAGGGGAGCTGTTGGTGCAATTAAGCCCAAGCCTACATACTTGATCACATCACATAAGCTTGATCTATTGACATTACACTCGGAAGGCTTCATATGTACAACTTCTTGTAACTTTGCTTCAGAATTACATTTGTAAAAGGTCAATAATCCCATGAGGAGTTAGCAAGCATATAATCTTGTATCAATTTGGTAGTTGAGTCAAGAGAGAATCAATCCTATACTTTAGGATGCACTTTTAGGTAGAGATTTTAATTTGAATTCAAATCTTTGGCTCCAGCAAAAACTATAAAAAGAGGATATGTAAGGCCCATATGTATCTCGAGGATCAGAGATCATTTTCATGTACTTTCATTGTGAAGAGGAGCTCACCTCATAGCTAACTCATTCCTCACTCATTGAGCAATGATTTATTGCCAATGACATTGTACTTTTACATGATTTAATACATACATGATCATTACATCTTATTCTCATATCTTTGTCATACTCCATCAGAACAGTGAACTTGTCAGAGCTTGTTCTCACTGTAAAGTTGATCATTTCTCATGATTCAAAGCATGATACCTCAATCATACTATGTATTTTAATCCTACAAAGTTTCATTGATAATGCTTCTCGCCATCATCAGATATTAATCAATCTCTACTCACTGGTCTGTGACTATCAAGGCCCGTAAATGTCGGGATACATGTTTGATTTACTAAAAATATTTCTCTGTATATAGCTCATCATTTTTGATGATATCACTCATGATTGGTAGCTTGTTAAGCTAATTGAAGTTGCCCAAAAGTAATTTTATCAATTGCTGATGTACTCAGAGAATGGTTCAAAACTCTGAGTAGATGTATCAACCAAAATAGCAAGTTTTGGACCTTGGATGATATGTCTACCTATCTATTTTGATCCTATCATTAGTGGATCATCTTCCAAGTGCTTTTTTTTCTTTGCGGACGATGGAGATGCCACATAATTAGTATAAAAATGTTTCCATCTCCATCAAGCTCTCCATGGATTTCTCCACGATGCTCTGATACCAAATGTGGGATTTGAATTCATGAACTACCAGCTAGGAGTATGATGGGCTAACCACTTGCCCCAAAAGCCATGGTTGAGGATTACTTCCTAATCCTCTCTCCTAGGGTGTGGTTCAACTATCTCCTGTATGTCATCTCTTGAGTCTAACACATCTCTATGTACTAATTCCAATAATTTGTTGTGAATGTAGCCTTTGTGGTTGAATGGTTGTCTTTGTGCCTTGCCAATCTGAGATGCATCACATCTATTAATCATGTGTTGCTTTGATATGTTTAGGAGTCTAATAACACTTTGATCCCTGTATATATCCTTCAAGATTCTTTCATTAACATAACCAAATCTCTTATGCCACACTTCAAGCTTACTTAGGGTTTGAGACCCAAAAGTGAATATAGCTATGTTCTTGGTTTCTCCTACTTCAAAATTAAAGAGCCTACCATGCTTCTCACCTCTGGATATCTTCTTGAAGCCTTGACATGGATCTTCCAAAAAATCTCTATGTTGGGTGAACCTAACTTGCAAGCCTTTTTCAACTATTTGGCCTACACTTATTAGGTTTTTAGTGATAGTGGGTACATAGAGAATCTTACTCAAAATGTTTGTCCTGCAATTAGAAGCTTTGTCAGTACCAATCTTCTCCACATTGTGCTTTGTATCATCCCTTGTTTGAACTTCATGTCTATGCTTTGGACTTTCCAAGTTAGATAGAAGAGCAATGTTGCTTGCAACATGATTTGAACATCGTGAATCTATGTAGAACAAATGATCATCTTCTTTACGTTCTTTGTTGCTTAGATTCATAAGAAGCAATGAGTCTTCATGTGGTTGATCTTCTATATAATTTTTGAAGTCCCTTCTATTATAGCCTCTATTGTTATTGTTGAAGTTGTATCCACCTCTGCCTCTATTACTACCATATCCACCTCTTCCACTTCCTTTCTAGGTCTTCCCATTGAACGAGCAATTCTGAGTGGTGTGGTTGGTCTTATCACAGATGGCACAAGGTTGAACATTTTGACCTTTGGCTTTGTCATGCTTTGGTCCTTTATTCTTCCCTTTCCACTTGCTCTTGCTTGCGAAGTTGGCTTGGGAAGTCTCCTCTTCATCTCGTTCCTTCTTCTTGCCTTTTAGATTCTTATCCTTCTTATCTGCATATAAAGAACTAGTTGAATTACCATGATAGGAGTTACCTTCCTTTATGCTATTGTTGGCCTCTTGATTGAAGAGTTGTCCAAGAAAGATGTTGAAGTCTTGAGTTTGCATATCCATGATGACATCATAAGCCGTGGTGAAGGATTTCCATTGCTTTTCACTTCGAATCCCATTGAGAATCTGCCTCATGATAGCCTCATCTTCAATCAGCTCTCCAATGGATGCTAACTGATCTGCAACCTCCTTAAGCTTGGTAGCAAACTCCGTGGTGGTTTGTTTAGGTGTCTTCTTCATTTGGTTGAGCTCGTTCTAAGGATGATTCTTTCTTGCTTTGGTACTAGCAGAAAAGAAAGTCTCGAGGGCATACCAAGTCTTTGAGATGTCTTGCATCCTCTAATATGTGGTCATAGAAAGTTAGAGATAGAGTTTAGTATGTATGATCTTGCTTGAGCATCCCTTGCGCACCAAAGTGTGAGGTTATCTATCTCCTCTTGTGTAGGTCCTCCTTTGGATCTTGCAATAGGCATAGCTTCATCAACTGCTACAATTCCATAAAGATTTCTACCTTGCAAATAGGCCTCCATTCTGATTTGCCAAGCCGGATAGGAAGTAGAAAAGTGAGTTTTGAAGCGATGGAGTTTGGTCCAGCCAACTGGCACAAGACCACCGCTTGAACTTATGGAGACTCAAATAGACCTTATGAGCATGGGATAAGTGCAAAAAAATGCACTATATACTTTGAAGCATCAAGGAGAAAGAGTCAATACAAAACAGATAGGTTTGCGCATCGACTAGCTCAAAAAACTTACTATCTTTGGATGAGTGTAGCTCAAGTATAAGCACCACCTCCTTTACTTGTCAATCCACAGAGATGTGAGGACTTGTATGAAGACCATGAGCATGTGAAGGCACAAATGTGTGAGTGAGAAGCAGACTAGCATGCACACACATACACACATGCACACAAGGCAAGATCAAAGAGAGGAACATTGGAAAGCTTTGATTACAAAAGAGTTCTTTTATAAAAACTAAATCTACAACAAGCTAGCCTCAAAAATGAGCTCTCTAGCTCTTTTTATAGTTTTTGGACTAGTTTTGGCACTGTTTAGACCTAGTGTTTGGCCTAGTTAAAAATTAGGTTCCAGGGCTTATTTGAGGGCTCAAATGGAGTCCAAAAATTATGAAAATTGGTAGCTAGCTACTTCTAGAACTCTTTAAGCTTGAGGACTCTTGGACTTGAAAAAAATGGAGTTGAAAAAAGTAGAAATGATATTTACAATGGTTTCAAGTGATGAAAATCACTATTTTTATAGGGATTCCTTCTGAAAATTTGACATGTACTTCTTGGAGCTCCCTACTTGCTCCTTCTTCTTGTGTGTCCACTTCTTTGACATGCTCTTGCGCCTCATTCCTGACCTTGAGTGCTAACACTCCATCCCCTCTCGAGTCTGTTGTCCTTGACAGACCCTTGTTGTAGTGGTTGTTCCATGTAGCGCTTTGAGAGGTAGTGTCCATCCTCTATGAACAACAACCATCTATCTTCCAAACATATCAGGGTTGATTGTTCGGTTCTTCATTTGTCACTACGAGCCTTTGTAAGTTGTAGTCCCTTGGTATGTACTTCGTCCTTGGATTCTTGCATGAAGATATATTTGTGAGCTTTCAAAATTTTCTAGGTGCTCAAAAGAGGTTGTCCATGTTGATTTGGAGCAGCTATTGGTGGTGGATCGCATCGTTGCTATTGCTGTTGTAACCTTAATATCCTCTAGAGCTTTCAAAGATGATATTCATAGTAGTCATGCTAAGTACTCCTAAACCATAATGAGTGATGGGTAAGTGTGTCAGTGCATGGGTTGAAGGAAGTATGTGCCTTGTGCACGACCTTGTAATGTGGCCCTATGCATGCATACTCGAAAAATGCATTGGAAGAAGTGTGGTGTGAAAAGTGGAGATCTTGAGCTAAGTGCTCATGGGTATGCTGACGAAGAGGTTTCCTAATCTATCATGGTTATGGTGTTGCCAAAGTAAGGATCCTTACCATGGTGAATGGTCGATCGATGTGTATCTCTTCATGTTGTACACCCCTCATTGTGATGGACCATGGGTTGGTCTATCATTGTCGATGAATGCCCTTGCTGATGTTCCACTGATGAGATTCTTCGAGTGCCTAGCCCTATCCTCTCTCTTCAAATCATCATTTGCCAAATATTCAGAATTGAATTTCTTTATATTCCTTGACAAACAGCATAGGGTAACTACACCAAGCTTAGTTTCACATATTCTCTTTAGCTCACCATAAGCAAGAGTCTTCTCACCGAATATACATACAAGGATTTGCAGGGTACCAGAACTACCCCTTGCAGATATCTCCTGGGATGCTTTCATACATACAGTAGTTAAGCATCGCTCAAGTGACAGACCTTCAAGCTCTTCCCTCCTACCATGGTAAGGGGGAACAATAGTTGTGGATGCCATGTTCATGCCAAGTTCTGGACATCTACTAGATAATGCAACAATAATATCATCTGCTAGTCGAGACACACTTCCATCCAAATTGATAAATGCCCGGTCATCAATGGTTCACCTTCAACTAAGCATGACTCATTCATGTTCCATGAGCCAAACCTGGGAACAAACTCTTTTTTTTTTGCTGTTATTGTTGTGTTTTTTTTTTGGAACATAGTCACCAAACAAGAAGAAAGATGTTAGTACCAATAAAATAATGTACATACGTCAAATGTGTCTCAGGTGCCTGGGATTCTCAAATGTGTCTATGCACGGCCGTGTAATGTGGCCCTATATTAATGCATACTTTGGAAATGCATGACCTAAATGGTGCAAAAGACAGGGTTATGTCAAAGACACATGGTTGTTGCACGTCGATGCTTTGGATGTTCTTGCAGATATGGATGCAACCTTTGTTGAGGGGTATCCGTTGGATCTTGAAATGATGACCATCCATTCCTCCTTATAGGGATCCATTTGAGAACCATGTTCGGCTGTATAGAGATCACCTTGGGCTTCTTCATCTTCAGATGGTTTCTTAAATTCTGTATCCCATGTGGTTGGTTCTTTGGTTCTGGGGGGGCTACTAGTGCTTTTGGCTTCCATACCCATACCATTGTTGCTGGTCTTCTGACTCTTGTTGAAGAGGTGAGTTGGTCTGCTTTTGCTCTTGGTGTTTGCTTCTGACCCTTGCCTCACCTTGGCTTCTTTGTTGAGACTTTTCTCATGTGGGAGAGCATAGGTTGTATGTAAGAGCTTCTTGGATACCCACATTTTTAATTGTCCTTTTTGAGCTACAACTAATTTCTGAGGCACCCAAATTTGGCGAATTCTTTGTGGTGGAGCTTGTCCGAGTTGCTTGGTTATTCTTTTTCCATGGTTGGCCTGGTTGGATGGGAAGTTTTGGGGCAAGGCCGATGGTCATTCTCCCTTCCGTATCTAGATCTGCTTAATGCCCGAAACTACTTTCTTCTTGAATTTTTGTCTATTCGATTTAGTGGTTGCCTTGTGCTGTTTTGCTTGCCTCTCTCGTTGATCTATTGTGGCTGCATTCATCTTTGAGAAAGAAGAGAGATCCACTTGCCTTCGAGCTTGTTCTTCCATGATTGAGTCCTTCTGGATCATAGAGCTTTTGACACATACAACATCTTCTATGCTAAGATTATTCCTTGAAGAACTAAGAGAATGTGTGATATCTGGATTTGTGAGCATGCAATTCTCTAATTCTAATGTAATGCATTGTCCATGTACCCAAACTTGAAGAAGTTGACTTCTTAGGTTCAAGTTGACTGCATGGTCATAGATCCAATCTTGACCTAAGACAAGTGGTTCCACAAGGTCATCTTGGCACACTAGCATTTTGACCGTTATTGGGACACCTTGAAGGTAGATGGGAAGTTCCACCTTGCCCAAACATGGGGTTTTCACACCTCCCAATCCTATGAGATAAGGTTCTATGGGATTGATGTTCAATTGTAAATCCTAGAAGTATGAAAATCTAATTGCACTAGTTGCAACACCTGAGTCAATCAAGGCTCTCATAGTTCTTACATTCTTGCCTCATCCTACCTCTACAGTCACAAAGGGACGTCAATTGATTATTCGAGAAGAAATTGCACCTGATGTTTGACACATGGCCATGTGATATCCTGGGGCCTCGGGATTGACATCTAGGCCTAGTCGCCTTAACTTATTTTTCCTAATGCACTCTCTGGCCTCTGCCTGTGCTTCTTCTATAACCCTTATCTCTTCATCTTTTCGCTTCTTAGTAGTGTTGAGTCTCCTAAGCATATCCTCTGTAAGAGGTTCTTGATATAGCTTGACTCGAGATCCGCTTATATAATTTGGCAAGATGTCACCTTCTAGAGTGGCCAATTGAACCGCACCACTAGTAGAAATTCTATTAATGATCATGGTTCCATATCCTCGTTTCTCTAATTTTTGAGCATGTTTTTTGAGTGTATAAACCAACACTAGGTCTCCCTCTTTCAATCCTTTATCCTTGATGTATGCATCAAAATAAGCCTTTTGTATTTTCTTTGCAGCATAGATGCTTGCTGCTGCTTGTAGCCTTGTCTCACCTAAGCATTCTAGATCCAATATTCTGGAGGAAAATTCATGTCCATTCCACTCATGCTCTTGTGCTACTCTTAAAGCTAGTATTAGGAAGTCCAATGGTAGCACAACATTCTATCCGAAGACCATTTGAAATGAGGTGGCATTGAGTACGAAGAAAAGTATTACCTTCTTCACCTTCACTCATGTCTCCTATTTTTTTCTAGAGGTATCTCTGGTACTTTTTGTTTAGAGCTTGCTTTTGACATATTGGAATCAAGTTCTGGAACCTAATTCCCCACTTCCATAGCTCTAGTTTTACTTTGAGCAGCTCTTCTAAGGTAAGATGACACTGAACCTTAGTGTTCTTCACGACTTCAGTGTTCCTTGGAGCCATTGGGTCTTCATGTCTTCCCAATATTGTGGGAGCTCTGATCTGAAGAGATTCAGATTCCCATGGGTCTGTGAATTGTGGCAACTCTTGTAAAGAATTAGATTCAAAATCTAATCTTTCATCTTCTTGTTGCTCTACTTGGTCTCCATAAATAGATGGAATGTCTTGGGGAAATTGATCATGCAGATCATCAATTTCAAGAATAGGAGGGGGTTTATCCTTCTCCTTGGCCCATTTCTCTTCTTGTATTTCTCGCAAGAACTCTTTGAAACAGGTCCTCCATCATCTATGGAATCGAGAACATAAACTTTTGTTGGTGGTGAGCTTTCTCTTTCAACAACTGGTTGAGCCTAACGGATGACTAGTCTCGAGCCAGATCTACCATTTTCATGCACATTTTTGTCTGTTCAATCTCTAAATCTGCTCTAGGGTAACTCTTATCTAGGCTTGCAACTATTGGCCCTTGTTGAAGTCGAGTTTGGTGGGCCCTGAACATCAAGTCGAGGTCTTCTAGGGTTGGATCTACAAGAACAAACCCAGGTTGTGGTTTATTTACAATGGGTGGTGTGGCAGGATGAGGTGGTGTAGATGGAGTTTCAACATACGAGGGGTTTTGAGAGGCAATATCTTCTATTTCACTTTTTGCATCTTTAAGGCTTTCTTCTAGTTTGGATATCTTTTTATTCCACTTACAATTGGCCTTCTCCCTGGTATCCTTCCATGTTCTTTTTTTCCTCTTACTAGGCTCTCCTAATTCACTTGACTCTGATTGTTTAGCTGGCTTATCTTGTTTTAAGGCTTGTGCCCTCCTAACTACCTATAGAGGAGCCACATTCATGCTACTTGAACTTGAATCGACCACTAAGCCTACGCCATTAATGGGTATAACCTTGGGTGCACTAGACATATTTCTGGGACAATCTCTAGGAAGATGTTCTTTGCCGCACTCAGGGCTGAAGCCTTGTATTGTGATGTTTCTTCCTTGTCCTATAGCCAGAGGGTGGGGACATTCACGAATAAAATGGTCTCCTGGCATCTAAAACATGGCCCTCTAGGGGCTTGTGGTCTGATTTGTCTCAATTGGGGAGTAGTGTTAGGTTCCGTATACATGACATTGCAGTATTTGGGCTCCCAATTTTGTTCCATAGGTGGTGCCTCATATTGATATGGATAAGTCTCACTATGCTCAGGTGACTCTGTGTAATAAGGTTGTGGTCTATCTTCATAGGAGTAGTTAGAACTCTGGGCATGAGGGTCATTTTTTGAGACTAAAGGGGTCACGGGAACCAATGCTTTATTAGGGTTCTCCTCTACCACTGCATATTTAACTGGAATCACATTTGTAGGAGCTGATGGTTGGTTTCCTAGGACTAATTGTGGCCTATATGGTGCCTGATATTGCTTCTGGTATTGAGGTTGATATTGCTGTTGCGGCCTATGATATGGCTGTTGATATTGGTTTTGATACCTACCTTGTTGGTAAGGTTGCTGATAATTTTGTTTGACAGCCTGCCTATTGTAGGGACAATCTTGGGCCGTGTGATTCATGTATTTTCTCTCAATAGTGCAATATGGAGCATTAGTGTTTCCTTGGGGTTGAGTCATCATTGGGCATACATTAGCCATGTGGTCTCCTCCAAATTGTAACACCGCTTCAATGAGGTGACCCTTGGTGTTTGTCTATTTGGAATTCCTAGCTTCTTGGAAACTTGCTTAGCTATCTCATCTATCTCAATGGAGGTTTTGGAAGTATGAATAGTAGATGTTGGAGTTAGATGTCTGCGGAAACATGTGAACAACACAAGGAAGAAGAAGAAGCTTGGAGCACAACACACAATACTCAATGTTTTACCACTAGAATGTACAAAGATAAGTAGCCCATTAGGGCAATAGGCGTATATACAAGCCGGGGGAAAAAAATGTCCTAAAGAGGGAAAAAAGTGCCCCGCTAGTCCTAGAGTGTTCATACACATCACTACCTAAATATATCAACAAATCCCCCCTGGGAGTGATGCGGTGAACAAGTAGCTGGCACTCATGTATAAGGAAGTGCCAAGCTATGTGGAAATCACTCCACAAAAGGAAGTAAGCCCAAAGCTTTACGAAAAGCTTCAAACTTCTCCCTAGGTAGAGCCTTCGTGAAAAGGTCTACAATGTTCTCCTACATGGGCACATATGCCAAGCTGATCTCCCTAGTAGAGAACCTCTCCCTGATATAATGATAATGCACCTCAATGTGCTTAGTGCGAGCATGGAACACATGGTTCCTCACAATTGCAAATGCACTCTGACTATTAGTGAAGATGGTGGTGGCAAAAGATTGACCAACACACAAATCATCCATAAGGCGTCTAAGCCACACACGCTCAATAGTCACTGTGAAAGCTGCCCTATAATCAGCCTCACAAAAGTGGCCACAGTAGGCTGCTTCTTGCTCAACCAATATATACATGAGCTACCAAGCATGAAGCAAAAGCCACTAGTGGACACAGCAGTGTCATAGCAACTAGCCCAGTTTGAGTAAGAAAAACCATGCAAATCTGGTGGTAGTAATCCCTCCTTGGGATAAAACAACCCAACTAGCTGAGTACCACTCAAGTAGCGAAAGATGCGCTTAATTGCCTACCAATGCTTGACACCTGGGAAATGCATAAACCTGCTCATCTGTGAGACAACAAACTAAATATCTGGCAGAGTAATGCATAAGTAAATCAGGCATGCAACAGCCTGCTGATAGAGGATAGCATCAAATGCATCTCTAGCATCATGAAGACTCAATTGTAAACCTGTCTCCATAGGAGTGGCAATAGGCTTATAGTCTTCAAGGCCAAAACGCTGCAATAATATGTTAAGATATTTCGTTTGACACAAAGCCATTCCACCATCAACTTGCATGAATTAAATGCCCAAATAGTGATGCAAATGCCCCAAATCTGACATCTCAAATGAGGCATGCAAATCACCCTTAAAATCAGCAATATGCTTCTCAATAGGACCAGTGAACAACATGTCAAAAACATAGACAACAATGATCAGAAGCACATCATTAGCACGCTTAACATATAAGGTGCTCTCAGTTGGACTGTTCTCAAAACCATGTGCAATCAGATAGGCATGTATCTTCTCATACCAAGCACGTGGTGCTTGCTTTAAACCAAATAATGCCTTCTTTAACCTACACACCTAGTTTTCATGCCCTTTTTGCACAAAGCCACGAGGCTGAAAAACATACACTTCTTCATGCAAGTCACCATTCACAAATGCAATCTTAATGTCCAATTGATGTACATTCCAACAATGATGGGCTGCAAGTGCACATATGCTCGGAACATTAGTCATACGACATGTAGGTGCAAAGGTCTCATCAAAATCAATGCCTCTTTCCTGTGCACAACCCTTTGCAACAAGTCTAGCCTTATACCTATCAACTGTTCCATCAGGCTTACGCTTTATCTTGTAAACCCACTTAGTGCCAATGGCCTTCTTTCCAGGAGGCAAGTCACATAAAGGCCAAATACCATTCTTCATTATAGCATCATATTCAAATTGCATAGTAGCCATCCAAATTTTCTAAATTTTATGCTTCGTCAAATGAAACAGGCTCATTTGCATCACAGAGACTAGATGCAACCACATCATAGCAATCTGATGCAAAAGAGGCACTATGAGAGCCTGATCGAGTATGATATCACAGAGGTGCATCTAATTTGCTATCACACAAAGTCTGCATCAGCCATTTTGGCATAGTTTTTGCCTCCTCAATATCAACTCTCTCATCAACAAGTGCATCATGTAAATCTGCATCAGAAATGGGATGATCTGCATCATCACATGAAACCTGCAAAGGCTAAGAAGTTGCCTCATTGTGACCAGCACTAGGCTGTCCACCTGTAAAAAGAGGCAACAAAGTATCATACATGTTTTTGGAGCTAACAAATGTCTCCTTAGTACATGAAAGCAATGGCTGAATAACATCTTCCACAAAAACAACATCACGGCTAACTAGAATGTGTTTAGTCTATGGATGATACAGACGATAGCCTTTACTTTCAGAACTGTATCAAACAAAAATACATTTTATTGCTTTATCATCCAATTTTCTATGATGTTGTTCAGGCACTAATGCATATGCCAAACAACCAAAAACATGTAGATGAGCAATAGATGGCTTGCGATCATGCCAAGCCTCATATGGAGTGATAGACTGCAGCGCTTTAGTGGGACACCTATTAAGTACATATGCTGCACACATGACAGCCTCAAGCCAGAAACTATGTGGTAAAGCCTGACTCTTGACCATACACCTCGCCATCTCCATGAATGACCTATTCTTTCGTTCACCAACTCCATTCTATTGAGGTGTATACGACACTGTACACTAGTGTTTTATCCCACGTTCAGCCAGAAATGCATTAAAATTAGAAGACATATATTCCCCCCCTCAATCAGAACAGAGAGTGCCCATTTTACATGCTGACAGATTTTTAGCCAAAACCAAAAACTGTTTGAAGAACATGAACACTTTGGACTTTGCCTTCAATGGATATACACATGCATGCCTAGAAAAATCATCGATGAAAGTCACAAAGTAAAGCTAATTTCCAAAAGAAGGTGTCTGCATAGGACCACAGACATCACTATGTACAAGCTGCAATTTTTGAGTAGCCCAAACTGAACCATCTTTTGGAAAGGAGGAATGTTGCATTTTGCCCAAAATACAACCTTCACAAACACGTTTTCCGGGTGCCTCAAGTTTGGGCAAAGAGGACACCATTTTAGATTTTTGCAGGTGTAGCAAACTAGCAAAATTCAGATGACCGAAGCGTGCATGCCAAAGCTTTGCATCTAACATAGCTTGAGAATCATGACTGCACATGCCTAATCATTTACAGATCTTTCATAGATTATGAGCTTATACAACCCATGACATAAAATGCCAGAAGCAATAATCACATCGCCATTTGCCAGAGAATTGTACATCTATCATCAACAAATTTCACAACCAAGCCAATCTTGGATAATGTAGAAATTGATAATAGATTTTTCTTGATCCCTGGCATAAACAAAGCATCTGACAAAGTGAAAGAACTACCATCAACAGTAGTCAAAATGATCTTACCAACTCCCATAACAAGATAAGAGGAGTTGTTGGTGCATGTAACAATATTCCATGTAGGGGCAGGCTTGAATGAAGAGAAGAAACTGTGTTGCGAGGTAATATGTTTGGTCGCCCCACTGTCAAAGTACCAAACATCTGAGTCTATTGCAAACATGCACTGCTCATGAGAAGATGGGTCAAAACGGCAAACAATAGTAAACACCCATTCTTCTTCCTGCACAAGATTAGCGGACTCTGTTTTTGGTGCATAGGCCTCTGCAGTAACCATTCCAACCTCTTTCTTCTTTGCCTCTTTACCAGCCAGTTTTGGATAGTTCTTTATGATATGATCATTTCCTTTACAGTACTTGCAAAACAATTTTTGCTTTTTTGATTTCTTTTCATCTTTGTCTTCCCTCTTCGATTGTACATAATTAGCAGATTTTTGCTTACTAGTTGAAGAGCTCCATTTTCCTATGCCCTTTTGACTAGCCAAGAAAGCTTGATCTGCAACTCGCATAATGGACCTATTCTACCTGGACTGATCTTCCTGCAATAGAACAGAGACTAACTCCTGAAATGACAAGGCATTTGGATTGCCTTTCATCATCAACCGAAGAGTAGAAGCAAAACTCTGACATGAATCAGGAAGACTATTCAGAATGGTCTGCACAAGTGACCTATCTGGTAGAACCTCATCAACAGAAATCAACTGTTCCTTCAAGTCTTTGATCTTTGTTAGAAAACTGTCCATAGAATCACCTTCATTCATGTGCTCACTCTCCAATTGTTTTTGGAGGTAAGCAACACGAGCTTCATTCCTTGCTTGGTACAATGTGGTAAGTGTATTCCAAGCATCCTTAGCTTTTCTGCAAGAGCGAATGTGAGGAATAATGGCATGTTTGACAGACAAAGCTATCAATGCATGTGCCTGGGCATCTCTGCCATCCCAAAAAATTTGCTCTATAGTAGGTGCAACAAAAACCGTAGCACAAAAAGGAATATGCAGAATATCATCATCTTCCACACCTTCTACATTAGCTTCAATACCTATAGTTGTAACAATTGCAGGTGTGATAGGACGTTTTTCAACAACCTACACAATATTCCACAATCCTTTCGCAACCAATACATGCTGCATCATATAAGTCCACAATGGGTAGTTGGTACCATCCAACTTATCCTCAACAGCCAACATACGAAATACATCACTGCTTTCAGCCATGGCTGGTGACTAAAATACCTTGATGCAGAAAATTGACTGTTTCTCAAAAAGTTGAACAGAACTACTCAGATAAATTCTGCTAAACTTGTAGCAGACTTTGAGATGCTTATATTGGTGAACCAAAATTGGTGTATACCTTTGGCACAAAAAGATAGAATAGCCTACACAAGCGCTACAATAGTGCATTCGGAGGCCTAAACAAGCTCAGATCGCGATTTCAACACCACATAGAAAAGTTGTTTTGATCTCGAAAACATGCGGAGTATGCTCACCAAAATTCGTGCGATTCTAAGACTGCAATAGGAGAGGTGTCAACGATGCCCTAGATGAAGTGGCAGCCTGCTCTGATACCAATTGTTGGAGTTAGATGTCTGTGAAAGCACGTGAATAGCACAAGGAAGAAGAAGAAGCTTGGAGCACAACACACAATACTGAATGTATTACCACTAGAATGTACAAAGATAAGTAGCCCATTAGGGCAATAGGCATATATACAAGCCGGGGGAAAAAAACATCCTAAAGAGGGAAAAAAGTGCCCCGACAATCCTAGAGGGTTCACACACATCGCTACCTAAATATATCAACAATAGAGCTATCAGAATCCTTATAGAGTTTGGATAATTCTAGCTCCTTGCCCAAATTGTCTTCTATATCTATGCACATCTGCACACACTCTTTTATGGATCTAGGCTCTTTCAAGTACACATATGATCTTAACTTTGTGCTTAGTAAGCCATCTAAAAACAAGGCCACTTGTTCAGCTATTGTGGGTAACTTTGGAACAGGGCATCTTTCTAAGTACTATCTGGACCATCTTCTTGCAAGTCACAGTGTTTCTTGGGGTGTATGCTTGAAGCTGTGTATCAAGGATGATGTATTATGTATGATGACACACTTGGAGAACTCTACAATGAATTCTTCTAGTAGTTGACCTATGTTTTGGTAATTGTGGCTGTTCAAAGGCTAAAACCAAGCTAAGGCAGTACCCTTAAGAGTCAAACCAAATGCCTTGAGCTGGGTGAACAAGTCCTCAAATTGCTCAGCTCTTAACACTTGTTTGAATTTGGCCACATGATCATAAGGATCTCCTGACCTATCAAAGTAGTTTTTCATTGTCTTGACCACTTGAGAGGGTCTAATGGTTCTTGACTATTCCCATAGTCTAGGCAATGGAAAATCATGTTCACCTCTTGGATTCCTTTGTGCTTGATATCTCTCTATTTTGTGTCTTTCACACTCAAATGCCGATCTCTAAAAAAAGATTGTTTTGAGAGCTTTCCAATGATATATTATATGCTAAAATCCGAGTTATATATTGTAAATTATGCCCTATTCTTTGATGCACTCCTCTAGAAAATTGTAAAAGGAAGAGGGAGGTGTAAGTTGATGTAAATATAGCAAATGGGAGATAGAGTGATAGCCTCTATTGCCACTCAAAATTAAAATAGCCTCTAAAACTCTCTATTGCCACTCAAAATTAAAATAGCCTCGCACGTAGCCAAGAGCTGCCAACGGTCACAAAGAGAGCCTTGGGTGCCAATGTTGCCAATGTATTGCCTAAGTTCTTTGCCTTAGTCGACACCTTGGAGTAACCGAAGGTGTAAACGTAGGTTCTGGTTCTGGAACTGGAACAGAGATAGAGACAGAAGCAGACGTGAAAGCGGAAGCGGACGCAGACGTGGATTCAGATTCGGATTCGGATTCGGATTCGGATCGCGAACAGATAACACAAACAGGAATCAATCCCGGAGATAAACACAAACAAACCCCTTCGGAGTAATACATGCCAAGCTCTGATACCACTATTATCAGGTCCTTCAGTGCATGCAAACACAAAGGCAGAAAGAAGACGAAACAGGAATCAGAAACAGAGAAACAATCGACGTGATATTGGGTGCAATCTCCCCCCATGTACTCTAATGGACGAGTCCCTTAGAGTACATGTATTTATAGGTTTATTTCTATTACGTCCTGAAAATAGAAGTTACATGAGGACTGTCGCTTTTAGAAGCTTCTTTTAGGAAATACTAATTTATTTACAAAAGGCATCACTTTCTAAAGCGAACCACTACTTTTACAACAAGATAAACCTAAATATAACTATTCTAGAAGTCTTTGATTTAGTCTTCGAATTTATTTCATTTACGCGCATCCACTTGTATCCATGCCCTCATGCTTCTTCACCTGCTAGATCAAACACAACCACATTAAAACCTTTTGGACATTTAAAACATTAAAAATCCATTTAACCCTCCATGATTCCATAAAATACAACATAAGGCATGTTCTATTTTATGGAATCATGGAAGGTTAAATGGATTTTTAATGTTTTAAATGTCCAGAAGGTTTTAATGTGGTTGTGTTTGATCTAGCAGGTGAAGAAGCATGAGGGCATGGATACAAGTGGATGCACGTAAATAAAATAAATTCAAAGATTAAATCGAAGACTTCTAGAATAGTTATATTTAGGTTTATCTTGTTGTAAAAGTAGTGGTTCGCTTTAGAAAATGACACCTTTTGTAAATAAAGTAGTTTTACCTAAAAGACGCTTCTAAAAGCGATGACCCTCATGTAACTTCTATTTTCAAGATGTAATAGAAATAAACCTATAAATATGTGTACTCTGAGAGACTCGTCCATCAGAGTACATGGGGGGAGATTGCACCCAATATCGTGTCGATTGTTTATCTGTTTCTGATTCATGTTTCGTCTTCTTTCTGCCTCTCTGTGTGCATGCACTGAAGGACCTGATAACATGACCATAAATTGGAATATGGATCTTGCTACCGGTGCATGTGTTGCTACACTTGACAATGATATAGTGGAGAAGAAGGACACGTATTCAAAGTCCTAGACTACTGTGAGGAGAAAAAGATAAGGACCCAAGCTTTGATCGAGTTGAATCATCTCAACATTAGTAAGGTACGCTTCTATATTGAATTTGGCTCCTGTTGCTAACTACTATTTGTCGTTATGCACAAAGTGGGAAAAAGTTCATCACACATCGACCTCGTATGTCAATTATTGAGAGGGAAGAAAGTTTTCAAGTTTTGCATCTATTGATAGAGGAGAAAGTACAATTTTTTTTTTTGTGGAACTTATCCTCTAGCTTACAAATGACTGAACTATTGAACTTTGATTTAAGCATTACTTGAACAAGGTTCTTATGTGAGTTAACGAGCGTTATATTATGACATAGGAAACCAGCTTCTAGCTGAGGGTTTACAGGGAATAATCATTGAGGAATAATTTATAGTGAAGTCAATATTTTACATGTATGATGTTTTTGCTTTGAATTCTAAACAACATGACGTAATGGATCATTTGAATTGTTGTTAGCTTTGCTCATCACATAATTGGAAACCACCTGGTTTGGGTGTTATAAATGGTTATCTATTGCTACACATTCAGAACCTTATGAATATGGCAAGGAAATGTTAGAGATATAATATTATCTTAATTTTTTATTTTCAATGACTTGGATGGAGTCACATGCATTGGTGCTTTTTTGTCATGTTACGTTTCATATGGTATGAGATAAACAGACATATGTTTTGGTTTTCAATACTCATGACATTAACATCAAGTTTTAAGAAGGTGAGTGGTTGAAGCATAAGCAGCAAGCATGAAAGCATGCATATATTCCACTACATGTCTACATTATTAGCATCATTCATTTTACTTTCATATACACTCACGGATGGAGCATTTTATGTCGCTGTGCACTTTCTTTGTCTATAGTTTCTTGTTCTAGAGATAATAAAAATCGAATGTGAATACAAGTAAAGCTAATGAGGATAGTGAAGTCATAAATAAACCTCTTGTGCATAATATGAGTTCCTTTTAAAGTTAACAATTTTAGCTCATATATGTTTTATGAATGACTACTCCACTTTAAAATTAAACCCAATATCATAGATTTCCAAAGACTTCAAACGAATCTAAGATGAAAACATCGGGAACACTCAAGGTAGAGTAAGTTCTCATGTTTTGTCAATCCAGCTCTTGAGTCTCATCTCCCATCCTTTCCTAGATAATGATGACATACGTGGTGAAACCAACGTGAAAGGAGGTGAGAAGTAGTACTTTTGAGATCACTTCACGACTAGAGAAGAGTCAAGCTAGTAAGAAGTGTGATTAGATAGCCTTTCCCGTTCGACTGTTTATGGGAGATACCACAATTACCCAAATGGATGTCATATCTCAACTTTTGCATTTCCAACAAGACGAGAAGAGGCAAAGCATTATTCAAACATTTCATGAGCAATTTATCAAGCAAAGTGGCTACTTTGATGGCAAAAATATTACACGATTTTGCAAGGAATATAAGCTAGAAGCTCGGTACCTTGGGGTTGGGCTTACACCTCTGAATGATATGGAACTAATGGAGAACTTTATATGTATTTGAGCTACATTTGTGTGAATGACTAACAATGGAAGCTCAAACAAAGTGGTCACAATACAAGATGGCTCTCATAAAATGTTTGCACTCGAGCATGTTGATAAAGTAACCCAAGCAACATTTTTAAAGTGGTTTCACAAAGCCAAAGATCAAACCATCCTAGATATAAAAAGGGAATTTGACCATAAGTATGATGAGTAGTCAGAACATGATAGGAGAGTAATAACACATGAAAGGGTATCACTATTTCTATGGGCAATAGATATAAAGGCTTGTGAAGAACTTCTCCCACAATAGCAGGACATGGAGACAGAATCCGAGCTTACAAAAAATTGGGATGAGGTGGAGGGAGCAGTAAAGAAGTACATAGAAAAGAAAAGAACTATGGAAAAATTCATGCAAGATTGGCAAGAGGGCATACAAGATGAGAAAATGTAGCATCACATCAGCCTACCTCAATTAATCAAGCTAATCCATCGACTGGGAAGAATGTTGCGCCTCCCAACACGATGGAGGAAATGTTTAAGAGATTTAGTGATCTCAGGATCCAGAGTGTCGAGTAGATGATAGAATCCCAGTCCTCATAGGCAACTATCAATAAAGCCCTGAAAGCGCTTGAAATTAAAAGGTGTATCTCGTGTGGCTCCTTGGAGCACAACAGATACTCATGTAAGAGCTTTAAAGAAGCACTGGCTGAAAACCTAGTTTTCATATAGGATAAAATGAGTTATGACTCAAAAAGCGAAGAAAAAGTAAATATAAACTTTGGTTGAGGAGGCATGAAAGTGTTCTTCCCTAGCACTTATGGTAATGTTGCTTCAATTTCCCATATATCTACATATGCATGTCAAATAATTGATGATAATTCTGATCCAGAATCATGGTCCAAGGTAATCAAATCCCTAGAGTAGGAGAAATTGCATCAAGAGATTTTAGAGATGGAAAGCAATGAGATTCGAGGTATAATCGGATGGAAAGAGCTCGTAGATGCTTTTACAATGGCCACATCTTCAAGTGCTATATATGCACAAACCCTGATGATGAGAGAAGCAATGCAACATGGAGAATCTAAACAAATCAAAATCAAACCAATATCAAACATACAACAAAACAAAAATAAACAAAAACCACCAAGAAAACAACATGAGGCTTCCCCTAATCTGATAGACCCCTCACTTCTAAGGAAGAATAATCAAACAAACAAAGAAGCAAGACATGATAGTAACCAAGATTTAAATATATCTACGAGATGTCAAGGTGATAAAAAAGAGATTGAAAATACCTCAAGATAATCTAGTGATTCTATGTGAAGATCAAGCACAAGATGGTTCCTTAGATGATGAAACCAAACAATATTTGAGGAACTATTTCATACCATATGATACTGAAACATCTAATCAAACATATGATTCAAATATGAATTATGACCAAACGGTTGATTTATAAAAAAAGAATGCAAGTGGGCATGATGCTAAGCCTATAAATACTCCAAATCAAGATCAAGATTGTGAAATACTCTTGAGTGATGCCACATTGGACGTATGCTTAGAGATACCAGACAATGATCCCACTCATAAGAAAGAGGATAAGTTATTGGCTGAATTTCATAGTAATGACATGTATGCAAGTGATATCACACTCTATGAAGAAATATATTTGAATGAGAATGGTTATTATGATGAGTTCAGTCCATGTATTGAAGAGTTTCAACATGAGGGAGTGAATGCAACATTCATTGAAATATATGAAGAATATGATATGGGTACATTACGCAAAGAAGATAAACAAGAAATGGCTGAATTAAATGGCTGCATTGATGAAACTCAAAATGATTTGAATATATATGTTGAGCTTCTTACACATGATGAAGTATTTGTTGGAGGAGATGGTGGATAGACTCCAGAGATGAAGTGGTGTTGCAAAATCTTGCTTCACACCAGCCAAGAACAAATGGTGGAGAGTGCATTAGGCCCTTTTAGCTTTCTAATGATTAGAAATAACTGCCTATGTGCTTTGGAACATGACCCTCTAATCAATGGATCAAAACAAATGAGTAGGAAGTTGAATCAAGATCATAGACTTTCTATTTTAGTCTCTCCACATGTTCAGTAGAATGAACAATGCTTACGACCTACTAGCAATTAGGCAAATTTATTTTGGCAGTATCTAATTAACATAGATAGATAACAATCATGAGTTATTTCAATAAAAGAGATGGACTACACACTGAGAATGATGCTTAGCAAGTTAGAGTACTTGCCCGACATTTTCAGGGTGCTTCAGAGTATAGACTAGAGAGTAAAGATATGAGGATATCTCATGATTTCAAAAACCAATGACAATGAAACTTTGTAGCTATGAAGTAGACAATGTATTGAATCTATAGTGCTTTAAGCCACATCAAATGATCAACAATGCACTGAGAACAAGCTCTGAGAAGTTCACTATTTTGAGATGATCGTAGTAGAGAAGTGAAGTAGAGAAGTAATCAATGTATATGTATTAGATGACATAGAAATACAATCACATTGGCAATGTTCAATTGCACAATTTGAGGGTAGTGATGGAGCTATAGAGTGAGCTCACTAATCACATAAGTCCCTCTCAAATGATGTCTCTAATCGGGTGCATAACCGCAAAGCTTTTTGATCCTCTTTTATAGTTGAAGTTGGAACCAAGCTTTGAAGTCAAATTCAAATCCTCACCATAAAGTGAGTCCTAAGCTATAGGATTTATTCTCTCATCAATCATCTACCAAATAGCTCGAGATTTGTTGCCTCCTAACTCCACTTGAAAGTAGTGCACTAAACATAGGCACTTTTACAAGGATAAAAAGTGATTGACTTTTACAAGGAAGTGATCATATGTGACTACATGAAATATATGCTAGTTATCCAAGTATGTAGGCTTGGTTTCTTTGCACCAATAGCTCCCCCTCAAGCCTAACATGCTTGTCTTCATTCCTCCTTGATTTTGTGCAATCTAATCATCATCTTGAACTTGTTCATCTTAGTTCGATCCAAAGACTTTGTAAGCATATCTACACATTGAAAATGAGTTGATACATAGGAAAATTGGATGTCCTTGCTAAGCAATTTATCTCTTACATAATGGTAGTGCACTTGAATGTGCTTAGTCCTTGCATGATATACAAGATTAGCAGCCAAATGAAGTGGACTACATTATTAGAAATAGGGGGGCATAGTGACACCCTCGAATGAAAAAAAAAGCGGGTCTCGTCGCATATGCGATGCTAGCATGGCATAAGCGATGAGCCTTTTTTTATTAAAAACAGACGGGCCGTTGCATAAGCGATGCATAGCGTCGCTTATGCGACCCTAAAAATATGCGTCGCAAAGAGCGTCGCTAGCCAGTGAGGCTTTTAACGACATTGGCAAACTGGCTGCGATGCTGGAGTGTCACATACATGACATCCTGATATTCCAAAGCATTGTATAAGCCACACTATGGATGTTGAAAAAAATTTCGATTTCTCTCGACACATTTGTGCTGGGATTAGGACTCATGAGAGAGAGAGAGAGAGAGAGAGAGAGAGAGAGAGAGAGAGAGAGAGAGAGAGAGAGAGAGAGAGAGAGAGAGAGAGAGAGAGAGAGAGAGAGAGAGAGAGAGAGAGATCAGCATGATACTAGCACACACACATCTTTTGAAGCAAGGTATGCACACACACACAGATTTAGACACACACACACACACACATACACACACATACACACACATACACACACATACATATGCATACACACACATATACACACATAGACACACACACATACACATAGACACACACACACACATACACACATACACACATACACACATACACACATACACACATACACACATACACACATACACACATACACACATACACACATACACACAAACACACAGACACACACACATACACACATAGACACACACACATAGACACACACACATAGACACACACACATACACACATACATATTAGACACATACACACTTACACACACACACACAAACACACATCCACACATCCACACACACACATACACATGCATACACACATATATATACACATACACATGTATATGCACACACACACATACACACGTATATGCACACACACACATACACACATAGATACAGACACATACACATACACACACATACACATAGATTTAAACACACATATACACACTAATTTACATACACACATACACATGCATACACACACATATACACACATAGACACATGCATACACACATAGACACACACACATACATACATAGACACACACACACACATACACACACACATATACACACACACATAGACACATACACACTTACACATACACATCCACAAACATTTACACACACATACACATGCATACATACACACATATATAGATACACACATATATACACACATAGACACACACATACACACATAGACACACACACATACACACATAGAAAAACACACACATACACATACACATACACATACACACACATATAGACACATACACACACATATATGCATACACACACACGTAGAGAGACATAGACACACATATACACATACATGCATACATATGCATACATAATGCATATGTATATGCATACATGCATACTTACATGCATACACACACATACACACACATGCATACATATGCATACATAATGCACATGCATATGCATACATACATGCTTACATGCATACACACACATACACATGCATACACACATATACACACATACACACACATACACACACATACACACATACACACATACACACATACACATATATGATGCATATGCAGATGCATACATACATACTTACATGCATACAAACACATACACACACATGAATACATATGCATACATAATGCACATGCATATGCATACATACATGCTTACATGCATACACACATATACACATGCATACACACCTACACATGCACATACACATACACATACACATAGACATACGCATACGCATACGCATATGCATACGCATACGCATACGCATACGCATACGCATACGCATACGCATACGCATACGCATACGCATACGCATACGCATACGCATACGCATACGCATACGCATACGCATACGCATACGCATACGCATACGCATACGCATACGCATACGCATACGCATACGCATACGCATACGCATACGCATACGCATACGCATACGCATACGCATACGCATACGCATACGCATACGCATACGCATACGCATACGCATACGCATACGCATACGCATACGCATACGCATACGCATACGCATACGCATACGCATACGCATACGCATACGCATACGCATACGCATACACATTCACATACACATACACATACACATACACATACACATACACATACACATACACATACACATAAACATACACACATATATATGCATACACACACATGTAGAGAGACATACACACACATACACATACATGCATACATATGCATACATACATACTTACATGCATACACACACATACACACACATGTATAAATATGCATACATAATGCACATGCATATGCATACATACATGCTTACATGCATACACACAAATACACACACATACACACATACACACATACACATACACACATAGACACACACAGACATACACACATACACACATACACACATACACACATACACACATACACACATACACACACATATATGTATACACACACATAGAGAGACATACACACACATACACATACATGCATACATATGCATACATATGCATACATATGCATACATAATGCATATGCATATGCATACATACATACTTACATGCATACACACACATACACACACATATGCATACATAATGCACATGCATATGCATAGATACATGCATACACATACACAAACATAGACACATACACACACATACACACACAAACACACAGATTTACACACACATACATATGCATACACACACATACACACATACACACATACACACATAGACACACACACACATACACACATACATACACACATAGACACATACACACATGATGCATATGCATATGCATACATACATACTTACATGCATATACACACATACACACACATATGCATACATATGCATACATAATGCACATGCATATTCATACATACATGCATACACATACACACATAGGCACATACACACACATAGACACACACACACACATAAACACATACAAACTCATATACACATACATATACTCATATACTCATATACTCATATACTCATATACACAATTACACACACACATACACATGCATACAGACACATATAGATAGATACACACGTATATACACACATAGACACACACATACACACATAGATACACACACACATACACACATAGATATACACAATACACACACATAGACACATACACACACATATATGCATACACACACATACATAGAGAGACATACACACACATACACATACATGCATACATATGCATACACACACACAGAGGTAGGTAGACATACACACACATACACACACATACACACACATACACACACACATACACACATACATACACACACACATGCATACATATGCATACATAATGCACATGCATATGCATACATAATGCACATGCATATGCATACATAATGCACATACATATGCATACATACATGCTTACATGCATACATGCATACACACACATAAACACACATACATATACACACATAGACACACACACACACACGTAGAGAGAGACACACACACATACACACACACACGTAAAGAGACATACACACACATACACATACATGCATACATAATACATATGCATATGCATACATACTTACATGCATACACACACATACACACACATACACACACATACACACACATACACACACATGCATACATATACATACATAATGCACATGCATATGCATAGATACATGCTTACATGCATACACATACACACATAAACATATACACACATACACACACATAGATACATACACACACATAGACACATAGACACATAGACACATAGACACATAGACACATAGACACATAGACACATAGACACATAGACACATAGACACATAGACACGTAGACACGTAGACACGTAGACACATAGACACACATACACACACATATACACACAGATTTACACACACACATAGACACACACACATAGACACACACACACACACACATACACAAACACACTTACACATGCGTACACACACACTTACAGAGAAACAAACACACTTACACACATAGACACATACATACATACACACATAGACACATACAAACTTATACATACATACATAGACACGCACACACTTACACACATAGACACACACACATACACACATAGACACAAACAAACTTACACACACACACATGCAGATACACACACACCTATATAAACACACACATACACTCATAGACACATACACACTTACACACACACATACACACATCCACACACATTTACACACACACACATACACATGCATATAGACATATATATACAGATACACATGTATATACACACATAGACACACACATATACACACACATAGACACATACACACTTACACACACATACACACATCCACACACATTTACACACATACATACACATGCATATAGACACATATATACAGATACACACGTATATACACACATAGACACAGACATAGACACACACACACACATACACACACATGGACACATACACACACATATATGCATAGACACACACATAGAGACACATACACACACATACACATACATGCATACATATGCATACATAATGCATATGCATATGCATACATACATACTTACATGCATACACACACACATACACACACATGCATACATTTTCATACATAATGCACATGCATATGCATACATACATGCTTACACACACTCACATATACACCTACATGCACATATACACACATACATATGTACATGTATATATATTGATTTCTAACACATTTTGTTTTATATGTACATGTATTATGGATCCTAGTAGAGAGAGAAAGGCGAAACTCACTCTCATAAAAAGTCTTATGAGAGCAAGAGTTCCGCCTGATACTCTAGGGATAATCATGCATGAGTACTTAGAGATGGCTGATGATGAGCTAGATTTTACGATCCAGATGCTTACCCAGAGATCAGAGGAGGGTTCTTCTATGGCTCCACATGCAGGAAGACAGCTATGTGCTCATAGGTATGTTTTTTTTTACAATTTTTTTAATGATATTATAACACATATTTTTATTTATTTTTATCTATCTATTTTCAAGACACCTATACCACCTCTAGGTCATGAGAGCAGAGCATAGGTGCCTATGAGGACATGCATAGGCACCTTAGGGCTAGAGTGCGATATAGAGCTAGAGGGGAACATTGTGTACATAGGGAATGGATTGGAGTTCAAGAGAAGAATGCAAGCATTATGCGATTTTTACCTATGCCTTGTCCACTTGCAATGGAAGTAAGTATAAATTTTACATATAAATTGAAATAAATATCTTATGTTTTATTTACATGATTTTTTTTATTTTTGTGGTGAGCATGATGAGAGGGATAAAGAATATGTACTTAGTTCACTTGAGATAGAGTTTAGGATGGGATGGTCGCATAAGTGATGTCTAAAAGAGATGCGAATACTTATGGCTCATCATCGCGATAATGCACGGTACACATTGCTTTTATGTATATATATGTGGATATGAGTATGCGTGTTTATGTATGTATGTATGTATATGAGAGAGAGAGAGAACATAGTGAGACTAGAGGTACAAATACACACATACACACACATATACATCATACATGCACATTTATACACATATACACATACATGCACATTTATACATACACACACATACATGCACATTTTTACACACGCATACACATGCATGCAGTTACACACATAGACAAATGCACATACTCACATACACATACACATACATAATCATATGTATAGGCACATAGACTCACATAATCATATTTACATACATATATACAGATACACATGCATACACACACACACAATACATGCATACATCATATAGATACACATACATACACACACATGCATACACACATATAGATACACATACATACCCACATATGCATACACACATATAGATACACATACACACACATGCATATATATATATATATATATATATATATATATATATATATATATATATATATATATATATATATATATATATATATATATATATATATATATATATTGTTGAGGGTAGAGGAATCCTGAATATATATAGTTAATTTGAATTTTGAAACTCTGCTAATTTGGAGAATACTCAATCAAATTGTTGCTGAATCAGATTTCTTCTAACTCGGATGTTGCTTAATAGGATTTTTAATAGACAGTTATATTTTAATTGAGCGCCGACTTTGTGAGAAGTGAGTAGTTATGTTCTGGTTCGTGCGAGAAAAAGAAGGGGAGAAGAAGAAAACAGGAGCAGACGAAAAAAAGAAGATGTAGAAGAAATAGAAGAGAGATTCTTCATTCTTGTAATAGCGCAGATACATGCCTGAGTCAATCCAGGTCAATCATGTAATGAATTACTGTTTGTATTACCCGAATATTCTCATAAACTCTTTCTATCTTGTAAGGCTTGTTTTAGAAGACTTGTAATGATGATTTTTGCCTAAATCTGTTCAGCGCAAGTGTAAAAATCTGTCTATTGCGGGTCATAATCTTTAAAATTATACTCTGTCTCAGCAGAGCAGTGATAGATCTGAAATTTGCTAGAAGTCAATTCTCTGTGTGTAGCAGACTAGTGTTGAGAAACTTGGTTTACCAAAGTCAAGTAGTTGATGTGTTGAATTCGAACCCCAACACATTTGGCGATCCTACTGTGTTGCTAATGCAGCAAGACATGCATGAAAGAACAAAAAATATGATTTGGTAAAGTGTATTTTACAAGAGCGCAGGAAAGGCCAGCTAACATGGAGTCATCCTTAGAATTTTATGATCGGTATGAAGCAGAAGAGGAAGCCAATCTAGAAACTGAAGAGGAACAGGGAGAAACAGGTGCAACAGAGGTAAGGTTGGTGGTCGGTATACTTGGAGTGCTATTCCTAATAGAAGCAATCGTAGGAGTAAGAAGACGACTCCAGTTTGACCCACTTGCAGGGGCGACCAGTCAAAGAACTAGGCGTACACCTCAACCATAGCCAATGGCTCAACCACCTCCCAATCTCAAAGTCAAAGCGGCTCATTGCAGAGGAAGCTCTAAAGAAGATGCTGATTGCCAAGTGGCTCAATTTGAGATAAAATGGACAGCTAATGGATACCTAGCTATCTATGGGGATGACATTAAGCTCCATCAATTTGCTGCCACATTGGAAGGAAGAGCTATGAGCTGGTTCAGTCAATATGGTATTGCTCATTTTGCTACATATGATGATTTAAAAATAGCATTTTTGCAACGATTTAGAAAAGAAAAGACTCCTTCCGATGTATTACAGAAGTTGAGAGCTATGAGACAAAAAACCATGTTAGTGGAAGACTATGCTCAAAATGATTGCAAGGTAATGAAAGACCACTGATGAGATGTTGGCAGTAAAAGGATTACGAAGCACAATTAGACATGTGGTTGCAAGTGTGGATATTGCAAATGGCTTTGATGTATTAGTGTTAGGAGCTGCACGCGTGGAAAGAAGGTTTGGAAGGGCTAAAAAGAGACATTCTGATTCTGGCTTAGAGACTGAATCTGATTCAGAAATAGAGTCAGACAAAGGTTCAACGGATTCTGACTCTGATGACCAAGATGAAGAAATAGTGGGGAAAAAGCATCACAAACATAAGGCTAAGCAAAGTAAAGAGGAGGCATGGATTAATAAGTTAAAGAGACATGGATATTCCATCGTAGCTACGAAGGAAAAGAGATTTTGTGATATCTGTGACAAAGAGGGACATACAACAAATTAGTGTTGGTACAACCCTAGGCATAGAGGGAAAAGTTCGCGGCAAGATAATAGGAATATTACTGAAATAGCGGCCAATCAGGCTATTCCCGTCCGGGGGCGGGGTAATTTTCAGAGGCAGCAACAAGTAAGACCTCCATGGAGAGATCAAGTGAATCAGCAGGGGAATAACCAACAAGGGAATCAACAGGGTCAACCGCCACGGGTGATGCCTTGTGGATATTGTTCAGCTCTCGATCATTGGATAGGGCCGAATTATCCCTTATGGGTAAAGCATAGGGAAGAGAGAGGTATACCCATTCTCAGGTACAATCAGAATAATCAACAGGGACAACATCAACAATAGGGGCAGTAGGCAGCTCAGGCAAATGCCATGCTTATAGAATGGCCAGATCAAGAGGATAGGGGGACTGATGCACCAAGTACATATGAGAGTATACACGTTAAGAGTGATAACCAATGGTAGTGTGATTGCAAACAATGTGGGAAAGGCAAAGAAGTGGAAGTGTTGGCAGTTACAAGATAAAAAAATAAAGGACCTATTAATTGGCAAGAACAAAGACATATTAGAGACAAGGTCTTGAAGCAAGTTCAGGACGAGCAACATAAACAGGTAAGGTTTGTAAGTCAGACAGAGCAACAACAAGAAGTAGATTTGATACCTTCAATAACAAAGGGGAGCAGGAGTCAGAGCAAGCAAGATCCGGAAAAAGATTGGTTTGATGTAATCATTAGCTCATCGTTACAATTGTCTTTGGATCAACTTTTATCTTTGGTACCAGCATTTTGAGAAAAGTTATTGAAGAGGTTACCTGGGTAGCGTTTAGAGCCAGAAATTCGGTCGGTACCTTCAACTTCGTCCAATAATATTGATCCAGCAGATGTTGACTTTGTAGTGCCAGTAATTCAGGTACAGTACGACTAGAGGTGATTTGACAAAGTGTTGCTGGATGGGGGATCAGGGGTAAATATATTACCTGAGCATATTTTTATACAAATGGGAAGAGGGGCATTGGCTCCAGCACCTTTTCAAGTCAAAATGGCGGATCAAACTCGAGTTCAGCCGGTTGGCATTCTGAAGCAGCAACATATTATCATTTCAGGAATGTCATTTATTGTAAATTTTGTTGTCATTAGGATGTCTGGGTCAGCATATCCATATGAAATGTTGTTAGGGAGACCTTGGTTTAGGATTGCTAAAGTCAAGCAGGATTGGGGTCTGAATGTGGTAATGATCACAAAGGGTAAAAAGCAAGTGACAATTCCTATGCAAGGAAGAAGAAATATGTCAGTACAGGTGAAACCACTCATGGATCATACAATTAACTTAGCAGACGAGATAGAAGATGATGAAGAGGAAAAGTTTTTGCAAGCAAATCCAACGACAGTACCGGTATTAGAAGTTGATGTGGTAGGGGTATTAAGTAAGGATAATCCGATTGTGCAGAACATAGATGGGCCAGTTCCCGGTGAACAGGTTGAAGGTGCACAAATACAAAAGATGTTCAAACAAAGTATGGAAACTCTAGTACAGCAGCGGTTGGAACAACAAGAGAACGAAGTAATAACTCTGGCTGAACAGATATATGATCAGAAGTATGCAGGTTCTACGCGGGTAAAGGAGGAGGAGCTTCAAGAGGTTAATTTGGGGACAGAAGTTGAACCAAAGATGGTGCGGATTGGTAAAACATTGGAAGGAAAGTTTAGGAAAGATCTCATTTGCTTACTAAAAGAGTATGTAGATGTGTTTGCTTGGGATCACTCTCAAGTGAAAGGTATAGACCCTGATTTGCATCAACATCGGATTAATATGAAGACGGATGCAGTACCTATAGCGCAACAAAGATATAGAATGAATCCTAACTTTGCTAAACAGGTGAAGGAAGAAATTGATAAACTATTGGTAGTCGGATTTATCAAACCTGTGAATCAGGTGACTTGGCTATCTCCTATTATGGTGGTCCCAAAAAAGAATGGGAAGCTTAGAATTTGTGTCGATTATAGAAAGTTAAATGCGGCAACGGTTACAGATCTGTTTCCTATGCCGTTTTGTTATGCAGTGTTGGACGCAGTAGCAAGGCATGAAATGTATAGTTTCTTGGATGGATTTTCAGGGTATAATCAGATTAGTGTGGCTGAGGAGGATCAGCATAAAACAACATTTATTACTGAATTTGGTGCTTATGTGTTTACAATCATGAGTTTTGGATTGAAGAATGGACCGCCATCATTCAATTACGTGGCACACAAAGTGTTTGAACCTTATCTACAGGATTTTATGCAGGTGTTTGTAGATGATTTCTCGGTCTTTGGTAAGAAGGTACAACATCTGCTGCACCTGAAATCATGTTTTGACAGATGTCGGCAGTTTAGGATGGTGTTGAATCTGTTTAAAAGTGTTATTGTAGTCAAAAGTGGTATTTTATTGGGCCATGTCATTTTGCAAGAAGGGATGGCTATTGATGTTAAGAAGATTGAAGTTATTAGCACAGCTAAAGCACCGAGCAACGTGAAAGAAGTAATGCGGTTTGTTGGTCAGATTAAGTGGCATGCTAGATATTTACAGTATTTAGCAAATATCTCTTTACCACTTATGCACTTGACCAAAAAGGATGTTCCATTTGTATGGGGAGATGCTCAAGAGAAAGCATTTCAATTGTTAAAGAAGATGGTGTCGGTAGCACCAATTTTGCAACCACCCGATTGGTCATTGCCATTTCACATATTTGTTGATGCATCGGATGTGGCTGTAGGAGCAGTTTTGATGCAGCAGAAAGAGAAATGATGGTATATACCCGTCTATTATGCTAGTAGAGTATTGTGTGCGGCTGAAAGGAACTACCCGATGATGGAAAGGGAAGCTTTGGCAATGGTATATGCTCTTAATAAGTTTCGACATTATTTGTTGGGCAATAAGGTTGTTTTTCATGTGGATCATCAGGCTTTGGTCTATTTAATCAAGAAACCCTTATTAACAGGACGATTAGCCAAGTGGATGCTTTTATTACAGGAATTTGATTTTGTGATTATGCATACTCCAAGAAAAGACCATGCAATGGCAGATTACTTTCGTAGATTGGATTCAGGAGAAGCACCTACAGGTGTAAGTGACGAATTTCCGGATGCTGAGTTGTTTAATGCACAAGCGGTGGAAGCAGATTCTTGGTATGACCAGTTATTAGTTTTTTTAACTGATGGTTCATTACCACAATATTTTACACCTGATCAAAGGAAGAAGTTTGCACTTAAAAGTAGGCCGTATTTGGTTATAGCTGGGGCATTATACAAAAAAGGGGTGGATCAGGTCATAAGGAGGTGTGTACCAGAATTTGAACAACCAGCCGTGTTACAGGAAGCACATTCAGGTCTAGCAGGAGGTCATTTGTCAGGGGATATTACAGGGAAGAAAGTTTTACAAGCTGGGTTATGGTGGCCGACTGTTTTAAAGGATGCGCATGAATATGCTAAAGGATGTGTGATTTGCCAAAAGTTGGGCTAACCTAATAATTCAGATCGGGTGGCTGATCATCTAGTTTTACCATTGGATCCGTTCCAAAAATGGGGCATGGATTTCGTGGGGCCCATTAAACCTACTACTCAGCGGGGAAGTAGATATATACTTGTAGCAATAGACTATTGTACGAAATGGGTGGAAGCAGTGGCATTGAAGGATAATAAGGCAGCAAGTGTGGTGAAATTTCTTTATCATAATATTATGACCAGGTTTGGGTGTCTGATTGAGTTGGTAAGTGATAGAGGTACTCATTTCCTTAATGAGGTGATTTCAGAGTTAACAAGAATTCATTTAATCGTGCATAAAAAGACTACAGCATATCATCCACAAGCAAATGGTCAAGCAGAAAGTACGAATAAAACCTTAATGCGTATTCTTAAAAAGCTAGTGCATGACAATCAGAAAGATTGGGATTTGTTACTTGACTCAGCTTTGTGGTCATTCAGAACAGCATTTAAAGTGACAACAGGAATGACACCATTCCGATTGGTATATGGTTTGGAGGCAGTAGTACCTATTGAATTTGTAGTTCCAAGTTTGCGAATCATAGCAGAAAAGATGTCTCCTGAGCTATCGATTAAACATAGGAGCAAATATCTTCTTCAGATGGAGGAGGATCATTTGGTAAGTGCAAATATTACCAAGGTAATTCAAAGGCGAAGACAAGCTTGGGTGAATCAGAATGTGAAGTTTAAGTTATTTAAAGAAGGAGATTGGGTGATGGTGTATAATTCTAAGCTCGGACCTCATCCAAGAAAGCTTACATTGAGATACAAAGGCCCATATCAGATTGTGCAGGATTTAGGACAAGGAACTTTTCATGGTAGATGTGTTTGGCACAAGGATGGACAAACAAATCAATGGATTTAGGCTGAAACTATTTCAGGGGAAGCCGCCACATTTGGATTGGTTATCTTCTAATGTTGTGCAAGTGATCCATCATCCTGAAAATCAAATCAACAACGTTTGTGATCATCGTAGTAAGCTTATTTCTCTGCATTTTCATCCATGGTGAAATGTCTTCTTGATTCTTGTTGGTCCAAAATTACATTTAGTACTTTCTTACGATTACAATGGGATCCATGTCCAAAGCTGTAGTATAACATTTTGCTAAAGGTATTCCACAGCCAAAAATTGAGAAGGAGGTATTACTGGATCGGATTGCAGATTCAAAGGGATATTCCGAGGCAGCAAGTAATGAAGTTCAGGAGACAGGTACAACAAGGGTTGCAAGTGGTCAGAGAGATGATGAACAGGTGTATCAGGGGGAACATGAACAGAAAGATAGTGCTTAGCCATATATTATCTTGCAAAGTAACGTTAGTCGAAACGTTGTGGTGGGAAGGTCATGTACCAGAAAAGGGAGTGTTAATGAATTTAAATATCAGTTTGGTATTCTTGAGGTGCACATTAGTTTTAATGATTATCAAGGCACACGTAAAAGATCTTTTAGGCGTGTTATGGTAATGCGGGGAAACAGGCTGCTAATGATTTTTAAAGTGATCCATACTAAAATATTATTCAATGGCATGAACTGGTACGTGAGTAAGTACATCAAACATTTCCATCAGTGGCAAGTAGAACATTCGCACTTGCGGAACTTGTGTTCTCAATCCTATTTTATGGCCCTAAAAGTAACGTCTCTTCCTGTGTCTATTGTGTGGGTGCCTGAACCAGAAGTCATGTTGGGACATATGAGAAAGAGAGAAGCTGTGTTGCGCAAAGAAGAAACCACAACTGAGGAAAGTAATAGCTTGCTTCAGGATGACGAGGAGGAGATATCGATACCATCAGCAACTACCAAATTTGTACAAACTCTCATGGAACCATTTACAAACTTCAAGGTGGAAATTGATACACAGTCCACCACAAATGAGAATTGGCTCCATAAGATCGGTTTATTTCAATTTGCTACTTTGCCATGGGCGAGATGGCAATGCAACTACTATGCAAAGAGTCAGGTGGAGATCATCAGAAAAACAAAAGATCAGCTAGCATTACATGTAAAATTTTCACCTCAACTAGTTGTAGAAATATTTAAGTTACCTATTTACAACGATGTGGTCATTCCGAAGTGTTCTGAGGACGTCTTGAAGAAAGAGTTTGGGTCCAGGGAAGGGAGACGACAACATTACATGATGAAGAATGTAGGTTATATTCGACGAGAGCAGTTAAAATGGTACTTGGAGAGGTTGCGTTTCATCATCAAATATGATTACATGTCCAAAGAAAATTTTGCACCTTTGGCTTATGCAGAGGCAAGTGGACAGGTCAATTGGGCTCATTGCTTGCATGATCACATGCACAGTGAGATATTTGTAGGAGATAGACGTAAAACGCAATCGAATAGTAGGATGTCAACATATTTGGTGGCATTGTTCGAGTTTGTGCAGCTGGTGGACAGTCAGAAGTTGTCATGGCCAAAGGAGATAAACATTCATAGTGACGAGTTGATGGGTAAAAATCAGGAACAACTAGCTAAGAGAGAGGTGGATAGACCTTTAGAGACGTGTATGGATCTTCTGAAAGCAGGTTGTACTGTACAAGAATTGGAACCGGTTATGCAGATAATTCAAACTGATTTAGGAAAGCCAATGATAAAGGAGGATAATCTCCTGCAGGTGGTAGATGAGGATGAGCACCCAAAAGTACTAGGAAAGGTTTTTAAGTTATCTAAAATGAGAAGATTGGAAGAACAGCTGCAAGCAGTAGGGGATAAGTTGCTAGAGGATGTTATGCACCAATCAATAAGGAATACAGGGTATGATGTACTAGGAATGAAGGAAAAGTTACAGGAAATTTCCAATTTTTTAGTCTTGCAATAGGAGAAATTAACTAGGTACGAACAGACAAAAGTATCTATCAACATGGAGGATTATCAGTCTTTACAGAGGCAGGTTGAAACACTTTAGGAAGAATTGAATAAGAAGGCACAAACATTAGAGAAATATATTCAACAGAGCAAGATGCAACAAGTAATAGAGTTGTCCAGAATAAAGCGGTCCATGTAGGAATTTGAGGAATGGCAGAGGTCTATACAAGAACAAATTCAAAAAGAGATGATGGATTTTTCAGCACTTAATGCTACTTTGTAGAATGAACAAGTAATTCATCACTCTAGGATGCAGGTATTACAGGTGCTGGAGAAGCAGATGTTAAAAAACGAAGATGTGGAGCTGGATGCAGTATTAATGACAGGGTCAGATATTGGATTATTAAAGCAACAACTCCATAAGTATATTCAAGATATTTGGACTGTGTTTCAGAGTCGTTGGCAAAGTATGTTCAGGATTCAGAATGAGCAGGTGCAGGCATGCTTTGTGTCAAAGTATGAAAAATATTTACTCCATATTATTTAAAAACAAGACAAGCAAATTGAAGAACACGCACAAATAATTAAAGAGTTACAGGAACAGTTGTGACAGAAGAATCTAGAAGAAAAGGTGGATATGATAATTGAAAAGCAACAACTCATTATTGATAGGGACTTTCAAGAAAAGCAGGATTGTTCTAAGGAGGATTTCAATATGCTGCAGAGTCGAAAGGTTGGAGAAGTGGAAGTTGAAGAACTTAAGCAGTCAATGCAGATAATATTATTTGATAAAGGGATTGTAAATTCGAGTTAGATTTTTGTTAAAAATCCCCCACCGGGCAGTGCTTGGTGTTGAGGGTAGAGGAATCCTGAAGATATATAGTTAATTTGAATTTTGAAACTCTACTAATTTGGAGAATACTCAATCAGATTGTTGCTGAATCAGATTTCTTCTAACTCTGATGTTGCTTATTAGGATTTTTAACAGAAAGTTATATTTTAATTGAGCGTCGACTTCGTGAGAAGTGAGTAGTTATGTTTTGGTTCGCACGAGAAAAAGAAGGGGAGAAGAAGAAAATAGGAGCAGACGAAAAAAAGAAGACATAGAAGAAATAGAAGAGAGATTCTTCATTCTTGTAATAGCGTAGATACATGGCTGAGTCAGTTCGGGTCAATCATGTAATGAATTACTATTTGTATTACCTGAATGTTCTCATAACTCTTTCTATCTTGTAAGGCCTGTTTTAGAAGACTCGTAATGATGATTTTTGCCTAAATCTGTTCAGTGCAAGCGTAAAACTCTGTCTATTGCGGGTCATAATCTTTAAAATTATACTCTATCTCAGCAGAGCAGTGATGGATCTGAAATTTTCTAGAAGTCAATTCTCTGTGTGTAGCAAACTAGTGCTGGGAAACTTGGTTTACCAGAGTCAAAGATCCTATTATAAATATTCTAATTCAGAAATCCTAATTTGGAAACACTAATTTTGATTGAAGTATATATACACATTGATCTATTCCTGCGACGTCCTACTAGAGAGATGTCTCTCCTCCCAACCTTATGCCTCTATATATAGCTACTCGAATCAACGAGGATCATAATATATATAAAGATATATACACATCATGTAGATACACATACATATATAAAATGGATTAGATACATTATGCATCACACATTCATGCCTATATGCACACATAGATATATATACATGCATACATATTTACATGTACACATTTACACATAGACACATATACATATATACATGTACATATCACATATACATGCCTACATGCACACATGTATACTTATACATGCATACACAATTATAAACACTTGCATATATTACACAAATGCATATCCATATATACACATATGAATACTAACACATGTATACATATATCACACACATGCACACACATACATATACATGAAACATATATATATGTATACTAAGACATGTATACATATAATACACATGAATACACACACATATGCATACATACATGAGAAAAATTTGCTCCTCGAAGATAAAGCTATATATATAATAATTAGGCATACCCCCGAACTTCATGTTCTAACTTAAAAGAACATGATTTCATCTCTCTAGTAGGATTCATTAATATTCTAGTTGAATAAAGAAGAATCTATTATCTGATATCCATTTAGAAGCTTCAAGTTATTGATCAATAACTAGAGTAGAATTTAGTATCTAATCTTCTCATATGTTTTCATTATTGCCATCATTTTGGTAAGACATCAATATAGTCTCATCTTCATTATCCTTACTGATTTCATTTATTTCTTCTATTGTTAAATCTGTGTTCTCATGAGTCACATAATCTATTAATGGATTAATATCGATTTCTAATAATTCCTCTTCATCATCACTAGAATCAGCATGTAGAGTATTATCCTCTTCATCAAAAAAATTAGTATCATTATCATGTATAATGATTCTAATTTTTCTTTCAGATGTTGATGTATCAGTATCTGATGGTGAATCATTAAGAGGACTTTTTTCAATCTCTCTAACAATAAACTGTTCAAAAAATGACCTACCTCTATGTTGAACATGAATGACTTGCCACCAAGGGTGAGCATCTTGGTTTTTATAAAAAAATGCTTGTTCAATATGCCTAGGAAGAATATATGGTTCTTTAGTAGATTGCATTACATTGGAAGAATCAATTGCCCAAAACCCAGATAATTCCTTTCTTAATATGGAATTACTACCTTTATACTCGGCTCAAAACCAGTCAACCTTCAAAATGACCTATCAAAATATATAAAAAAAACCCATTATTAGGTGCTTAAAAAAATAATAAACTCTATCATAAAAAATATAAACATTTTTCTACCTGTTTGAATGTACAAAATGATATTTCATAGACACCAACAACAATTCCCACATAACCAAGTTCGCCATCTATAAGGTTCATGTCTTTTGAGCTAGCACGTGATAGTTGCTTGAAAGAAGCAACAATACTAGAATCCTCTATTTTACATAAAGAATCAATGGCTTTGATTCTAATATGTTGTCCAAAAGCCCACATATTAGTGAACATTTGAGCCTGCAAAAGAAATTAAATTAGTAAATAGAAACTAATATACATATATGAAAAAAACAAAATATTATTAAAATAAAATTACCTTTCGCTCACAACCTATCATTAACTCTCTCTGCTCATCTGCGATTTCTTCATTATTTGCGTTGGCGTGTTGCAAGCGACTATATAGCCAATCCGTGAAAGAAGATATATTTGTAATCTCATTATTATCAATATTACGTCTATATATTTCGTTTCTTCATCTTTTACTTCGGAGATTTTGAAGTTCCTGTTCGTACTTGCTAAGGAATGCTTGCATGCATTTGCCATTATATGCTACAAAAGTAGAAACATCATTTTTTTCTTGAAATGTAAATAAAAATGGAACTCCCTTACCTGATAATACCTCACTTGTTATTTTTGAAGAAGATTCGTTGGTCCATGCGCGTGGAGCTTCTTCATGAACTCTTTCAAGGTACTCAAAAACATAATACATGCACTCTTCAAGCATCCAACCCTTTGCCATGGATCCTTCTGGTTTCACTCTTTGTCGCACATAACCTTTTAATATTCCCATAAATTGCTCGACCCAAAACATCCATTGAGTGTTGACAACACCTACAATCTTTATTTCATCTACAAGATGGACTAATAAATGAACTTGAATATCTAAAAATGAAGTAGGAAGCTCTTTCTCCATCAAACATAGTAGCTCTTTGCATTCACGTTTTTTCTGTGGGACAAATGTTATACAAAGAATGGAAATTGTACTTACAATAGTTAGCCATATTTTTTGCTTGGTTAACTTTTTGAATAACCTGCAATAGAGAGAGAAGAGAGAGAGAGAGAGAGAGAGAGATAATTCAAAGAGAGAAAGAGATAGAAAGAGAGAAACAGAGATATAGAGAGACAATAAGATAGAGATTAAACAAAACAACATGCAAGCGATTGTTTCAGCTCATAAGTGCAGTGCAATTGTGAATGTTGGAGAGCTCTTTGATCAGATGCATGAAGGTGCCGATCAAAGAGCCTCCAACATTTTACTTTTGTTCATAAAAAAGCCATCAGGTAAGCGATGGTAAGGCGTCGTAAAAAGCACTGCAATTGGCATTGCATAAGCGGCATTAATTATCGTCGCTTATGCGACACAAATTAGCATTGCTTATGGGATGCTTTTTTAAATCGTCACTTCAGCGACGCTCAATGGGAGCGTCACACATCCCGTCATGCCACACGTTAATAAAAACATCATATTGCTCGTCTTTTAACCAACGGTCCGTGCTCGACACTTCTTGCGATGCTTTTTGTAATTTTGTAGCGATGAAATTGTGCCGCCTTAACCGTCGCTATGCACCCGTATTCTTTGTAGTGTTAGTGTTGTCTCCAAGAATCATTGGAGTATAAGAATGTAGCCTCAAATCTGTGTAGAGTAGTTTGCGCCACATGTCCTCTTGTGTTACATTTGCTAAGCCTCTATATTGTACCTCTATAGATGACAATGCCACAATTGGTTTCTTCTTTGATGGCCATGATATTAGCTTTGAACCTGCAAAAGATAAGTGGCTAGAGGTGCTCCTCCTATCATCCTTGGAGCCAGCCCAATCTGCATCAGAATACTATATACTATGTAACATGTCCATCATGTGGGAGGTATAGTTTGTACACTTACGCTCAGGTTTTCTTTATGATTATTTATTTTTCTCCCATAGTGACTTTGGCCATATGGCCTTTAGTGGGAGATTGTTACCATTAGTGCCCATGTGAAAGGCCAAATGGCCCCCATAAAATTTTCTATATGTTCTTTAATAAAACATATAGTTGTCTGGTCAGCCATAGGTTGTAAGTTCGACCACATTTATTACATCTAAGAGATTTGTTTTCGTGCTCTCTATGCTCTATGTTTTTTCTAAGTATTTTGCAAGCCTGTGGGGAGTACTATGTGTGGCATTTGGAGCTCAATTTTCTAGTGTGAGGGCATCATTGTCGAACTCTTGAGAAGGAGAGTCCATCGTGGTGCATCACATCAAAATCCTTCAACATTTTTTGAGAAGATAGTAAACAATAAAATTTCATATTGGGATAAGCAACTACAATGTGATCTCTGGGCCTATAGGGTTGCTCATAAAACTAGTATCAAAACAAAACCATTTAATATGGTGTATAAATAGAATGCTATCCTTCCCATGGAATTCTTAATTCCAACTTTGAAAGTAGCACAGAACTTGGAATGGAGAGGACATGAATTGGTGGTTAGATTTGAAGAGTTATAAAAGTTGGGGTCAACCACACACTTCAGGCCATCAATTCTTTATATGCAAATAAAAGGAGATAAAAATCATATTTTTATATGCATATTAAAGATAAAGCTTTGAAGGAAGGAAACTTGGTATTAACATTCACAATAATAGACTTAGGTGAAAAATTGCACAAGAGAATTCATGGACCCTACATATTGCATAAACTAGCTCATTGTGGTGCAATATAGCCACAATTGATGAAAATATCATGCCCAATTACATAAGTGGATGTATAGTAAAAAAGTACTTAGGAACTCTCATTGAACAACAATGGCATAAGATACACATTGCAACAAATAGAAAAGAGGTGTTAGACAAGATTAAAAAAGAGGCACAACAAGAGGCAAAAGAAAGAATTCAAAAGATGAAAGAGAAAATGAGACGGCAAGTGGATAAATAATTGAGAATATTCCCTTTCTATTTTCTTCATGGTTGGCATGTAATTTATTTTTTTGTCCAAATATGAAATTTATTCATTGAGTTCTTTTAGTATTCCATTATTTGTTGAGAAAATCTTGAAAAGTAAGGGGTATCAAACATTTGCACAAAAAATCCAATACTTGATTCATCGTTTTTGAGAAAAGGTCTTTTTTGAACAAGAAAGAGAGAAGCATCTGAAACAAAATAAATTGGATAATAAATCTCAAACAACAAATGCAAATGGAAATGTATTCCTGTATTCTCATTTTTTAACGAGACTTAAGAGGGGGAGGAAAGAGAAGAAAAAGAAAAAAGAAGCAAAAGAAAAACGGTCATAGACAAAACATAAGATAGATAAAATTGTTATATTAGTTTTTCTATTATTTTTAAGGATATTTTGTAAATATTTTTAATTTCTTCAACACACACACTACGCTTAATTTCTAGAAATGTTTTCTATAAAAATAATAAATACAATTTGTTTTTGAATCATTTTAAGATCATAATTTGGTACTTTGAATTGTAGGAAAAAATGCCTTCACATAAAAAGATGTTGTTGGAATTTTTTTTCCAAAAAACGGTTTTTTTCTAACACGCACACACACACACACACACACACATATATATACATGGATAATATTTTTCATGTATGCATGCATGCATGCATGTATGAATGTCTGTGTGTATATATATGTACTTACGTATGTGTGTTTGTGTATTTGTATATGTGTATATACATGTATAAAATTAGATGCAAGCATTTGATTTTGTGTATGTATGAATAATTATTTAATTGTATGTATGTATGTTGTATGTATTTAGGTACTTGTGTGTATATGTGTGTATGTATGTAAGTATGTATTTGCATATTTAATTATGTATGTATGTATGTATGCATGCATGCATGCATGTATGCACATATGTAGATATGTATACATTTATATATGTTTGCATGTATGTATGTGTGTTCTTATGTATAAAATGAATAGATAATTCTTCATTATGTAAATTGATATAATATCAATGCCAAGATAATCATGGACCAAATGGTAATATCATCATATAGACCAAATGGTAATATCAATTGAAGGATAACACTAATAGTTGAGTATAAAAAATGAACTCTACATGCAATAGATTTTAGAGTTTCTTAAGAAGTGATTCCAAGGAATAGGCCTAGCCGCATTCTTTTTTCAAAACAATCATTTAATCAATAAAAATATCACTACAACTCATTGTAAATATTCATTTTTGGTAATTTCAAATCCAATTTTCAAGGAATCTTCAAGCTTGAGGAGTGTTAGAAGAGCCCATATATTAATTTTCATAATTTTTAGAGCTCATTTGGATCTCCAAATCAGGTTAGGAATCTAGTTTTAAAGTAGGCTAGGCACTAAGTCTGAACTAGTCCAAAGCTATGAAAAGCTATAAAAGGGGCTATAGAGCTCATTCTTGAGGTTGAACTTTTGATGAAACATTGTATTAAGAGCTCTTGAAACAAAGATTCCGTTTTTCAACTCTTTGTTCTTGCCTTGTGTGCATGTGTGTCTATGTGTATGCATGCTAGTTTGCGTCTTGCTCACATACTTGTGCATTCCACATGCTCATGGTCATCATTCCATCATTATGTCTCCATGGATTGACATTTGCAAGGTAAAACTCCTCACGTTGCTATTCCCATTGTGAGAGTGTCAATGATATACTCATATGTGGTGGTACTTTGTACTTAGGGATATTATTCATCGTTTACTTTCATTTTGTTAATCATCAATAGAGAGAGCTATTCCCACAATTTGTCTTGTTTGTGTCTCTTGCTGCATTTGTGCTCCTTGTGTGTGCTTCTTGTGTGTGTGTCCATCTTCCACACACACACACACACACACACCCAACAATGGTATTAGAGCATGTTTAGGTCCTTCTCAAGTTTTGGTTTTCTACGTCACGGTGCGTCCACACTTTTAATAGTGCAAATTGGCATTGGAGCATAGAACTATGATTTTCAATAGCCAAGAAGCATTTCCAATAGTTGCAGTAGAGTTTTATCCCCATTTCAAAGCCATCTAGGTAGTCAAAAGGGCGTGATGGATTGTGAATTGAAATTTCAACATTCATTTCAACTTTTATTGAAGTAAAGATCTTGTCACATTTTTGTTCTTTTTTGAAATGGAGGGTAGTAATGAATTGTTTGGCATGATTCAAGCAGAAGATAAGCTTGTTGGGACCAACTATTTAATGTGTTCTTACATGATGAAACATGTTCTTGTTGCAAAACAACTCTGGAACATAGTGGCAAACGTGGATCGAAGACCTACATGACCTTCTACTTCAGAATCTACTATCATAGAGGGAGCTTCCTCTTCGAGTACAATGGTTAATCATTTTGCACCTACACAAGACAAACTTAGATGGTGTAGAGAAGATGCTCAAGCTTATGTAGTGATTGTGATTTCTGTGAAGTGTCATATAGTTCCATACATTCTGGCATGTTCTATATCAAGAAAGATATGGGACACTCTTGCTTCTTTGCATGTCATGCATAAGGAAGAACATGTTGCATACTTGAGGATGTATGCATTGTTGAATATGAGTCTTTGGATGTGTATGTAACACACATCAAGGAACTTGAAAGAGTAATTGGCAAACATAGATGATATTATTTCGGATGCATCAATCGTCTCTTCATTTTTGAAAGGATTACTAGAATCTTTTCAAAGCTTTGCCACTACACTCCATTTGGTTGCAAAAGGGAATTCAAATATGTATAAATTTGATGAGGTCATGTCTCTTCTTTTGCAAGAAGAGAAATCTAGACTGAATAGGAGTGGTTTATTGAGGGAACACAAGCACTTGCTATTTCACAAAAAGGGAAAAGCAAGTATGGTTCACCTTTAGGTTCATCAAAACCAAAGCCTCAAGCTTCCTCTTCCATGCATTCCTCTAAGTATGCTAATTTGCAAAAGAAGAAGAGATGTAAATAATACCAAAAGGCTGGTCATGCTATTGATGAGTGTAGAAAGCTTGCTAAGCACAATGAAAAGAATAAGGAATCCATCATTTCTATTGGTGAAAATTTTTCAAATGCAAAGAATGATGAAGCCAACATGGCTCAAGATTTTTGGGCATGTGTTGTTACATGTCATTATGATGCATCATTTCATTCTAAATGTATGGTTGTGAGTGAGATTAATTCAGATTAGTTCTTTAATAATGCTGGTTCAAAACACATAACCTCATGCAACAGATTTTTTACATGTTTGAAAGATGCACCCAAAATAGGACATGTGGTGTTGTGCAAACAATGCCTCTTATCCTATCATTGGAGTAGGAGAAAATAATCTTACGATTGAAATTAAAAGTGTGATTCTGTTAAAAGATGCATTGTATGTACGCAGTATCAAGAAGAACTTACTTTTAGTTATTTTTATTGCTAAAGATGGAATTCATGTACACTTTGCTAATGTAAGTGTATGGTTCATGATTTCAGCAATGGTGATATATTGTGATATCTGGTACATTATGAAATGGCTTGTATAGCTTAGATACATACAACAGGGCTGCCCCAAATCTCTTGGTTTTTCATACTTCCTCCATAGCTGAAGTGGAGCTTTGGCATGCTCCTTTTGGTCACTTTAACTTTAGTAGCTTGTTTTACTTGCAAAATAAGGAGGACATGTTTATTGTTTTGCCAACACTCGAGTCCATTGAGAAGCATGCATGTGAAGGTTGCTGTTGTGGAACTGAATTCCACAAACAACTAAACTATGAAAGAATCAATCAACTAGCAAAGAACACTAGAGAAGAGAGAGAACGTATCCACCCATCCAACTCCACCCATATATATACCTCTAGCCCAAGGGGGTGCATGTCCTTGAGATTGGCCAAGTGTCCAGCCAAGTGTCCCTCATGTGGACACTTTCCCAAGGGTGATCACATGCCTTCTAACTTCCCAAGGTCTATCACATGCCTTCTAAATCAAATAAGGATTCTTCTCTCACGTACACACAAGGTGGCTCCTAGAGAAGCTTCTCCCAAGACTAAGGTTCCCACACCTTAGGATAAATCAAGCCTAAGGTTCTAACCATTCAATTGGGAGCTCATATGAATAAATACCTCAAGGGTTAAAACCAAGGGTTTCACCCAAAGGCTCAAGGCATGTTCCAAGGGCACTCCAAGGGTTAGACCAAAGCAAACATACATCATATTATAACCTTAAGAATCCATATGTTTAACCTTCTGAACCCATGAATTATACAACATTCTTCCCCCCTTTAACATTTTCGTCCTCGAAAATGTGTGTAGGTATAATATGTGAAGTATTCCCCCATGCACCATGATCTATACTTGAGCATGGTCATCTCTCTCTTTAGATTCATTTCCAGTAATTCAGATAAAGGCTAATCCCTACCTTAATCTGAAAGGAAAGGAATCAAAATCCCTACCCAAATCACTTTCTCTTAGTCCACCCAAATGTACATGCATGCTCTGTACCTATGGACTAGTGAGATGGGTGGACTTCTTTGGTGGTCTTTTTCTTTTGGCACTTTCACAAATCTTGAGCTCCATAAAATAATACATTTCAGTACACTTTGTACTTTCCTAGAAATTTATAATTTTAGGAGTCTATGATAGAGATCCTATCTCTATCTTGAAAGGGCCAAAAACTAGATTCATCTTCCACTTTCAGAAAGTAGAGGAATCTTTAGATCTTCTGAACTTAACTTTGTCCTTTTCAAATACAAATATACTTTACTTGTATTTGATAGGACTTAGCTAAAGATGTGAACTTAGCAAAGTGGGTCTAGTGAGTCCCTGCCAAAACATGCTCAATAAACGAGGAGAAATACTATCTTCTCATTCCTTGGCAACTTAGGTGGACTTATTTCAATCATCCAGATTTTCTTGAAACATAAAGCTCAAGTATTCCGAATGATAATATACCCAATCTACAAGTTCATGTCTACAAGTGGATCCCTATCTTGATCATGTTTGATTTTCCTTGGATTAATTCTCAGAATAGAGTTTAATCCTTTTGGAAGTTTTAACATTCAAGACTTAGATCCAAAGGTGACTTTAGGAATTGGAATTATCAGGTAGATAATTCTCTTGGGTCTCTACCTTGTTCTTTGTTAGTCGGTTCTTTCCAATGAGAATCAATACTAACTATTTTGAACTGACTCTGGTTCATACTTCAGATAGTTATGTGTACTAACCTCGAAGATCACCAAAGCTTTGCAAAGAGATTACTAAACCAATTCCTTCAAATCCTCAAAATTGAGGAAAAATACTTCATCAAGACACCCTCTAGATTTTCTATCGGATGAAGTTTCGATGATTCAAGTTTTGCAGCTTTAATTCCAAGGTCTTGCAAGAAAGATATCTGTTTCTAGGCATCATATCTCAGATCTTGATAGGGACTTCTATCATCTGAATCACCTGCCCAATCTGCATCACTAAACACTTTGATTCTTGTATTAGAAGTAAATCCATAATACAGACCTTCACTTAGGGTTCCTTTGATATATTTGAGTACCCTTTGAGCTGCAATCCAATGAGTCTTCTTTGGACAATGCATGAATTGTGATAACACACCTACCACATATGATAAATCTGGCCTTGTCAAAGTAGCATAGATTAAACTACCTACCAAACTCTGATATTTCTTCATGTCATTGATTCTTCACCTCCATACCTGCTTAACTTATGATTTACCTCCAATGGTGTGCTTGAAGGCTTGCAATCCTCCATGTTGAATTTGACCAGAAGATTCTTCAAGTACCTCTCTTGTGTAACATATACTCCATGTTGAGTATATACAATCTGCATTCCTAAGAAATAAGATAAGTTTCCCAAATCACTTATCTTAAACTCCTTCTCTATTTGTTTCTTAAGCTCATTGATTCCTTGAGCATCTGTACCTGTGACAATGATATCATCAACATAAATACACATATATATGTATCCATTTTCACTTGCCTTAACTAACAAGCTACTATCTGCCTTTGATGCTTGAAATCCACATTCATTCAAGAACTTAACAAGCCTGTAATTCCATGCTCTTGGGGCCTGCTTCAACCCATACAAAGCTCTCTTAAGCTTACACACATAATCTGATCCAATTGAATCCATGAAACCTTTTGGTTGTTCCATGTACACTTCATCTGCAATATACCCATTCAAAAATGCATTCTTCACATCTAATTGTGATAACTTCCATCCTTTACAAGCTACAATAGCAATCAATGATCTAGTTGTAGACATCTTAGCAACAGGACTAAAGGTTTCATCATAATCTACCCCATAAGTTTGGGCGTAACCTTTGACCACAAGTCTAGCCTTGTATCTAGACACCTTACCATCTGCAAATCTTTTTGTTTTATACACCCACTTACATCCAATGACTTTCTGATTCTTTGGTCTTGGAACCAATTCCCATGTTTCATTTTCAAGTAGAGCATCATACTCTTCTTGCATTGCCTTCTCCCAATTCTGTTTTCCTTTAGCTTCTTCATATGTGATTGGATCCTCTTCTGTCTTCACAATATAAGCATAATCTTTTGTTGTTAGAAAAGATGTATCATAGCTATACCTAATAGGCTCTTTTCTTTCCCTTGAGGATCTTCTGACCTCTGCACTTCTTGAAGTCTCAGCCACATTTGATTCTAGATCAAATCTTGGCCCATCTTCAATATTATTCTGTAATTTACTTTTACATTTAACATCATTAATATATTCTTCATACATACTTATTTTTGTCTTCCCTTTTCTTTGTATTTCTTTGTCATCTGCATAATCATTTGTTGACCCTGTATACCATGTGCTTTGCTCATCAAATGTAACATCTTTGGTAACAAGAAATTGCTTTGTGGATGGACTCCACAATCTGTAACCCATCTATCTATCATCATACCCAATAAACACATACTTCTCTGCTTTGGGTTCTAGCTTATGTCTCAATTGTGATGTCATTTTGTTTAGTTCACTCTCATAGAGTATGTCCAGCCACACACCCATTTTTGCATAGTCTACTTGTGAGAGTCATATCTCTTAATATATGTATCCAATTTTAGTGTTTAAACATTCGTTGGAAAGCTTATCTTGAGTATTTCGTCTCTTTAGAACAATTTTATGAAATTCTTTATGCTCTGTGAGTTATTCAAGTTTTAGTGAAGTCCAGTTTTCAGCCTAACTGAGTGGTCAGGTAGTCTGTTTTGAATCAAATAGTTGCAAACCCAAATCTACTCCAAATTGAGTGTTTGATATCTCATTTGAAAGCTCTAGGTGTCTAGTTTGAGTGATCAAAGTTTCAAGTTCATTGGATATTTCAGTTGGTACCAGTTTTCATTTGAAGGTTCTGCTATTGCCAAGAGTCTTGATCCTGAGAAGGTCTTCTACACTTTCCGCTGCGATTAGGAGAGGAATTCTCCAACAATTGGTATCAGAGCATTGGAGCTTGAAGAGGCAAAGCATTAGAACTGAAGTGAAGCAAAGGAAAAGCTACGAATCAAGGGGGAGCTTCATAAAGTCAAGGAAGAGCGCCATAACATACTTGAGGTAAATTTCAATCTTAGAAGTTTTCAATGGCTGGTTTAGGACAACAAGTTGAGAAGTTAGACAAAGATAATTTTCAGTCTTGGAGGTATAGAATGATAAATTACCTTAAAGGTAAAGGTTTACGGAGTCTAGTTAGTGGAGACGATCCACAACTGTTGGACATTGAAGATCCCAACATTACTCCGGCACAAAGGAGACAATTTGTTGATTGGGAAGAGAGGAATCGAAGGGTGATGTTTCTCATCTCACAAGTTATTTCTAACACTATGATTGGTCATGTGCAAAGCTTAGAAACAACCAAGGAAGTTTGGGAAGCCTTGGAGAAGGTGTATGCTACCTCAACAAGGTCTCGAAGGATGCAACTTAAGAACGAGCTCAACAACATGAGGAAAAACTCAAACCAAAGCATTAGTGAGTATACATTGAGGATCAAAGAGCTTCGAGGTCAGCTAGCATCAGTTGGATGCAAGATAGAAGAGGAAGACATCGTCCAAACTGCTCTCAATGGCTTGAGAAGTGAAGAAAAATGGAAGCCCCTCATCACAAACATCCTTTATAGAGATCCTCTACCAACATTCGATGAGATTATACCAAATCTTGTGGCTGAAGAGGTTGCTCAACAAGGAGAAGGCAACAAAGGTAAGGACAACCATAGTCAAATGTTATATGCAGGAAGAGGTAGAGGAAGGAACTCAAGAGGAGGCTTGAGAGGAAGAGGAAGAAGCTACAACAACACAAATTTCAGCCAACACAACTCGGAGGACAACAAGGACAACTCAAATGAAAACACACATGGAAGAGGTCGAGGAAGAAATAGAGGAAGAGGTCGAGGTTCATACAATCCTCATAAAGGTATAACATGTTATCATTGTGGTAAACTAGGACATTATGCAAATGATTGTTGGCAAAAGAATGGAAGGCTGAATGGAGGCAACCAAAGGAGCCAAAATAACTATGCGAGTACATCAAGTGAAGGAGACAAGCAAACCATGCTTGCCATGAAGCATGACTACAACAACTCGAGAAGTGATGACCAAAAATGGTTCATAGATTCAGGTTGCAGCAACCATATGACATGCCAAGGAGATTTGTTCACAAAGCTACAAGCTCCAAGTGGAAAAGGATGTGTGGAGACCAGCGATGAAACTCAACACGCAATTGAGCATGTTGGAGATATCAAGCTTGGAGACAAGAAGGTATTGGCTGATGTTTTTCATGTTCCTACTATTGCAAAGAATTTGATTTCAGTAGGACAAATGGTAGAGAAAGGATATCATGTTATCTTCAATGAAAAAGGCTGTTTTGTAAAGAATCCAAAAGAAGGATTCAAGGTCATTGCTCAAGGAAGGAAAGAAGGAAGGATGTTCACTTTGGACATTCAACAACCGCATGGAAAGGTGATGTATATTCAGTTTGGAAACAAGAGGATTGCTGAAATCGATTTGTGGCACAAAAGGTTTGGACATATCAACATTCCCAAGCTCAAGGACATGAGCAACCATGAAGTGTTAAGAGGTCTTCCAAGATTCAATGATGCCGGACTACATGAGTTTTGTGAAGCATGCCAACTAGGAAAGCAAACTCGACAACCATTCAAGAAAAGCAACTATGTGGCAAGGAATATCCTCGACTTGATACACACGGATGTATGGGGACCATCACAACAACCATCAGTGGCTGGTAATAGATATTTTGTCACTCTTATTGATGATCATTCAAGGAAAGTATGGATGTTTTGCATAAAACAAAAATCAGATGTGTTCTCCATGTTCAAGAGATTTAAAGCACATGTAGAAAAGGAAACAGGACGCTACATAAAGACCTTGAGGTCTGATGGAGGAGGAGAATATTTCTCCAAAGAATTTTCAGATTTTCTTTATGAAAATGGCATCAAGAGATAATTTACATGTAGGTACACACCTCAACAAAATGGAATAGCTGAAAGGAAAAATTGACATATCACAGAAGTTGCAAGATGCATGCTCAACGAGATGAAGATACCATTAAACTATTGGGCTGAAGCAACTAGTACGGCCGTTTATTTGATGAACAAGTGCACAACGGCTGGAGTGCATAATCTAACTCCCGATGAGGTTTATTCCGGTAAGAAGCCTGACCTTACACATCTCAAAGTTTTTGGATGTGCGTGTTATGTTCACAACCCTCAACAACTAAGGACAAAGATGGAGGCAAAGTCCGAAAAATGTATTTTTATTGGATATTCATCGGAGCAAAAGGGATATAGGTGCTACAATCCGGTGACAAGGGAGCTACAAGTCTCACGAGATGTGGTATTTGATGAGCTAAGACCATGGTTTGGAGACAAAGGGAAAGAGAAGATTCTTGAAGAAGATTGCGAAGATGATGGAGGTGCTGTCCAAGAAGAATTTTAGCAAACAAGCACTCAAATGTCAGGTCGAGAAGCTTCTACATCACTTGGAGAAACCTCAACATGGAAGGGGAGGCTAAGGAGTCATTCCTCATCACCAACATCAGCTTATGAAAGATCTAAAGCTGAAAGTGCTGCCCAAAATAGTGATTCAAATGCAAGTGAAGAAGAGTATGAAGAGGTGATCACACCAAAGGTAAAGTTGAACCGGTTGAAGAAGCAATGTTCAAAAGGAAATGAAAGGAGGTCTTCAAGAGCAAGGTATCCAATTGAAAGGCTGAGCTATGATAGTTTTAAAGCATTTTGCATATATGACACAGGTGGTCAAAGACAAAGAACCGGATGCATATGAAGAAGCATGTACACAAACAGAATGGCAAGAAGCTATGCAAGAAGAGATGAAAGCTCTCAAGGACAGTCACACATGGGAGCTAGTTCCAAAGGCTGAAGGTATGAAGATTGTTCCAAATAAATGGGTGTTTAAAATAAAGAGAAATGTTGATGGTTCTCTAGCAAGGCATAAAGCTAGACTAGTAGCAAAAGGATTCAAGCAAACTCACGGCATCGATTATGAAGAGACTTTCATCTCGGTTGCAAAGATGGGAACAATTAGAACCTTGATTGCAGTGAGTGCAGCAAGGAGATGGCCATTGTACCAACTTGACATAAAAAATGCTTTTCTCAATGGTGAACTTCAAGAAGAGGTATACATGAGTCAACCGATTGGATTTGAAGACAAATAGCATCCAAATTTTGTTTGTAGATTGAAGAAAGCTTTGTATGGGCTGAAGCAAGCACCACGTGCTTGGAATCAAAGATTGGTCGAGTACCTCACAAGGTGTGGGTATAGTCCAAGTAATGCAGATCCCTCTCTCTACATGAAGAAAGAAGAAGGCAAGCAAGTATATATTTGCATATACGTTGATGATCTCATCATAACAGGAAGTAATGTTACAGGAATACAAGAGATCAAAAGGAAACTCGGTAAGGAGTTTAAAATTTCAGATCTTGGTGAGCTGAAATACTTTTTAGGCATTGAGATAGTCTATTGGAAAGATGGTATTTACTTAATGCAAAGAAAGTACCTATTGGATGTTCTTTTCAGATTTGGAATGAGTGAATGCAAACCACTCACTCAACCTATGGACACAAATGTGAAGCTATGCTCAAATGATGGAGAGAAGTTACATGATGTAACTACATACAGGAGTATTATAGGTTCATTGATCTATGCTACGATCACAAGACCAGATTTGTGTTATATTGTTGGAGTTCTTTCTCAATTTATGCAAGCTCCAACAAGTGAACATTTAAATTCAGCCAAACGAGTGCTAAGATATGTGAAGCACACAGTCAATCATGCTCTGTTTTATGGATATGATGAAGAATTGTAGGTAAAAGGCTTCAGTGATGCTGATTGGGCTGGTTCGAAGGAAGAAAGAAGATCCACTTTAGGTTATGTGTTCATGATAGGTAGCAAACCTATCACATGGAGCTCAAAGAAGCAACCTACTGTTGCACTATCATCTATAGAAGCTGAATATAGAGGTTTAGCCTTTGCAACTTGTGAAGCTATGTGGATTAAGAAGCTCTTGGCTGATCTTGATGTGCAGGTGGAGACCATTCCAATTTATGGTGACAACATGTCAAACATTCACTTGACAAACAATCCAATGTTTCATGCACGAAGCAAGCACATAGAAGTACATTATCATTATGTTCGAGAAAAGGTTTTGAGCAAGGATGTGGATATAAAGTTCATTGGAACTAATGAACAGGTTGCAGACATGCTTACAAAGTCCCTAGATGCTTCTAAGCTCAAGAGGTTCAAGGACGACATCAACTTGCAGGATATGGCTGAAGGTGCAAGCTCACATGTGAGCTTGAGGGGGAGTGTTAAAAATAAAGAAGTAAGCTCGTATATATTTTTGCAAAAAAGATTTTCTTCAAGTAGAAGAAAAATACAAAAATGAAAAATAGAAGCATTTACTTCAGCAAGTAGTGGAGACCAAAAGAGAATCATTCAAAAGAGAATCAAATCCAAAAACTGAACTGTAAGAGGAGTGGCTATCCAAAGTAGTGGAGAAATGATGGAGAAGAGCTCTCAAACTCATCATGAGAGTTTTTGGTCACTTGGCTATAAAAGAGGCAAGGCAGGACGCTCAAGGATATAGGAAGAAGGCATGGAAGTCCCCTTGTAGCTAGTTCATTTGTTTTGAGTCATTTCGTTCAGTTCACTCTCATAGAGTATGTCCAGCCGCACACCCATTTCTGCATAGTCTACTTGTGAGAGTCATATCTTTCAATATATGTATCCAATTTTAGTGTTTAAACATTCGTTGGAAAGCTTATCTTGATTACTTCCTCTACCTAGAACAGTTTTATGAAATTCTTTATGCTCTGTGAGTTATTCAAGTTTTAGTGAAGTCCAGTTTTCAGCCTAACTGAGTGGACAGGTAGTCTGTTTTAAATCAAATAGTTGCCAACCCAAATCTACTCCAAATTGAGTGTTTGATATCTCATTTGAAAGCGCTAAGTGTCTAGTTTGAGTGACCAAAGTTTCAAGTTCATTTGATATTTCAGTTGGTACCAATTTGCATTTGAAGGTTCTACTGTTGGCAAGATTCTTGATCCTGAGAAGGTCTTCTACACTTTCCGCTACGATTAGGAGAGGAATTCTCCAACAATAATGATGTTTGTGGTCATGTCAAGACTCCATCTTTTGTGAAGCATGTATATTTTTTTACCTTCATTGATGATGCTACTCTTCATACATGGATATATCCTATGAAAGCAAAGAATGAGGTATTTTCTCGCTTCAAAGCATTTTTAGCTATGGCTAAATTTTGTCTAGAAACTAGCTTTTGAATCTACACATAGATCATGGTAGTAAATACATGTCACATGAGTTTAATGCTTTTCTCCGTGAAAGAGGAATTTGACACCAATGTACGATGCCATATACACCTTAGACTCGAATGGTATTGCAGAGCATAAAAATAGAACTCACCTTGAAATTCTATGATGTATAGTTAAAGGAAAGCAAGTTCCTGACAAGTTTTGGATGGAAGTGGTCATGTGTGCACATTGTGTGCTAAATTGCTACCCTACAAAAGCTTTGAGAATCATCACTACTTATGAGGCTTGGAATGGATATAAACCTATGGTTAGTCATATGCATGTGTTTGGTTGTTTAGCATGTGTGCTTGTCCCATCACAATAAGATCACAAACTTGATGACAAGGCAAAAAAATGTATATTTGTTGGTTATAGTGATGAAAGTAAGGGATATCATTTGTACCATCCATGGAAAATAACATTTATTGTGAGTCAAGATGTGTTATTTACTAAAAATTTAGTTTTCCTTGTACTTGAATGCAAAAGATAGCCAAGAATTAGTTCACAAGATGTATTTGATACACTAATGCCTTTTTTCCAAAGTGGTGTGCTTGACTAAGGCCATGTAGATCAGCCAAGGCTCAAAGGGCTAAAAATTTTGAGCCAAATAGAGCTCACAATGTAGAGAATTTCTAGCCAAACATGGCTGAAATTGTCGAGCCAAACATGAGTCAAATGGCTGAAAATTTCTAGCCAAATGGCTGATCATTTGCAACACAATATGACTGAAAATGAGCATGAAATTCAGCCCATGCATGATATACATGTTGATGATATATTACATAATGAACACATGTCTATCAAGCGTGCACAAAATATTCCAAAGTGGCTGAAAAAAACTTTGTAGGATAACAAATTTAGTGCACCTTTACTTGGTAGAACAAGATCAACCTCTCGCCATGCATCAAGTAATTATGTGGATTATTCTCTTATTGCAACAACATGTAACGAAGAGCCACTTAATTTTGAAGATGCATGTGATTATCCACAATGAATGAGCATTACATAATAGAAAATGGATTCCATACATAGAAATGGTACTTGGGAGTTATGTGAATTGCCAAAAGGAAAAAATGCCATTGGTACAAAGTGAGTTTTCAAGATTAATAGAAAGTCAGATGGTAGCATTGATTGCTACAAAGCGAGATTGTTTGCCAAAGGATATGCACAACAATATGGCATTGATTATGAGGAAACTTTTGCACCTAATTCACACATGACTACCAGTCATACCATGGTTGCATTGGCTACCCAACAAGGTTGGAAAGTGTTGGAGTTAGACATCTCTGGAAGCACACAAACATCACAAGGAAGAAGAAGAAGCTTGGAGCACAACACACAATACTGAATGTATTACCACTAGAATGTACAAAGATAAGTAATCCGTTAGGGCTATTGGCATATATACAAGCTAGGGGAAAAAAACTCCTAAAGAGGGAAGAAAGTGCCCCGACAGTCTTAGTGTGTTCATGTCATGGACAAAGGAAACCATCCTGAACCTTATATTCCATGTGAATACTATATCTCATGATTGGTTCAGAATTAGGAGAAAGCAATGCTTCCATTGCATTCGAAACATGTCAAAACCCTAAGATCGACTCTCTACTTGCTAAATTCTGACATTCTGAAGTCCTCATTGATTTGCTGACATCATTGATGACATCATCAACTTGCAACCACCTGGGGAACCGTCCTTGAAAACCTATATAAGGAGGGGTTGGCCACATTCATAATCAGTCTTGCCAATACCAGTCTTGGGAGCTCAAGGAGTCATGACCACCAAGTAAGTACTCTCCAAGTTCTAGTTCGAGTTCTTCTCTTGTTCCTTGTTCTAGTCTAGCTCTTGGACATCCTATCTTGTCCTCTTGTAATCTCGTAGTACGAGATCTTGTCGAGTTCTTTCTTGTATCTAGTTCATCTCCCAAAAGGGAGTTCTTGTAATCCAGATATCTTGTTTCATACTTATGTTCCCAGGTTGTGGGGTCTCCTATATCATCTTTAGTCGAGTTATTCATACCTATCAGTCCCAAGTTGTGGGACATCTTGTATCAATCACATATTCTTGTATTGTTTTCCCTTCGTGGGTGTTCTTCAAATCAGAAGTGTATTTCCAAAATCTTTTCTACTATAGTCAGAGAGTACAATCTAGTGCTCCCCTGACATTTTGGCAAGACTAGCTTCTATCCAAGACCAGACATCATGGAGAACGCTTATGAACAGATTGTATCAATGGTTCGGAGTCTCCAACAACAAGTCAAAGACCTAACTCATCGACATACACAACTCGAGATGGGAGATCTAGTGCATGTAGGTGCACTCCTCCAAGAATTATAAGAACGAATCGGGAGTCTTTAGACAAATCAATGGAGTATGCAAACAAATCAACGGCCTAGTACATCCTTCATGAGAGAACCCAAGATATGCATGCTAGAAAAGTTTGATGGGGATCGCATGAAGTTTTGCGGATTCCTCCAACAAGTTAAATTGTACATCCATATGCAGCCTGATAAATACCCTGACGAGGCATCCAAGGTCGACTTTATTGGAACCTTACTTTGTGGCCAAGCATTATCATGGTTTTCCCCAATCTTGGAGAAGAACATGGCAGTACTTCAAGACTATGAGGGGTTTCTTTGGGAGCTGGCCGCCACATTTGGAGATGTAGACACAAGTCGAGTGGCAGAAATAAAACTTCGGAAATTACGTCAAGGTAACCGCCCTGCCTCTACCTATGCATCAGAATTTAGGCAGCTCATATGTGATCTCACTTGGCATGAAGATTATTTCATAAGCCAATTTAGATGGGGTTTAAGAGATGATGTGAAGGTCCTTTTGCTCATGATGCCACATGTTAAGACATTGAATGATTACATCATGCAAGCTATTCAATGTGATAATTGACTTTTTGAAAGGAAACAAGAAAAACAAGTAGAAGGAAGACCTCACCAATGGAAACCTTTCCAACCCACTCCTAAAGATGAGTCTATGCCTGAACCTATGCAAATAGATGTAACTAGGTTCCAGCCCCTAACACCACAAGAGAAACAGAGAAGGAGAGATAACAAGTTATGCCTCTATTGTGGAAACCCTGGGCATATAGCAGTTAATTGTCCCAACAAGAGAACAAACTATGGAGTTGTAGCCACCCTTGGAGAGCAGGGAAATGAGGAAGTTCAATTGTAAAAGAGACCATACAACCAGACCATGATATAAGAAAGGGTCTCATAATTCTAGCTACACCTATAGAAACATGTCTTGCACCTGTCAAGTTAATCATGCCCAAGAAGACCCTTTCCCTTATAGCCCTAGTAGATTCAGGAGCCTCCTCATGTTTCATCGATGAAGGATTGATTAAGAAACAAGAATTCCTGTACTTCAAAAGAACAAACCAGTAGTAACCGAAGTAGTAGATGGACGACCTCTAGCATCTGGGAATATAACCATGGAAACCACACCATTAAGAGTACACCTTGGTGACCATGAATCCCACGTATGTTTCAATGTAATATCGAGCCCAATACATCTAGTTATCATTGGAATGCCCTGGTTAAAGAAACATAATCCAGACATCAATTGGGAAAATAATAGAATCACCCGTCGAGATATCCAGAAGAACCCAACATATATCAGAGCCAAGGCCTTCATATAGTAAGGAAGGAACTGACATATATGATCTATGCCATACCAGCTCAAGAATCCAAGAAAGATGATCCAGTGGAGCTAATTAGTACAAAGGCTTTGAAGATGTTTTTGAAAAGAAGAATGCAGATATCCTCCTAGAGCGTATACCTTATGATTGTCCCATAGATCTTCAAGAGGGAGCACAACCACCCTTTGGACCAATCTATAGACTATCCCCAGAGGAACTTATATAACTACGCAAGAAGATTGATGAGAATCTAGCAAAGGGGTTTATCAAACACTCGAAGTCTCCAACAGGAGCTCCTATTTTATTTGTAAAGAAGAAGGATGGGACTCTCTGGATGTGTGTAGATTATCATGGAGTTGAACAAAGTCACTATAAAAAACAGATACCCTCTACCACTCATATCAGAGCTCTTGGAACGCCTTGGGAGAGAAAAATTCTTCACAAAAATTGATCTTCGAGGAGCTTACAACCTTGTCAGGATAAGAGAAAGAGATGAATGGAAGACAATATTTCGAACAAGGTATGGCCACTTTGAATATGTAGTTATGCCATTCGGTCTTACAAATGCTTGAGCTGTCTTCCAACATATGATGAATGCTAGCTTTTGAGAATATTTAGATGATTTTGTTGTAATATACCTTGACGATATCTTGATATTCTCCAAAAATCTAGAGGATCATGAATATCATGTAAAAATAGTCCTAGAGAAACTAAGAGAAAAAGGATTATATGCAAAATTGGAGAAGTGCTCTTTCCATAAGACATAAGTGGAATTTTTAGCGTACATTGTATCAGATAAAGGAATTTTTATGGATGCTAAGAAGATTGAGACAATCCTTGATTGGAAACCATCTTCATGTGTTCGAGATGTACAATGTTTTCTGGGGTTTGCCAACTTCTACAAGATATTCATCATAGATTACTCCAAGATAGTGACACCTCTTACAAAGCTTACAGGGAACTCCAAATTCTCATGGACCGAAGAAGAAGAGAAAGCCTTTCAAACCTTGAAATCAACATTCACTACCACTCCACTTCTAGTTCATCCTCATTCTAGTAAGCCCTTCTTCCTAGAGACAGATGCATCAGACTTTGCCCTAGGGGCCACTCTTTCCCAAGATGGAGATGATGGGTGTCATGGATAAAGGAAACCATCCAAAACCTTATATTCCATGTGAATCCTATATCTCATGATTAGTTTAGAATTAGGAGAAATCAATGCTTCCGTTGCATCCAAAATTTGTCAAAACCCTAATATCGAATGTCGACTTGCTGAATTCTGATATTCTGAGGTCTTGATTGATTTACTGACATCATTGATGACATCATCAACTCGCAACAACCTTGGGAGCCACGCTTGAAAACCTATATAAGGAGGGGTTGGCCACATTCATAGTCACTCTTGCCAATACTAGTCTTGGGAGCTCAAGGAGTCATGACTGCCAAGTAAGTACTCTCCAAGTTCTAGCTCCAGTTCTTGTCTTGTTCCTTGTTCTAGTCTAGTTCTTGGACATCCTATATTGTCCTCTTGTAATCTCGTAGTACGAGATCCTTTCGAGTTCTTTCTTGTATCTAGTTCATCTCCCAAAAGGGAGTTCTTGTAATCGAGATATCTTGTTTCATACTTACGTTCCAGGTTGTGGGATCTCTTGTATCATCTCTAGTCAAGTTATTCATACCTATCAGTACCGGCTTGTGGGACATCTTGTATCAGTCACGTATTCTTGAATTGTTTTCCCTTCATGGGTGTTCTTGTAATCAAAAGTGTAATTTTGAAATCTTGTCTACTGTAGTCAGAGAGCACAATCTAGTGCTCCCCTGACATTTTGGCAAGACTAGCTTCTATCCAAGACCAGGCATCATGGAGAACACTTATGAATAGATTGTATCATCGCTTCAGAGTCTCCAACAACAAGTCAAAGGCCTAACTCATCGACAGAGATAAGTCGAGATGGGATATCCAATGCATGTAGGTGCACTCCTCCAAGAATTACAAGAACAAATCGGGAGTCTTCAGACAGATCAAGGGAGTATGCAAGTAAATCAGCGGCCTAGTACATCCTTCATGAGAGAACCCAAGATATGCATGCCAGAAAAGTTTGATGCGGATCGCATGAAGTTTCGTGGATTCCTCCACCAAGAGAAATTGTACATCCGTATGCAACCTGATAGATACCTTGGCGAGGCATCCAAGGTCGGCTTCATTGGAACCTTACTTTGTGGCCAAGCATTATCATGGTTTGCCCCAATCTTGGAGAAGAACATGGCAATACTTCAGGACTATGACGGGTTTCTTCGAAAGCTCACCGCCACATTTGGAGATGTAGACACAAGTCGAGTGGAAAAAATAAAACTTTGGAAATTACATCAAGGTAACCACCCTGCCTCTACCTATGCATCAGAATTTAGGCAGCTCATATGTGATCTCACATGGCATGAAGATTATTTCATAAGCCAATTTAGATAGGGTTTAAGAGATGATGTGAAGAACCTTTTGCTCATGATGCCACATGTTAAGACATTGAATGATTACATCATGCAAGCTATTCAATGTGATAACTGACTTTTTAAAAGGAAACAAGAAAAACAAGTAGAAGGAAGACCTCGCCATTGGAAACCTTTCTAACCCACTCCTAAAGATGAGTCTATGCCTAAACCTATGCAAATAGATGTAACTAGGTTCCAGCCCCTAACTCCACAAGAGAAACAGAGAAGGAGAGATCACAAGTTATGCCTCTATTGTGGAAACCCTGGGCATATAGGAGTTAATTGTCCCAACAAGAGAACAAACTCTGGAGTCGCAGCCACCCTTGTAGAGCAAGGAAACGAGGAAGTCCAGTTGTAAAAGAGACCATACAAACGGACCATGATATAAGAAAGGGTCTCATAATTCGAGTTACACCTATAGGAACATGTCTTTCAAGTGCCAAGTTAATCATGCCCAAGAAGAACCTTTCCCTTATAGCCCTAGTAGATTCAAAAGCCTCCTCATGTTTCATCGATGAAGGATTGGTCAAGAAACATGGAAGTCTTGTACTTCAAAAGAACAAAGTAGTAGCTGAAGTAGTAGATGAACAACCTCTAGCATCTGGGAATATAAGCATGGAAACCACACCATTAAGAGTACACCTTGGTGACCATGAATCCCACGTATGTTTCAATGTAATATCACGCCGAGTACATCTAGTTATCATTGGAATGCCCTGGTTAAAGAAGCATGATCCAGATATCAATTGGGAAAAGAATAAAATCACCTGTGGAGATATCCAAAAGAACCCAACATATATCGGAACCAAGGCCTTCATACATGTAGTAAGGAAGGAACCGACATATATGATCTATGCCATACCAACTCAAGAATCCAAGAAAGATGATCCAGTGCAGCTACCCAATCACGACAAAGGCTTTGAAGATGTTTTCGAAAAGAAGAATGTAGATATCCTCCTAGAGCATAGACCTTATGATTGTCCCATAGATCTTCAAGAGGGAGCACAACCACCCTTTGGACCAATCTACAAAATATCCCCAGAGGAACTTACAGAACTATGCAAGAACATTGATGAGAATCTAGCAAAGGGGTTTATCAAACACTCGGAGTCTCCAACAAGAGCTCCTATTTTATTTGTAAAGAAGAAGGATGGGACTCTCAGGATGTGTGTAGACTATTGTGGATTGAACAAAGTCACTATAAAAAATAGATACCCTCTACCACTCATATTAGAGCTCTTGGAACACCTTGGAAAAGCAAAATTCTTCACGAAAATTGATCTTCGAGGAGCTTACAACCTTGTCAAGATCAGAGAAGGAGACGAATGGAAGACAACATTTCAAACAAGGTATGGCCATTTTGAATATGTAGTTATGTCATTCGGTCTTACAAATGCTCCAGCTGTCTTCCAACATATGATGAATGATACTTTTCGAGAATATCTAGATTATTTTTTTGTAATATACCTTGACGATATTTTGATATTCTCCAAAAATCTAGAGGATCATGAATGTGATGTAAAGATAGTCCTAGAGAAACTAAGAGAAAAAGGATTATATGCAAAATTGGAGAAGTGCTCTTTCCATAAGGCAAAAGTGGAATTTTTAGGGTACATTGTATCAGATAAAGGAATTTTTATGGACCCTAAGAAGATTGAGACAATCCTTGATTAGCAACCACCTTCATGTGTTCGAGATGTATAATGTTTTCTGTGGTTTTCCAACTTCTACAGGATATTCATCAGAGATTACTCCAAGATAGTGACACCTCTTACAAAGGTTACATGGAACTCCAAATTCTCATGGACCGAAGAAGCAAAAAAAGCCTTTCAAACCTTGAAATCAGCATTCACTATCGCTCCAATTCTAGTTCATCCTGATTCTAGTAAGCCCTTCTTCCTAGAGATAGATGCATCAGACTTTGCCCTAGGGGTCATTCTTTCCCAATATAGAGATGATGGGCACGTACATCTAGGTGCATATCATTCAAGGAAATTTTCCTCTCCAGAAATTGATTATGAAATTCATGATAAAGAAGTTCTTGCCATAGTGGACGCGTTTGATACCTAGCATCACCATCTAGAAGGAGCAACACATAAAGATACTGTATATATAGATCACAAGAACCTAGAGTATTTTATGACCAGTCGCATCCTCAATAGAAGGCAATCTTGATGGAGTAACTTTCTATCCAGATTCAACTTTGTCATCACATACCGTCTAGGCTGTCAACAATGTCAGTCAGATGCCTTGTTCAGAAGATCTTACCTTGCACCAAAGAAGGGTGAAGAGGCCTTTGATCAACAAGAGAGTGTATTACTCAAGCCTGAGCATCTCCAATTAGCAGCTATCTCTTCAACCCATCATGAAGATTTAGCCTTGAATCATTTGATCCATGAGAATCTACCACAAGATGAATTATTTTGTAATGTTAAGTGTTAAAAGGGACTTCCGTCATGTCCACTTTTAATCTCTTTTCGGGTTCTTGGGGATGGTAGGGGTCTGACAATGCAGAGGCCCTTTACTTAATTTTCCCAATTAACCAATTAACCAAACAGTAAGTATACGTCCAGGCATTAACTTCTGTTACACAGTTGCAATTCTTTGATTACAGTTATCCTCACACCGTAGGTTATCGCGCAAATTATCAGTCACACAGTCATTTAAACTTATTGATGTTAAGACAACGTTACTATGTTAGTAATAAATTACAGCAATTCAATAAGAATAGACTTAACAATATTCCAAATGTTTGCAAATTATGCACCACAGCGTCTTCGTAAGATCGCAAATTGCCCAGACAGACAATCTGGCGATCCCCATCTCCTCTCGCACTAGAGAACACCGTAATGTCTCTTCATTAATGGGTAAAAGGGTTACATCACTTCGCTACGCCCTTTCGGTGCGTGCTGTATATGAAAATATAAGATTACATTATGCCAATCCGGTGGCCTAACATGGCACGCACGGTGGACTCGAACCCGCAAAGAAAATCATCATTAAGGCTCATCTACAATGCCTTGTATATAAATAGTTCGGGATAATTGAAAGGTTCTAGTGATCTATTTTAATGAATCCAACATCAGCTTTAAGGTTTTCGGCTCCACCAACTGTGCATCAGTTCGTACTGAACTCGCCGCAATGACTTGACTCATCAGAAGATCTGCCTGTGTCTGCAAAAATGCTTCTTGTAAGTAAAATTCATTAGCTAAGTCAGCATCTCTCTGCTACTTCGTATCCGCAATCTGAGCATCAATCTGCGATAATCTTTCTGCTTGAAATCCCAACTGCTTTTCTCTACATTCTAGCTCGTGAGATTGATATTGAATTGTTTTATAATAGGCATCCCTTTCTTTCATGATTCCTGCTAATTCTTTCTTAAGCTGAATTGTCAGATCCGTTTGTGCTTTTAAGGCACAATTCACCTGAAAAAGATTGGTAGATGCGGCCTGTAATTCTGCAGTAGTCTTCTTAGCCAAAGTAGCCATTTCTTGTCCTTTCTGCATGACCTCATCCAACTCGGCACGAGTTTCTTCCAGCAAATTGCCGAGAGCAACCCGAGCATCATCCTTGTCCTGCACCAATTGTTTTAACAGGTTGATCACTTCATCACGAGCAGATAAAAGAGCATCCTTTTCATTCAACTCAACAAGAGCAGCATCTCGTTGGGCAATCAAGATGTCCTGCTCTGCAATCCTTGTTTGAAGTTTTTGAAGCTGCACGTGCAGGGCATGGTTCTCTGCCTTGACCGCATTAGCTTCTTCCTACAATGAAGCGATATCGGCTTCTAACAAGTCAACTTTCTCTTGTAGTTCTTGCCTGATATTTTCGGTTGCCAGCTTCATTTGAAGAGGTAATGGTTGAGAAAATTGGATCAGGAGACAACCCATTGATTCTAATTCATTAAACATTGGAGTCGGAGGAGGAAGAGTAGGAAGTGGGTGGGATGACGAGGCTGATAATAGGTGAGGGGAAGGTGGTGGAGAGTAATCGGGAGAAGATGATGGAGTAGCGGGTGCATCGGGAACAACTATGTCTAAAATTGTTCTTCTGAGAAGTCGCTTTAGACACCTATGACTTTAAACCTTTGGTTCTCTCAATCTAGAACCCATTTTTGCAAATGCTTTTAGCCACAAGTAGCTTACCTTCCAACTTAAAGATTAAGTACTTGCTTGCTTAAAACTTTAAACTGTGGAAGGAGAATTGATCAAAACATTCGTATCGAATTTTGCACCTCCTGTAACTTCACTTCTTCTCATTCACATATACAAATGTTCCTACACTTAATTCTCTTAGCCTGATCACAATTGGAAGCTAAAAATTTGTACAGAGGTCGATCATCTATAGACTTAGACTTGTACAAAAGCATTTCATAAAAGATCTAACACAGAAGGAGAAAACTCAGAAATATCGAGCGCAACATTTTCTTCATTTCTGAGAAATTTACAACTGAGTGATGAGAGAGTCTTAACTCACTTCTATGATGTCTAATGACTCTTACAACTCCTGATTACTCTATTCTCATGCTCTCTCATACTTGTCCCGACATTTTCATAGTATATATATACAAAAAATTTACAACCTTTTGACTTCTCAAAGATATAAGTGAACTATCTGTACATATGTGTGCACATCTTCCTCTTCTGAATGTATTCTTCTTCCATGCTTCACAACTTGAATCTTTCCTTTAAGCCTTGACTTCAACTCTTCATCAAAACATCAATTGTTGATTGTCCTGCACCAAAAGCTCCCCCTCAATCATCAATTGAGGTTTTCTCTATCTTCTTTATGCCTGCCATGTCTTTGAATCTCTGTAGCTTTGGTCCACCAAGCTTTTGGTAAGCATATCAGCTATCTGATCTTTTGTTGAAGTATGTATGACTTCAATCTCTTTATCCATCACCTTCTCTCTCAGAAAGTGATACTGAATCTCAATGTGTTTAGTCCTTGCATGAAACACAGGATTAGCAACTAAATATAATGAACTCATGTTATCTCCATAAATGATAGGTGTACTCTGTATGGTGTCAAAACTCTTCATGAGAGTCTTAAGCCATATCACTTCCTTTGCAGCTTCCACCATACCTTTATACTTAGCCTCTGTAGATGATAAAGCAACTGTATGTTGCTTCTTTGAACACCAAGAGATTAACTTATCTCCCACATAACACAAGTATCCATATGTTGATCTTCTATCATCAGGATTACCTGCCCAATCTGCATCACTATATATTTTGATGTTTGTATCTTATGTAAAACCATAATACAAACCCTCTTTGAGTGTATCCTTAGTGTACCTCAACACTCTTTTACCTGCAATCCAATGTTCTTTCTTAGGACAATGCATGAATTGAGACAAAACTCCAACTGCATATGACAAGTCAGGCCTAGTTAATGTAGCATAAATCAGACTACCAACCAAACTCTGATAGTGTTTCATGTCCTTGAATTCTTCTCCACCATATCTGTTCAATTTGTGATTCACCTCCATTGGAGTAGGTGCTACCCTGCAATCATTCATCTTAAACTTGATCAACAAGTTCTTCAAATATCTTTCTTGAGTTACATACACTCCATGTTGAGTGTATGAGATCTCCATGCCCAAGAAGTATGACAAGTCTCCCAAATCACTGATCTTGAATTCTTTCTCCATTTGCTTCTTTAGGCTTTGAATGCCTTTCTCATCTGTACCTGTAAGAATTATATCATCAACATATATGCACATGTAAATGAACCCATCATCACTTGCTTTAACAAGCAAGCTACTATCTGCTTTAGATACTTGAAATCCAAGTTCTTTCAAGAACTTCACAAGTCTATAATTCCATGCCCTTGGGGCCTGCTTCAAACCATACAAAGCTCTCTTGAGCTTACATACATGACCTGAATGCCTTCCATCTTTGAATCCTTGGGGTTGCTCCATGAAAACATCATCTGAAATATAACCATTCAAAAAAGCATTCTTCACATCTAATTGACATAATTTCCAACCTTTACATGTAGCAATAGCTATGAGTGTCCTGATGGTTGTCATCTCTGCAACAGGACTATAGGTCTCATCATAATCAATACCATATGTTTGAGCAAACCCTTTGACAACAAGTCTAGCTTTATACCTAGACACACTTCCATCTGCAAACCTCTTTGTCTTGTAGACCCATTTGCATCCAATGATCTTCTGGCTATTTGGTTTAGGAACCAAATCCCATGTCTGATTCTCCATCAATGCATCATACTCTTCCTGCATAGCTTTCTCCCAATTTTCCTTACCTTTTGCCTCTTCATATGTGGAAGGGTCTTCATCTGCCTTTATCATGTAAGCATAATCTTTGGTAGCCAAAAAAGAAGTGTCATAGCTATACCTTGTAGGTTGCCACTTGTGTCTTGATGACCTTCTGAGTCCTCCACTCCTTGAGGTTTCTGGTTCTTCACACTCAGGATCAAATCTTGGCATTTCTTCAACTTCAACCTGCACTTCATTATTCTCCTCTTCATCAAATATCTGAACCTTTGATTTACCTTTCTTTTGACTCACAACTTCTTCATCACCTGTATTAATATTGATTGTACCTGCATACCAAGTACCTTGCTCATCAAATGTAACATCTTTTGATACAAGAAATTGTTTTGTGGATGGACTCCACAACCTATATCCCATCTGCTTATCATCATAACCAATGAATACATACTTTTCAGCTTTAGGTTCTAACTTGTGTCTTAATTGTGATGGCACATATGCATATGCCAAACATCCAAATACTTTGCAATGATCCAAGGTATGTCTCTTACCCCACCATGCCTCATATGGTGTCATACTCTGCAAAGCTTTACATGGTAGCCCATTGAACAAATAAGTAGCTGTATTTACAGCCTCAACCCACAAATAATTTGGGCAATTTTTCTCCTTCATCATTGACCTTGCAAACTCAACAAGAGTTCTATTTCTTCTCTCTGCTACACCATTTTGTTGAGGAGAGTACCTGCAAGTGATTTCCCTTTTTATACCTGCATTCCACAAGCAATCACTGAACTCATTAGAGAAATACTCTCCCCCTCCATCTGACCTTAGTCTCTTCAATTTATGGCCTGTAATTCTTTCTGCATACACATGATAATGTTTGAATGTATTGAATACCTCTGACTTATTTTTGATCACATAGATAGTGATCCATCTGGTAGCATCACCAACATAAATCACATAGTACCTCGAACCATTGATACTTTGATGGTCCCCACACATCTGTGTGTACCAATTCAAGCTTCTCTGAATACATAAAACCATGCTTGGAGTAAGATTGCTTATGAGCCTTACCTAATTGACATGCCTCACATTTGTATGTCATATGTTGACCTGCAACATCAGGCAATCCAAGCACTGAACCATTGTTAATCATATCTTTGATACCTCTTTCATTGAAGTGTCCAAGCCTCTTGTGCCAAAGATCTAACTCAGAGATCTTATGTCCTCCATAAGTGAACAAGGTATGACCAACATTACCTTGAATCTTCAATGTGAACAATCTTCCTTCTTTCTTCCCTGAAACAATCTGTTTATACCCATTGCTAGGGTCTTCCACAAACACTCCTTCATTAGTGAATCTAACTTCATAACCTTTTTCAACAATTTGTCCTACACTTATCAGATTCTTAGGAATTGTAGGAACATACAAGACCTTACTCAAGAGAGTACTTCCATCCTTGGCCTTCACTGATCCAATTGACTTCACATTGTGCTTTGTATTGTCACCTGTTTGAACAACATGATTAGATACCTTATTCTCCAAATCAGTCATCAATGCTATGTTACCACTCAGGTGATTGCTACACCCTGAGTCAATGTAGAAGACTCTTTGGTCTTCACTTTGCCTTTCACAAGTTGCATTCATTATCAATGTTGAATCCTCCTTTTGATCTGAAGCATAATTGTAGTAGGTATTATTGTATTGTTGACTTTGGAATCCTCTACCTGCATTTCTTCCAAAGTAACCCCTACTACCTGTTCCTCTGAAATTACCTCTTTGATTTCTGCCACCTCTTCCTCTTGAATTAAAATTTTGATTATATCCACCATTACTCTGATTATTATGCCAACAATCATTAGCTAAGTGATTTGCCTTACCACAAATCCAGCAAGCTTTGACTCCATCTTTATTATTCCTGCCTCTTCCTCTACCTTTGCCACCTCCTCTTCCTCTTAGGAAGTTGGCTTGACTAGTTGTGCCTTCATCTTCATTTGCTTGTTGCTTCCCTTTGCTATTTTTCTTCTTATCCTTTGAGTACATTGCATGACCTGTACTCTTGTCACCTTCACCTTTGACATCTTGCTCAAAGGTTAACATGTCCTAACAACTGATTTAAGTCAGGGGTAAAATGATCAAGTGATAATTCAGTAGACAAAATGAATGGCTTCCATTTGTCATCACCTCTCAAACCTGTGAGGATTTGCCTTACCAATTTATCCTCCTCAATGTCTTCATCAACAACTCCTAATGCATCTGCAATGTCCTTCATTCTAGTTACATAATCTGAGATGGATTGAGAGGCCTTCTTCTTGAATGTAGTAAATTCTGCCCACAAGGATGCCTTCCTAGACTTTGTGGTATTTTGGAAATGCTCCTCCAAAGCATTCCATATATCACTTGCACTTTCAAGACCTCTAATATGAGGTAGCAAGTAATCATTGACTGCCATATAGATAATGCTCCTAGCTTGAGCATCTCTCTTCATCCAATTCTTCAAATCTGATAATTCCTCCCTAGTTGGAACACTAGGATCTCTGAATTGAGGCTTTTCTTCTTCACCTGTAATGTAAGCTATCAAGTATTTGCTCATTAGATGAGCTTCCATCCTCATTGACCATGTTGGATAGTTCTCTCTATCCAATTTCTCTATTTGAAGAGAATCTCCCATCCTTTCTTCTCCTGTGTATTGAATTCTTTAAACTTTATGAGTAACAGATGTACCTTTACTTTGAATAATACTCCTTCTGACTTCCTTGATGTCGTATGACCTCCTTCTCAAGTCTTGCCCTCAAGCTTTCACCTTTTGAACCTTCAGATGTTGAATTCTTTGCACCTGCAGCAGTCGAGGTCCTCCTTTCTTCAATTCTGATGCTTCCTGCTCTAGTACCACTGATGGAGAGTGTTAATCTCCAAAAGAACAAGTTACTCTTGTATTTAGAGCACCTCTATAACAAGAATAACTCAGATCTTCACCAATTTTAGAAGATCAATACTCAATTGTCAAATTTCCTGAACAAACTATGAAGAAGGAGATTACACAGAAATAATTCACTCATTGCCTTATCAAATATGTAAAGTTTTTGATAAAACTTTGTATGAGGTGTTGCCTATAGATTGTGCACCTTCTCCAGGTTGAATCACTCCAAAAGATTCAGTAGATCTTGAGAAATGATCTCAACAACTCACCTATGTCTAAAACTGTTCTTCTGAGAAGTCGATTTAGACACCTATGACTTTAAACCTTTGGTTCTCTCAATCTAGAACCCGTTTTTGCAAATGCTTTTAGCCACAAGTAGCTTACCTTCCAACTTAAAGATTAAGTACTTGCTTGCTCAAAACTTTAAACTGTGGAAGGAGAATTGATCAAAACATTCGTATCAAATTTTGCACCTCCTGTAACTTCACTTCTTCTCATTCACATATACAAATGTTCCTACACTTAATTCTCTCAGCCTGATCACAATTGGAAGCTAAAAATTTGTACACAGGTCGATCACCTATAGAATTAGACTTGTACAAAAGCATTTCACAAAAGATCTAACACAGAAGGAGAAAACTCAGAAATATCGGGCGCAACATTTTCTTCATTTCTGAGAAATTTACAACTGAGTGATGAGAGAGTCTTAACTCACTTCTAAGATGTCTAATGACTTTTACGAATCCTGATTACTCTATTCTCATGCTCTCTCATACTTGTCCTGACATTTTCATAGTATATATATACAAAAAATTTACAACCTTATGACTTCTCAAAGATATAAGTGAACTATCTGTACATATGTGTACACATCTTCCTCTTCTGAATGTATTCTTCTTCCATGCTTCACAACTTGAATCTTTCCTTTAAACCTTGACTTCAACTCTTCATCAAAACATCAATTGTTGATTGTCCTCCACCAACAGATTGCTACATCCTGAGTCAATATAAAACACCCTTTGGTCTTCTCCTACTGCTTCATGAGTTGCATTCAAGATAAGAGTCATATCATCCTTCTTATCTGATGCATAATTATAATAATTGTTGTTGTAGGACTGAGATTGAAAACTTCTTCCACCTCCTCTAGCATATGATGTCCTACCACCTCTTCCTCTGAAGTTGCCTCTTTGGTTTCTGCCTCCTCTACCTCTTTGATTGAAACTCTGGTTATTACTTCCACCATTTTGATTGTTATACCAACAATCATTTGCCAAATAATTGGTTCTGCCACAAATCCAACAAGCTTTAGTATTATCTTTGTTCTTACCTCCTCTTCCTTTACCTCTGAAGTTCATCTTTCCATTTGTAAAGTTAGCTTGACTTGAGGTCCCTTCATCATCAGTTGACTGCTTCCCTTTGCCATTCTTTTTCTTGTCCTTGGAGTACATAGCTTGGCTTGCACTCCTATCATTGTCTCCCTTAATGTCCTGCTCAAAAGTTAGCATGTGTCCTAGCAATTGATTAAGATCAGGAGTAAAGTGATCAAGTGACAATTCTATGGACAATATGAAGGGCTTCCACTTCTCATCTCCTCTCAGACCTGTAAGTATTTGCCTTACCAATTTATCCTCTTCAATGTCTTCATCTACTGCTCCCAAGCTATCTGCAATATCCTTTATCCTTGCCACATAATCAGAAATTGATTGTGAACTCTTCTTCTTGAAAGTTGTAAATTCTGCCCATAATGAGGACTTCCTTGACTTGGTTGTATTTTGGAAATGATCTTCCAAGGCATTCCACACATTTGTTGCACTTTCCAATCCTCTGATGTGAGGTAGAAGATAATCATTTACAGCCATGTAAATGATGCTCCTAGCTTAAGCATCCTTTCTCATGCAAGTCTTCAAATCTGCAAGCTCTTCCCTAGTTGGAATACTAGGATCTGCAAACTCAGGCTTTTCTTCTTCTCCTGTAATGAATGCCATCAAATATTTGCCCATGAGGTGTGCCTCCATCCTCATCGACCAAGCTGGATAGTTCTCCCTATCTAGCTTATCAATCTGCAAGCTTTCTCCCATCTTTGATCTTTTGTGTCTGCAATTACTATGATTTATGATAATAAAGTGTACCTTTGATATGAAGCTTCAATCCTTTTTGATCCTTTCAACTCGTACTTTGTACTTCTGCAAATTATCTGCAAGAATTTGTCCTTGTCCACCTTCAATTAGAAGGAAATTCAATATCTGCAGTAGTCGGGACTTCCAATGCCTTTACTTCACTTGTATTATACCTTCACCTCTGATACCACTGTTGGAGACCTCTTAATCTCCAAAGGTTTGATCTATACTGATCTAAGAACACTTCTAAATCAATTTTTGAGCAAAGTTTACACAAATATTGTCTTCATTTATCAAAAAGTTTCACTAGCACTTCTCTGATTGAAGAAATTCTTTCTTCAGAAAGTCTACTTCAGAAATTGACTTCAATACCAGCACATATCTTCAAATTTCTTCAAACCAATGATACACAAATCTCCACACTACCTTTGCGCAATTGTATCAACCATTAGTTCTTCAAAAGAATCCTTAAAACTTTAATTTGATCCTTAAGATCAAAAGTATGTCAAAACTGTCTTCCAAAAATGGCGACTTTGACATGGTCAACTTCTTAAGTTGATTTCTCACAGCACAGATCCCATTTTGCTAAATGACATTAGCCATAGCTTCCTTACCTTCTAACTTAGATTTTGAATGCTTACTCATTAAAAATTTACACTATGCACTGAGATCTAAGCAAAACATTGACACGGAAAAGTGCATGACTCTGAGAAGTCTATCTGCAGATTCTACATACCAATGTTCCTATTGATCATACTCATAGTAGGAAAGGAATTGGATCACAAAATTCTGAACATAGCTTCATTAGCTTCTAGATTAGATGTGTACAAAAGGATTTCTGATCCACATGATCAGACTGAGAGAAATCTATGAAATACTCGTTGCTATTTTCTAAAGATGACTCTCTTCACATCTATCTCTATGATACTTGTTCTCTAATGACTCTCTTCCTTATTTCTATACATCATTGACTTATATACATATGGTTTTAGACTTATCCCGAGTCTATTACATTACGCCTTATCATCCTAAGGAATATCTATACTCAAATTACAAGAATTTCCACCTGTAATGTACATATGTATACAAACTTCACTTCTGAGATCTCTTCACTTTCTCAAGTATCTTTTTCCACTTCAATCTGATCATGAGCTTGCTTCAAATTCTTTGTAATCACCAATTTGTGATGGTTTGTTCCAACAACGTCATTGGTTATCGTCCGGTTGGTGATGTGGCCGAAGCTTAGAACCATTAATCACTTTTGGCAAAAGAACACTTGTTAAGGTCGCCAATCAAAAAGTTGCTGGGCCCACTTGTTCAGCAATCCAGTATGGACCGAACCACCGTAATTTGAATTTTCCAGCAGATCGATTTGCTTTAGCATTATAGAATAACACAAGTTGCCCCACCGTAAACACAGGGGTCTTGAGGAAACGATCATGAGTATGGGCTTGACGAAGCTGAACTTCTTGAAGAACCATAAAACTTTCCCAGCGGTGTTCTTCCAATGATCTGAGTGCATCCAACCGAAATGGCAAAGATTCTTCCGGCAGCAATTTTTGAGCTAAGGCAACGCGTAGGCTCGACACTACTACTTCCATCGGTGCAATAGCTTCCAATCCATAAGCAAGCTTGAACGGGATCATTCCGGTAGCTACCTTTTACGTAGTCTTGTAAGCCCACAAAACTGCAGGTAGTAGCTGGTCCCAATGTTCCGTACATTCCAGGATCAATTTGCGAAGCATATTCAATAGGTTCTTATTGGTACTCTCAGCCAGACCATTAGGACACGGATAATACGATGAGCTGAACCTATGCATAATCTGAAAAGTTTGAGTCAGTACTTGCAGTAAGTTGTTTGCAAAATGTGTTCCTTGGTCCGTCACGAGCTCCAAAGGTAATCCATAACGCTGGAAGACATCCTTCATTAAACACTTCGCCACCGAAAGAGCTATGGCAGACCCTAAAGCCCAAGCTTCCGCCCACCTAGTGGCATAATCTGTACAAGTCAATATATATCGATTGTTGGTGAGGGTCGTTGGTGGTGTTATTGGACCAATAAAATCTAGACCCCACTTCTGAAAGGGTTCCAAAGGTAAAACAGGTTGAAGGGGAAAGAAGTGCCGCTATAATGGTTGTCCAGACCGTTGACAGGTATCACAGTGCTGCACAAACTGAGTCACATCTTTGTACATTGTAGGCCACCAAAGCCCACTTTGCAGAATTTTATGGTGAGTAAGATCAGTTGCAAAATGTCCGCCCCAGGGTAATGAATGAGCCATAGCAATAACCGATTCTGATTCATGGGGAGGAATACATTGTAGTAAAACACCAGTATGATCCATGTAGTACAATTGACCTACAATCAACCGGAATCTTCGACTGTAAACTGCAAGTTTCTGCCGCAGAGCAGGGGGAGTATTAGGAGGGAGACACCCGTTAGTGAGGAAAGTTAGTAACGTATCGTAGTATGTAGGAGCAACAAGAGGTTCTACAGATTCATCAGTAATTGGTTCGGTAATGTAAATTGCCAGTGTAGTGTCATCAACCCCTACCGGAGGCTCACCGGAATCCAATCGAGATAGAAAATCTGCCAAGGCATGTGCTGTGCCAGGTCGATGCATAACTTCATAGTCGAACTCCTCCAAGAGTAAAACCCATCGAGCCAATCTACCACCTAAATGTTGGTGCCGGACCAAGTACACGAGTGTGGCCACGTGGAAGGTGAATTTTCGGCCCAACAAAATGTCGGAAATTTTTAACAGAGTACACTAACCCGAGACATTCTCTTTCGGTCAATGAATAATTTCTTTCAGCAGGGGCTAATCGGTGACTTGCATAATATACAGGCCGAAACCATTTGTCAATTCGTTGCATGAGGACACTACCAATCACAATATCTGATGCGTCCACGAGATATGAAACGGTCGTTCCCAATTAGGTGGTTGCAAAATTGGGGCCTGCATCAATAAAATCTTTAAACGATCAAATGCATTTTGGCACTCCGGTGTCCAATCATACTACCGTGGAGCACTAGTCATAAGCCGATTAAGTGGTGTCGCTAAATGAGCTAACCACCATAAATGTCTGCCATGCCACTGGATTTGACCAAGAAAGCGCATAACTTCTTTTGGTGTCATTGGGACTGGTGCCTCCAACACGGCTGCTACTTTATCCGGATCGACCTGTATTCCTTGTTTAGAGATAATATGTCCGAGTAGTTTACCACAGGAGACCGCGAAAACAGATTTTGTCGGATTCAAACATAATCGGTACTCTCGGCATTTTTCAAAGGAGCACCGTAAATGATACAGGTGCGCCGAACTCTTGCCAAATAAGGAAAAATCGTCCAAATATACTTGCATAAAGGTAGTTAAGTAGGGTGAAAAGACTTCTTGCATAGATTGTTGGAACGTACTTGGGGCATTCTGTAAACCAAACCACATTACGGTACAAGCATAAACACCCCAGTTCGTGATAAAAGCTGTCTTCGGTATGTCCTGTTCTGCCATTCTCACCTGATTATATCCACTGTAACCATCCAGAAACGAATACATTTCATGCCCTGCTACTCTGTCGAGCATCATGTCTAGAAAGGGGAGAGGGAATGGATCCGGTACAGTGGCAGCATTCAGTTTTTGCTAATCAACACAGATACGCAACTGTTTATTTTTCTTCGAGACGATCACTATTGGAGATATCAACTCAGCATGCTCAATTGGCACAATGAATCCCACCTTCAATAAACGATCAAGTTCTGCTTTGACCTGTGCTGCATAATTGGGGTTCATTCTATAACTAGATTGTTTGATTGGCCTCGCCTCCGGTTTGAGCACTACCCGATGTTGATAAATCCGCGGGTCAAGACCTTTCATGTCTCTATAATCCCAAGCGAAAACATCAGAGAATTCACACAGAAGTTGTACCAAATCATCTTGGAATGTCTCTGATAATCCTTCCTTAATCTTAACTGGGTGTGGGTTGACCGTGTCACACAAATTATATGTTACTAATTGATCTTTCGGTACATAAAATTATCGAGGTTTTACCAAATCATCAGCTGACTACAAGAGTTGATGTAAGGTGACTTCATCCATAGCGACACTATCATCTGCTTCCGCATCTTTTGTCACTCGTACGACTGGAGAGGTTCCTTGACATTCTTAAAGGTCCTGAATGTCACCAGCATTAGCTCAAAGATTTTGAGGCACATCTGTGCCATGATATCTGGTATATTCTTGAATCTGACTGCCCAGTGTCAGATGGTTGAAATCATGTAGTTGACTATGGGTTGGCCATGAGGGGGTGCTAGGTACACATAATTTAGCCACATTTCACATCCTTTAACCGTCAAAACTGTTTTGGTGTACTCTGGCCAAGACCTTCTTCGAAAGACAGGGCAGTAGCATGGATTATACTTGATGTATAATGGCATGTTATTCCAAGTGCGTACCATCTCAGGGTATGTTTCGAGCAGACGGATCCTCCAGGTAGGTTGAAATATATTCCCATGCATGGCACTTGCAGGGATGTCTTCTGGTGCAAACTGTGTCACCGAGGTTGGTTCTTTTGTTGTGCGCTACTTGATTTCAGCATTATAATCTGCCATTAAGACACAGAATGGGACATACAAATCATCGGACGTGCCAATCCACCTATGATGGGAGAGGTTTTTGAAGTAATCGGACTTGATGATGATTTCTTCCAATCGGGACATCGACTGTATCTGTACTGCCACCCTCTCATCGTGGGTTGTAGCCACCTTCTCTAACCTCTACATCCATTAAGGAGCTTCGATCTCAATTGTGTCCATTCCTTCTTCTCTTTGCTTACCCCCTTGTGTAGGCATCGGTACCTATGGGTCTTCAAAGATCTCCTCAACTACAATTGGAACTAAGTATTCAGGTTCCGGTTCCACGAGGGGAGAGGGTTGACGCTCATATTGAAGAACTTTATTTTGTAGTTCTGCCAATTGTGCTCTGAGTTCTGCGACTTCTACAGATGTGTCTGCTGCGGCTATAACTTCTTTTGGTGAATCTTACTGGGCTTCCAGTTGCTTTAATAGGTCATCCCGCTCTCTTTTTAAGGCGGCATGTGCTTCCAAGAGATCGGCGTGTGTTTCCAATACGATTCGCATATTTGCAGATGGGATGGCCTTGAAATTCTCTGGGTTGATTTCTTGCGGTGAACCCTCCATTGCTGCTTCCAGGTTCTCTTCGTTCTGTTTCTGTAGTCGTTTATTTTCTTCGAGTGCGGCAGACATGTGCTTGCGTAGTAAGGCGAGGTTACGTCGAAGCTTGAGATTGTCCGTTTTTTGAGCGGTAACAGATCATCGAGTTGTTGTTTTTCTTCAGAATCCATCTGGGGTGGATTGGCGATTAACTGATCATGTTGTGCTTGCAATGTACTATACTGCTGTTGTAACTGCCTCTTCTCCTTCTCTAAATTAATGAATCTCTCTTGTAGCATTTCATGATTTCTGAACAAGCTCGTGTGCTGGGCATCTAGATGCTGGTAATGCTGTTGTAGTTGAGTGATACATTGGTACATATTATTAAATACATTATTTACAGGAGTGGATGTGGGAAAGGTGTTGAATGCAGGGGGGTAGGGAAAAGGGAATGGGAGTGTGTATGCTGTGCTAGAAAAGGGTGAAGTGGGTGGTGGGGGAATGGGAGATTGTGGAAATATGGGGGGAGGGAGAGGTGCGGAAGTAGGTGATATGTCCATTACGTCATATGTGGATGCAATTGTGGGAGTGATTGTGAACATGGGAATTGTTAGTGTAGTGATGGTTGTGAAGGTGTAAAGTGGTGTGTGTAGTTGTGAATATGGACCGCCAGGGAGCGTGATCGGGGGAATGGGAATTTCAGCGGCTACAATTAGAATTACTGTGTCAGTGGTAGTATTTACAGTAGGGGTGGTGATAGGTTGTGCGGGTTGTGAGGGTTGACTCACAGTCTGCGTTTTGGTATGGGAAGTGAACTCTGAGGCGGTGACGGTGGTGGTGACACTGGTAGTGGGAGCTGAAGGTGGTGGAGTTGGAGGTAGAGGTGGTAAAGGGGGTGATGGGGGTGCACTTGAGGTAAGGGCTTCCTCAGTGTCATGAATGGTTTGAGCCGTGCCCGTGGTCGTGGATGTGGTGCCTTGTGGTTCTGATACCAATACATTCATTTGTTTCCTTGATCGAGGGGGGCGTCTGCCATATCTTCTCTCCGATCTTCGTGAGTGCGCAAGAGCGGTATGCACCGTCTTAGGTACCCCTAATGCGTCAGCGATCATATCAAGGGTTGCTCTGTATTGCTCATCCACCCCTTCTTCTTCAAGGATTTGGTTCATGAGGGCTTTTCTTGCTGCCAGGGACAGTTTGTGTTGTTCTTGAACTCGTTTGATGGTATCATACAGCTTTTTCAGTTGCTTCGTATAAGCTGGGGCTCCTTCAAGTTCCTATACAACTTCTTGCTCATATTCATGCTCTTCTTCATCAGACAGTCCTTGTTCATCCTCTTGCTCATCTTCTGCAGTCTCTTCTTCATCATCATCCACTTCAACCACTTCTAGTTGGACTGGAAGGGGTTGGTCAGTGATTGTCTGCTCTCCGCTTGCTTGCTCTGCCTCAACCTCCAAATTAGTAGCATTAATTATTCTAGCTACTTCCTCATCAGTTAGATCTTCTAGGGTAAAGCCATGAGGGAACTCTCTGCAGTAGCGACTTTGACACCTGTAACTTCTTAGCTATAGTTCTCCCAATGTCGAACCCGTTTGATCAAGATCTTTTAGCCATAGATGGCTTACCTTTCAACTTAGATTTTGAGCCCTCACTTGTGTAAAACTTTACACCATGCACTGAGCAATGTTCATTTCTCTGAACATGAAATCTGCGCCAGTTTTGTCGACTCTCAGAACATTATCACATATGCATGTTCCTATGCAAAATTCTCTTAACCTGATGACAATTAGACTCTCAAATTCTAGCCATAGATTGATTAACTATGGACTTAGATATGTTCAGAAGGATTCCTCAAAAGATTAACTACAGAAGTAGCAGACAGCAAAACATCGGGCGCAAGATTTTCTTGATTACTCAGAAAATTACAACTACATTGAAGAGATAACTTCAACTAACTCTCATGTGTCCAATGACACTTTTCTACAACTAATTTCTCTCTTCCTATTCTCTATTATTTTATGCCCCGACTTTTTCAAAACATTTATAGGCAAATATGTACAAACTTATGACTAATCAAAAGTATGAGTCATCTATATTTGAACTAATGTACATATGTGTACATAGCTTTGGATTTCTGAGTATGTCCTTCCTTCAAACTTCTGAATTTATTCTCTTCTTGATTTCTTGACTTCATTTCTTCATAAACCTTCAATTGATGATTGACATGCACCAACACAGAGATCATCAACGTAGACCTCTAAATTCTTCCTCAGGAACTCCGTAAACACATGGCACATCAATCTCTGAAAGGTAGCAGGCGCATTGGTAAGCCCAAATGGCATTACCCTAAAGGCAAATATGCCCCATTCTGTGGCAAAAGCTGTCTTATGCTGGTCCTCTGGAGCAATGGCTACCTGATTGTAGCCAGAAAATCCATCAAGGAAGCTGTATACTTCCTTGCTTGCTACCCTTTCTAAGAGATGTTCTGTGATAAGAAGCGGATAGTTGTCTCGAATAGTGGCTGCATTAACCTTCTTCAAGTTAATGCACACACGTAACTTTCCATTCTTCTTAGGCACAACTACAATGGGGGATACCCACTCAGTGTGCTCAATTTCATAGATAAATCCAGCTTCCACCAGTCAATCTATCTCCTCCTTGATCTTAGCAGCGTAGTTAACGTTATAAGTGTATGGCTTTTGCTTGGATGGTTTGGCATTTAAGGTCATGGGAATCGTGTGTGAGCATATGTCTAGGTCTACACCTTTTAAATCCTTGTAACTCCAAGCGAATACATCTCTGTACTCTCTTAGCAAGGCTATTAGCTCATGCTCTTCTTCCTCTGTCAGTTCGTGACCTATGTAAGTACATCTTTCTTCTCCTTGTTCTATGGCTACCACTATTTTCTTGGTGGTTTCTTTGTTATCATAGGCCTCTCCTGATTCTGCCTCACGTTTAGGCATTCTCACCATGACTCTCCTATTGTCTATCTCATATTTCTTGAAATTCTCGGGGACCTCAAACAATGATTCGTCCTTTTCTGGTACCACCTCTTTCTTCTTCCTCTTCTTGCCTTCACTCTTGACGGTCACTTGTGTGGTTAATCTCACATCATTTATAAGCTCTCCATGTCTCTGAGGATGAGCTTCTACTTCGTAGAAGTACTCTTCATCTGATGCAAAAGGTGGGTCCATAATGATTGACTCTAGATCGGAGTCACTTGCATCCTCAAATGTATCAGGGCTAGGTTCGCATTCTTCAAGAATTGAGTCTCCCATGATTGGCTCTATGGAGAAGACTAAGATGTCATAGCCGTCCTAATCACAGTGGGGTGTCCATTGTTCTTCATTGATGGCTACATCCATTGTTGCTAAAATTTCTGCCCAACCGTTAGGTTCAAATTCTTCGTTAGGAAATACTACAGGTGCATAGGTTGGGTCTTGAATTGATCTTTGGGTTTCCTTAGCACCTACCTCTCTGGCTTTTTCTCTCTTCTCTTCTTCTACTGCTACTTTACACATCCACAAGTGAGTGTCTTCATGCATCCATGAGGATCCTTATCCTATGGAATGCACTGACTCAGTATCATCTTTGGCTTTATGGATGGGGTTCCACTGAATGGGGGGTACATCCCTATGAGAGTAATCTTTGAGATTCACTTTGGTCGTGACACCTAAGTGTTGCAAATACAAGGAATTGGTTCCACAATCCTGTACCACTTGCAACTGTCGCATAAATGGTCTTCCCAAAATCATCTCATAGGCATGGTTCTTGCTAAAATCACAGATAGCAAATGTGTGCTCAAACTCTACTCCACATGTAGTGAGAGTTATTCCTTCTAACAGCCCTAAGGGTCTCTCTATGTGACCGTCAGCCATCTGCAATTTCATCCTCGTGGGCCTAAGTGCTGGCTTGCCCCAATGCTTCCATAAGGAAGTGGTAGCAATTGCAACTCCTGCGCCTGAGTCGAGAATTACCTTGGTTGTGTATTCTTGATGAGTGATGGGAAGATAGGTGTTTCCTTCTTCGCCTTCACTCATATCTCCTATCTTGTCTAGAGGAATTTCTGGCACTATTCTATGAGAACCTTCTTGGGAACGAGGTGTTTCTACTTCAGGCACTTGATTGGCTACATGCTTCCATAGTTCCGGCCTAACCTTGAGTAACTCTTCTAAAGTGAGATTGCACTGCACTTTAGTGTCTGTGTTCCTAGGTATGACTGAGTCTTCGTTTCTTACCATTACCGTGGGTGCTCTCATACAAGTAGACTTGGCTTCCCATGGGCCTGTGAAGTGGGGTAATTCGTGTAAAGAATTAGACTCAAAGTCTAATCTCTCCTGAGATTGTGCACTCTCCTTCTCCTCATAAATGGAAGGAATGTCTTGTGGGAATTGATCATGCTCGTCATCCACAAGTTCAATGGGAGGAGGGACTTCACTCTCTTTTGCCCATTTCTCTTCTTGAATCTCTTGCAAGAACTCTGGTGTGTACCGATTCATAGAAGAAGATGTGTCTGTAGAGTTAGGGACATAAGATTCCTGGGGGGAATGCTTATTCTTTCGCTTGGCTTGCCCTTATTTTGAGAGGCGGGTTCCTTTTCTGATTGTGCTATTAGCCTCTCCAATCTTTCTAGCAGTCCATCAAAGTGCAACTGCATCTTAGCTGAACTAGAGATGTTAAAGAGGCGACTGGCTTCAAACATGGTTTGAGCCAATTCCACCATCTTAGCACAAATTTTGGTTCGTTCAAGCTCTAGTTCCGCTCTAGCGTAACACTTTTCATGATTAGTTACGTTTGGCCCTTCTTGGATTCTGGCTAGATATGCCTTAAGCATCATATTTAGGTCCTCAGGAGTGGGATCTGCTAATAGTGATCCTACTCTAGGGGGTGGTGGGGTTGCATGAGGTGGGTTAGAAGGTGGTGGATCAGATGGAGATGGGAATGGTGGTGGAGGGGTAGTGAGAGAGGGAGTTTGAGATGTGAGTTCAGTTATCTTGGCTCTCGTTTCTTTGAGACTTTCCTCAAGTTCACTCATCTTCTTGGCCCATTGCTTTTCATTCTCTCGCGGCTATCTTTCCAGGCTCTCGTCCGTTTCTTGGTTATGCTCTCTGTTTCACTAACTTCGGCACTCTTTTCTTGGCCTAAACCTTGGTTCTACAGCAACGCCTAAGCTCTGGTGACCACTTGCATAGGTGCAGTGGAAATCACACTCCCTGTGGAGTCTACAACTAACCTAATAACGTTAATAGGAGTGATTTTTGGCATATTATTGGGATTCTTTGGGCAATCTCGTAAGAGATGCTCCTTTCCGCAATCTTGACAAAAGCCCTGTATTGTTATTGACTGGGTTTGTGTAGGTACAGGCATTGGGCAATCACAAATGAGGTGATCTCCTTGACATCTATAGCATGGTCCTCTGGGGAATAGGGGTCTTACCTGCCTAGGTTGAGGTCTAGTGTTGGGATTTGTGTATATGATGTTTGCATACTCTGGATCCCAGCTAGGTTCACTTGGTTCCTCACTATAGTAGGATTCACCATGTTCAGGAGACTGCATGTAGTAAGCCTGGGGGCTATCAATATGTGTAGAGTCAAAGCTATGGTCACTGGGTTCACTTTCTGAGAGCAATGGTGTCACTGGCACTATAGCCCTATTCAAATTTTCTTCTGCAGCTTCATATTTTACGGGAATCACATTGACTAGAGCAGGGGGTTGTTGGGTTAGCACCGGTTGAGGTCTCTGCTGGGCCTGATATCGTGGTTGGTAGGTTTGTTGAGGCCTAGCATACTGTTATGGTGGGTACTGGTTCTGATATCTTCCCTGTTGTGGATATGGTTGAGGGTAGGTTTGTTTGACCGCTTGTTTGTTATAAGGGCAGTCCTGTGTAGTGTGGTTTGTGTATCTTTGCTCTATTGTGTAGTACTGGCTACTAGGATTCACTTGGGGTTGTGCCATAATAGGACACACGCTCGCAAAATGGTCTCCCCCACATGTCTAGCATCGTCTCCCTGGGGTAAATCGAGGTATTTGTTTGTTGGAGACACCTAATTTCTGAGCGAATTTCTTTGCAAGCTCCTCAATAGACGTGGATTGCGTGGAAGAGATGCTAGTAGAACTATCTGAATCTTTGTAGATTTTTGAAAGTTCCAATTCCTCCCCTAGGTTATCCTCGATGTCGATGCACATGCGTACACACTCTTCTATGGTCGTAAGGTCTTTCAAGTACACATATGATCTCAACTTTGTACTCAACAGTCCATCTAGGAATAAAGCCACTTGTTTGGCTGGTGTGGGTAACTCAAAAACAGGACATGTCTCTAGGTATTGCCTAAACCTTCTTCTTGCGAGACTAACCGTCTCTTGAGGGGTTTGCTTGAAGCTATGAATCAGTGAGGAAGTGTTATGCCTTATGCCACTCTTAGAGAATTCAGTAATGAATGCCTCTAGAAGTTGGTCTATGTTCCTGAAGTGTCTCTCTTTTAGTAGTTGAAACCACGTAAGGGCGGTGTTCCTAAGGGTTAGACCAAAGGCATTGTATTGTGTGAATAAGTCCTCCACTTGTTCACTCTCAAGACTTGCCTAAATTCGGCCACATGATCGCATGGGTCTCCAGTGCCATCGAAGTAATTCTTCACGGACTTAACCAGTTGTGTAGGTCTCAAGGTTCTGGTGTGTTCCCTCGGCCTTAGCAAAGGAAAATCATCAGCATTTCTTTGGTTCCTTGGGGCTCTAGGTCTCTCAGTTTCTTCTCTATCCATTTGTGTTCTCACTCTTTCTCTTCCCAAGGGGTTGGCAAAACTTACCTCAGGTCTTTCTCGATTCCTATCTCTTTGAGCTCCATGAGCTTGGGATGTTCCAGCCCCTTGGTGGCCAAAAGAGACATTAGATCTTGGTTGGAGAAAAATAAATTCACCCTTCCAAGTGTAGGCATGCCTACCATGCTCGGTGACCACAAAGATCCTCTCTGAAGTATTGTCTAGATAGGTCACTTTGCCTGGGCTATCAGGATCTTTGAACTCATAGATTGTGATCATTCCTACCTCATTCGGTTGATTAGGCTTATACCTCTAGAAGGCTTCATCGGTTTCTCGATTTAGAAGCAGATCTATGCTCTTATTGTCCTGGAGAATCCACTCTGGTGTGATAATTCTAGTAAGCACTGATTTGCCTCGGGGGGTTTTAGGTTCTTCACCCATGTTCCCTTGCTCTAGGTCACCTATATCTGCTTCTGGAATCACATTACCAAATTCATATGTCCTATCTGGGTGATTGGTGACTACATATATGGTTCCTTCTTTGTCTAGGTATGCTCCATTTTCAAACTTGACAGCTGGATGTTCAATTCCAATGGGTTGGTTAGGGTTTTTAATTTGGACCATAGATCTTCCTAGGCCGTCCTCATAGATGCTAGCACCTAATCGGTTGGTCCTAAGGTATTCCAGCTGCGTCTTGTAGGGGCCTTCTACCCTATGTAAATATGGCACTCCTGAAATTCCTGTAGGTCTCTCCATACCTTGAGACATCTCTAACTCACTAGTCTCAGAGCTAGGGTAGTACGAATGATGGCTCAACTGCTGGGCCCAAGACCTAGCAGTATGATTGACACTAGCCTCTGAAGACCTAAGACTCTATCTATCTCTCCCAAGGTGTCGTCCTGATCTAAGGTTCATATGCTTAGCTGAGCAATCCCAATTTTTACCCAAGGTACAGCCTCGTTGCCGATCAATTTGTATCAGTCACTTGGTTCTTTTTAGTTGATTATCGTGTTTATGATCTTGTCTGATATCACGTCATCAAGAATACTTAAGTTAATTTCCGCTATTTCAATTGATCGTTCTACGTTAAGTTCCTTTCCTTTAAAGTTATCGATCACATAGAGATTATGTTTTAGCTTGAACTCGAGTATTTAGGTAGTCTTCAACTTGATAGATGCCTATCGTCGCCCTGACTTACTTCTAGCACTATTCGCACTTAGCCTAAGTTAGGAATTGACAGAGGGAGTTGAGAGTATTTCAACCTCACTTGCTGATCCTTTGATCTTTAGTGCTCAAGAACCCCGTTCTTAATCTTGCGGAATGCCCTTTGTTAGACGGCCGCCGGACAAGGACAATTGTACTTAGATAGAGGGCTTTAATGAAGAAAGAACCCTTCGGGAAATGCGCGGTAAAGAAAGATTCGCACAAACCTTGTAACAGATTTCTATTTAAAGCAATGAAAGGAAAGCGGTAGAGAGCCCGGTTTTTTGGGAATTGCAAGTGTAGTCTTGTATGAGTATGTGTTCTGTTCCATCTGTTCCAATGTCCCTGCTGCGTATCTATTTGTGTGCGTAGGTGCGTTATAATGCAGTGTTACAAATCGATACTGTGTTGTAGAGATTCCGTTCGGTACTGATTGAAGTGTTCCTGAACATTGCTCAAGCTAGAACGCGTTGTTTGATAGTTCTTCTGAGGAGCTAGGAAGTGTAACGAACTAGCACGATTCGATTGTGTGTTTCGAGTCTCTATAATTGACTGAGTCGGTATCATACATCTGTGTTAAGATTAGTACCGGTTATGTTCTGAATACGAGTAGAGTAATAAGAAGGTTGCGACAAGTTACTGTCAGTAGGCATTTCGGCTTGAAGTCGGCACACGATAATCTGTAGAGTGACAAGAAGAACTGCGTGGTGTATGCATGTGAAGTTACCCAGGGTGCGTTTTGTGTATTGACTGTTCGAATCCGCGTGACTCTAAGGCATAAGGTCTAGTTGGCACACCTATCTGCCTTGAAGAAGTACAGATTAGGTGATTTTGTTATTGAAATATCTTTTGCGCGTAGAATACGTAACCGGACTGCTAACCTCAGTCCCGAAGTTCTAATTCCAATACACTGAACAGTCCTCCGTTGTTCAGGGACGGATACTGAGCTAAGGACGGAACGACAGTAAGACTGTGTGTTAAATTGGGAAAATAGTACAGGGCCTCTGTCTAACAGACCCCTACCACTCCCAAGGACCCACGTGGCTAAGAGAAGGGTCGCGGTTAGAAGGATTTGGAACCGATTAAACTTGAAGTATCTGAATCGGAAGTAGAGTAACGCTTAAACCCATAATCAGTCTAACATTTGGCGCCGTCTGTCGGAAAGTGGCAACTGTTTACCAGTCTCTGCGGTAAAGTAGCAATTGATTATGAGTTACTTGTGAGAAAGTGGCATTAGAGTGCTAGCGGTTTGTAAGGAGCAAACATCAAGTAACATTTGATTTACTGACAATAGCAACAGACCCAGATTGTTGCAAACTGCTCAGATAGTATCACTGGGCAATGATACATGCCGGTTACTCGGTCTGGCGAAACGTATCCTAGGAACCATACGACTGGAACAAGAAAAGTACTAAAAACAACCCTAGGAGAAGAAGGTATAACGCAGCTTGACCCAGTGGTCAAGCAAGTTAAGGACGTTAGAATTAATTCCGGTCATATTCCGGTGGAACGATCAACGCCTTTGGTACAGTCTGGTGTCATCTCGACCCAGCCTAACCAAAGTATAGTAATTCCAGAATCTATCAAGACGCCGCTGGAGATTGGACAAACTCTAGGAAAAGAAATCAGTAAAAGCGGAAAAACGCCACAGTCTGGTACACTGTCAGTTCATTCCGGTGATATTTCGGTGATAGAAACACCAACTGGTGGTCAAGGATTAGCATTTTTTGCAGAATCCTCAGCCAGACCCGCGTGTCTGGAAGAAAGATTTCGGATATTAGACATCCAAAAAGAAGGAGACCTATTCGAAGCTGAGATCCGAAGTATCCTGCGCAAAAACAGCACACCGGAAGGCACGCCATCCGGCGATCCAAATTCTGATAGTTCAACTAATCAACCTCAAGATACAGAAGAAGGACCGGAGACACCCACGATGAACGGACAACAACAACAACAACAGTTAGGTCAACCAAGGCCACCTCCAACAGGAGTAACCTACACGAAATTCGGTGGATTCCCAAGAGATGACCCAGACGCTCATGTACAAACTTTTGAGATAAGTTATGCAATTCTTAACCATCCACCAGATCAGGCGTATAAGGCCATTGTTTTTCAATCTACTCTGGTCAATGAAGCGGCTAGATGGCTTACGGAATACGACATTAATCATTTCGGTACCTATGATGCAGTACGAGATGCTTTTTTGCAACGATTTAGGCTAAAGAAGAATCCCGCCGAAATCTTTGAGTATTTACAGAACAACCGACAGAAGGCTAATCAGACTGTCCAAGAATATGCTACACTTTTTAGAACACACTTGCGACAGATACCACAGGCCCACGCCAACTTACCGGATGACGTCATCACTCAGTGGTTTATCAATGGCCTAAACCCGCAATTGAAGCAGATCATGATTATCAGATGTGTCGGAGCAATGACATTGGATGCAGTCATCGCCATGGCTTTGCAACTGGAATCCAAGGTTGGTGGATTTTCAGAAGACTTGGAATGGTTAAGGACAAACAAAAATATGACTGAAGATATAACTAGGCAAGTATACTACACCACGTGCAAAAATTCAGGGCATACAAGTGCCAATTGTGCACTAAATCAAGCGTTTTGCGCTATCTGCAACTCTGCCGGACACACCACCGGAAACTGTGTTTACAACGCCAGAATACAGGGGGCAGCAACAGTCAATGCAGTCATCCAAGAACAGGTACAGCCGACGAATTACTATGTGCTTCCGCAACTAAGAAACAATCAACCCCCAGGATATCGGAACTACAGAGGACAAAGGAACAACAATTATAATGCCAACCGATGGCAAAACGGACTACCACCGGAAAATCCCAATTTACCACCGCCACGCTGTCATTTTTGTGGTGAATTCGGACACATTAGAAGATATTGCAAGGACGCAGCTGAGTATGATCAAAGGAAGAAGGAGCGGCAAAACCCAATGGCCAACATGGTACAAATTACTCCGGTAGAAACGCAAACTGCTACAGTCCAGGCCCGATCAGGTAAACAACTGCAGCCAGCAGCAGAAGTATTTGAACCAGGGATACGAGAACAACATAGGATGTATAACAAGGCTAGTCACTGGACCGCCATAGAACCACCAGTGTTCCCAGAACCCATTCCAGTGACTCAGACCTCGTCGACAAAGGAAGGAACACAACAAGAGGAAGCAGCAGCAGAACAACCATCAGTAGTAGACATAACAGCAGATACTTCGGCAACAGCAGAGACCTCAAGTTCAAAGGAGCAGGATAACCAATCTCAGCAGGCCTGGGAAATTTTATCCAAGGCATCTATCACTCTACCTCTCGGCCAACTACTGGCATTAGTACCTGGCATTCGACAACAATTCCAACAACAGTTCAGTCCGGTATCTTCTTGTATTCCGGCGACAGCAGCAGTTCAACCAGAACCTGATTCTACGGTTGATCATTCAGTCCCCTTGATCACAGTATGGTATAAGAATCATAAGATTACGCAGGTATTGATTGATGGAGGCTCTGGTGTCAACATTGCAACTACAGCCTTATGCAATAGGCTAGGATGGACCGACATTGAACCAGTTCAATTTTTTGTCAGAATGGCGGACCAATCTAGAGTCCACCCTGTAGGACTTGTGCGAAATATACCCATTACTTTACAAGGTACGACCTTCAAAATGAATTTTGTCATACTAGATTTGCCGGAATCCACTTTGGATTACAACCTTCTTTTTGGCCGACCTTGGCTGAAGCATGCGAAGGTAATACAAGACTGGTCTGCACAAGAACTTACGTTCAAAGATGCCAGCCATAGATATGTAGTAAAATTAGATGCTATCCAACCTTGCGAACTACACGCCAGACCATATTTTGCAGAACCTGTCCACATGTTAGATGGACTATCAGATGATGAAGAAGAGGAATTTCTGAAGAGTAACGCTGACTTAATGACCTTAGGGACTGTTGATTTACAGTCCGTAATAGATAACTGGAGTACTTCAGTATGTACAGTTACACCAATCACTCAAGAGACCAAGCGGGAAGAAAGAGTGCCGACACGTGACAATGAATTACATTCACTATTTTGGACGACAGATGACACAGAGAAACCGCAACAGTTTTATGTCTCTGAAGACCAGTTGACCTCGTACAATCTAGGAGACGAAGATCATCCACGACCTGTAAAGATAAGGCAAAACTTACCAGAATCATTTAAAGCTGATCTGATTCGACTACTTCACGAATTCTCAGATGTCTTTGCCTGGGATTACAAAGATATGAAAGGATTAGATCCGCGCATATATCAGCATAGAGTCATGTTGAAACCTGAAGCTAAACCGAATAGGCAGCCCAGCTATCGGATGAATCCCAATTATGCATCTCAGGTAAAAGCCGAACTTGACAGATTATTAAAGGTTGGATTCATCGTACCAGTAGAACATGCTGAATGGATTTCACCAATTGTGATTGTGCCAAAGAAAAATAAGCAACTACGAATCTGTGTAGACTACCGGAAATTGAACGCAGCAACAGTACCAGATCCTTTCCTGATCCCTTTTTTGGATACCATGCTTGATAGAGTCGCAGGTCATGAAATGTATTCATTCTTAGATGGCTACAGCGGTTACAATCAGGTTAGAATGGCTGAAGAAGATATACCAAAAACTGCTTTCATTACCAATTGGGGTGTCTTCGCCTGCACCGTAATGTGGTTCGGATTAAGAAATGCACCAAGCACATTTCAAAGATGTATGCAAGAGATATTTTCTCCTTATCTCACTTCATTCATGCAAGTATATCTTGACGACTTCTCAATCTTTGGGAAGATGATAGCACATTTAAGTCATTTACGATGTTGTTTTCAGAAGTGTAGAGAATATAGACTCTGTCTTAACCCAAACAAATCCGTGTTTGCGGTTTCGTGTGGCAAACTACTTGGGCATATTGTATCTGCCCAAGGTATCCGAGTAGACCCAGATAAGATTTCGGCAATTTTAGAAGCCCCGGTACCCGCAACTCCAAAAGAAGTAATGCGTTTTATGGGTCAAATACGGTGGCATGGCAGACACTTACGGTGGCTTGCTCACCTAGCAGTACCACTAAACAGGCTAATCACAAAAACTCCCCGACAGTTTGAATGGACTGAAGAATGCCAAACTACATTTGATCGGCTCAAGTATCTCTTGACGCAAGCCCCAATTTTACAACCACCGGACTGGGACAATCCGTTCCATGTTTTTGTCGACGCTTCAGATATTGCAATTGGCAGTATTCTGATGCAACAAACAGATAAGTGGTTCCGCCCTGTTTATTACGCCAGTAGAAGGCTTGCACCGGCAGAAAAGAACTATTCTACCACTGAAAGAGAATGTCTAGGATTAATTTACTCCATCAAAAAGTTCAGACATTATTTATTAGACCGGAAATTTACCTTTCATGTGGATCATGCTACCCTTGTCTATCTAGTAAGACAACAACATCTAGGCGGACGATTAGCACGATGGGTGCTACTTTTACAAGAATTCGACTATGACGTCATTCACCGACCCGGAAATGCACATGCTTTAGCAGATTTCTTATCTCGCCTGGATTCCGGTGAAGCTCCGGTAGGCATAGATGACACAACTCCTGCGATTTATAATGCTGAACCACTATCCGATGAGACGGCCAACCTACAAGCACCATCTACATACTATGATCAGATTCTAACTTTTCTCACCGAAGGACGCTTTCCAGTCGAGACTGCCAAGGCAGTTCGAAGGAAATTGGCAGTCTTTAGCCGCCGATTCCGGCTAGTGGCAGGAGAACTATATTATACAGATCATACCGGAATCCTACTTCGCTGTATTCCACCACATGAGGTTAATTCAGCTATCACTTTGGCTCACTCAATTCCTTCCGGTGGCCATTTTGCAGTAGACTTAACTCATCGGAAAATTCTGCAAGGAGGTCTCTGGTGGCCAACGATGTACAGAGATGTTGCACAGTTTGTTAAACAATGTGATACTTGTCAAAGAACTGGTCAGCCTTTACAACGGCATCTTTTTCCTCTACAACCCATCTTACCATTAGAACCATTTCAGAAATGGGGATTAGATTTTATCGGTCCAATCACACCCCCAGCAGTCTTCAGTAACAACAGATACATACTAACCTGTACAGACTATGCAACGAGATGGGCAGAAGCTTGGGCTTTACGGTCCGCTACAGCGGTTACGATAGCAAAATGTCTACTCACGGATGTCTTCCCACGATTTCGCTTACCCCTGGAAATTGTCTCAGATCAAGGCACTCATTTTGTGAACAATCTAATGAAGGCCCTTACGCAATCATTCCAGGTCACACATAAATTTAGCTCTCCTTATTATCCACGTGCCAATGGATTGGCCGAAAGTACAAACAAATCACTGTTGAATATCCTCCGGAAATTGATCATGGAAGCACCAGAAAGATGGGATCAACTACTACCTGCAGTATTATGGGCATACCGGACTACATGTAAGGTAACAACAGGCTTGACACCTTTCAAACTAGCTTATGGCTTAGAAGCAATAGCACCCATGGAAATAGTCATCCCAAGTCTGCGTGTAGCAATCACTCAGAAGATGCTACTGAAATATTCACTGACAGCACGAATGGACGCACTCAGAGAACTTGATGAGCACCGATGGCTTAGTTTTTTAACTATGCGCGAAGTACAACTAAGGCAAGCCAAGACACACGATCGATATTTGAAGACTCCAATCTTTTCGGTAGGCCAGCTTGTACTCTTCTATAACGCAAAATCGGATAGAGCAGCAGGAAAATTCAAACTACGATGGTTCGGCCCTTTCAAGATCTCAGAACAAATCGGTCCGGTAACTTTTCGGTTGACTACGTTGACCGGAAATCCACTTCCAAAGGTAATCAATGGGTCGAAGCTGCGGCCGTATTATTCCACTACTAGTACGCATTAAATTATTCGGCGGCGAACCGCGTTTTGTATAAATTTTTGCGTTTTTCTTTTTCTCCCTTTTTAGTCGTGTTTTGTACAAATCTTTATGTTACCAGCCACCCCTCCCTACCGGTCACTCAACTACGCACGCCAGCATGCAAACAGTATCATTCCCGCACCGCACAATGATACCCCCCCCCCCTTCCCACCCCCACCGTGTTCTCCTTATTTAACCCCCTCGGTTGCGCCAAAAACGCTATTGTGTTCTCGAGAGTATACGTATTATCCCTGTCCCCTGTGTTGACTGTAAGTGTGCTCGTGAACACCATGGAAGCGCTAGCCAACTACGCTGCTTTCCGTGATGGTATCCCTACAGACGTAGGCGAATACCTGCGTTGCAGAGGGTTGGCTAACTTCGCTGAGTTGCCCTGGCACTCAGTGGAAGCCCATCCCTTCTCCGCGTAGATCATCCACGCCATCGCCCAATTCCCCATCACCGAACGACAGTGGGTCTTCCCTTCTCTCCCATATAGAACCGTCATCACCTTCCAAGCCTTCTCTGCAGCCTACCATCTCACCCCGCAAGGCCGCGAAAATGGCCCTAGCATCCCTGTCGCTCGCATGACCGAACTCTTCCCCCGCTCCTCCTCAAACGAATATGCCATTCTCTGCCGCCCGGAACCCGAACGATCCGACCTACAGTTCCTCGTAGCAATCCTCAACCTGCAAAAACGAACATACGGCATCTCTCGCCCCTTCTATTCCGCCTTGGAGTTAGCCGCCCACGAACCCGTGAGCTTTGCCTCTTACTTCTTCCAACGAATTCATAAGGAATCCGTAGCTATAGTAAAGCAACTCCAAAAGGGCACCTCTCCGCGCTCTCGCCTTCCCCACATAATCTCATTCCTCTTCCCAACCATTCTCGCCGCACAACCCCCACCCACAGGCCCAGCACTTAGGCACGAAGAATCAGCACAACCGCTCGATGAAACTGAAGAAGACGACGAAGAGATCAATCAACTCTTCCGCACTAAGCGAATCCGGATCAGCTCTTTAGAAAGCGAAGTCCAAGGATCCGCCGGAAAGAAACAAGATACCGAAGAGGACAAACAAGAAGAAACATACCACGACACCGCCACTTCAATACACAATGACACCTCGACGGAGCAACAAGACCAGCAAAACCAAGCAGAGACAGAGATAGTGTCCACCGAAAAGGAATCCGAGCATCAACAGGACAAACCGGAATCCGCCACAAAAGCCCTGGATGAACTCATCGCAGCCATCAATCATACAGAAACCGAACATCAGACAGTTGCCAAGGTAACCACAACTGACACTGTTCTTCCCACACCACCTGTCAACCCCGACCTCCCACCGGAACCACCCTGCCAACCCAGTTCTGAACCTACACCATCCTCCTCTTCCTCCCCTAACTACTCTCCGCCAAACTCCCAGAACCTACTCACCGATACGTCCTCTCAGCCTCGTCAACCACCACCACCACACAACGTATTTTCGGAACTAGCCTCCATGGGGCAGTTCCTCATGCATTTATCACACCAGCTGCCAGCACAGTTTAAGGAAGCCACGGACAATCTGAAGGCAGAATACCAATATAAGGTCGACATCCTGGAAGCTGACATCACCCCCCTCCAGGAAGAAATCGAAGCCATAAAGACTGAGAATCATCAGCTACAGACACAGTTAGCAGAACTCCAAGCAAAATTTTCGGCAGAACAAACTCTAGTACAGCAAAGAGATGCAGCCCTCGAGCAAGTTGCAGCCAAAGAACGACTACTACACGCCGCACATGAAGAAATCCGAGCCCTGAAGACCACCCTCCACGAACACGAAGATATCAACGCCTCTCTCGAAGAGTTGGTCGCCGAAACAAAGATTCAATTGCAGGAGACCATCAAGAAGAATCAGGACCAACAGAAAGAAGCCGAACAAGTCCAAGAACAGTTACGACGGGCCCAAGAATGCGCAGATGAGGTTAACAGTATCCTAAAACGCCAATTGATACGGGAAGGCCAATACCTCAAGGATATCGACAAGACTCGCAGAGAACGAGATGCGTTCAAGAAAACTCTCGATTTCCACACCCAGCAGTTTGAATGCCTAGACAACCAAGTGCGCAACCAGAAGGAGTATATTACAGAGATGAAGACCAAACTGACCAAAATGCAGACAGCCTGAGATGCGGCATTAGCTAATGAATTTTACTTACAAGAGGCTTTCCTTCAAACCCAAACTGAAATTTTGTTAAATCAAGCCATAGCCCTTAGTGCAGTAAGAACCGACGCCCAATTACTAGAACCCACCACCTTAGTACAAATGTTAGAAACCCTCAAAAAGAAAATTACCCGAACATTTAGGCTCGCCCGAAGTATGTACTTAGAAGGTCTAGTATCTGAACCATAGGAACCTGCGGGTTCGAGTCCACCGTGCGTGCCAAGTGTTAGACGGCCACCGGACAAGGACAATTGTACTTAGACAGAGGGCTTTAATGAAGAAAGAACCCTTCGGGAAATGCGCGGTAAAGAAAGATTCGCGCAAACCTTGTAACAGATTTCTATTTAAAGCAATGTAAGGAAAGCGGTAGAGAGCCCGGTTTTTTGGGAATTGCAAGTGTAGTCTTGTATGAGTATGTGTTCTGTTCCGTCTGTTCCAATGTCCCTGCTGCGTATTTGTTTGTGTGCGTAGGTGCGTTATAATGCAGTGTTACGAATCGATACTGTGTTGTAGAGATTCCGTCCGGTACTGATTGAAGTGTTCCTGAACATTGCTCAAGCTAGAACGCGTTGTTTGATAGTTCTTCTGAGGAGCTAGGAAGTGTAACGAACTAGCACGATTCGATTGTGTGTTTCGAGTCTCTATAATTGACTGAGTCGGTATCATACATTTGTGTTAAGATTAGTACCGGTTATGTTCTGAATACGAGTAGAGTAATAAGAAGGTTGCGACAAGTTATTGTCAGTAGGCATTTCGGCTTGAAGTCGGCACACGGTAATCTGTAGAGTGACAAGAAGAACTGCGTGGTGTATGCATGTGAAGTTACCCAAGGTGCGTTTTGTGTATTGACTGTTCGAATCCGCGTGACTTTAAGGCATAAGGTCTAGTTGGCACACCTATCTGCCTTGAAGAAGTACGGATTAGGTGATTTTGTTATTGAAATATCTTTTGCGCGTAGAATACGTAACCGGACTGCTAACCTCAGTCCCGAAGTTCTAATTCCAATACACTGAACAGTCCTCCGTTGTTCAGGGACGGATACTGAGCTAAGGACGGAATGACAGTAAGACTGTGTGTTAAATTGGGAAAATAGTACAGGGCCTCTGTCTAACAGACCCCTACCACTCCCAAGGACCCACGTGGCTAAGAGAAGGGTCGCGGTTAGAAGGATTTGGAACCGATTAAACTTGAAGTATCTGAATCGGGAGTAGAGTAATGCTTAAACCCATAATCAGTCTAACACCTTGCTTTGGATGCCTTCTAGTGCTCTTAGTGGACCTGTAAAAGTCTCAAAGTTAGCTCAAGACTTAGATTCAAATGACACAAAAAATCACTTTCATTCATGTAATTCACATGTCAATTTGCACCATGTCTCTATGGAACACAGTTCTAGAGATCCCTTAGTTTTTCTTCCAACAAAACAAAAATCACAGCAAACGGATTTCGTATGAGGAAGTTATGACAGTTCAGGGTTCTATGGCTGAAACAGGGTTCAAACAAGTTAACAAGCAACCCGACTTTTTATCAGATTACTAGTGTAGAGGCCTCACAATACTCTAAATGTGTGATTTTTTTTTCCACAATTACCCCAAAAATTGGAATTAAAAAACCCTAGAATTTTGGCCGAAAAGGCCTGTCAATCGTGATCGACAAGTCTGTCAATCGCGATTGATAGAGGTGTCCGTCGAGCCTACCGATCACGATCGACATGTTAGTCGCAATCGACAGTGTCAATCGCGATCGACAGAGTCCGTCGTGAGTCCTGTCAATCGCGATCGACGGTGTCAATCACGATTGACACTTTTTCCGGGATTTTTGCCGTAATTTTAGTCGATCGGGGTCCTATCCATCGCGAGGGACACGTGTATGCATGAATCTTTCTATCAATCGTCAAATTTCAGTCGGTCGCGATCGATGGTGTCAATCACGAATAACAGAGGTGTCGGTCGTGGCTGTCGATCGCGATCGACGATGTCGGTCACGATTGACAGGGTCTGTCGGTCGTGGGGTCTGTCGGTCGCGATCGACAGAGGTGTCGGTCGCGATTGACAGAGTCTGTCGATCGCGATCGACGGTGTCAATCGCGATTGACAGAGAAACTCGGAATGTTTTTACTATTTTGAGTGATTTGGAATGTGCTCATCTTGTGTATTAAGGTGGTGTACTTTGTTTTACCAAAAGATCAAATTTTCTGTCGATCGCGATCGACAAAAGTCTGCAACATAGAGACAGGACCGAGCTTTTCCGTACCTGCACAGCATGCTGGAGATGATGGGACTGCAAGATCCTGCAAGAAAACTCAAGAAACATGCAAAAACAGTGCACGCAAAGCGCTCTCTCGCTCTCTCTCACAAGTGAAATGAGTGAAATGGAAGGGGAAAGGAGATATGATAAAAAAACTGAAGTTTTCGCGATGATGGAGATGGAGATCGGATATGGTGAGGATGATGATGGTGATGATGAAGATGAAGTAAGAAAGAGGAAAATAAGGAAAAGTAAAGAAATTACCTACAATGCCAATGTCACAACTCTACATCTTACCATCACATGCTCGTCCTCAAAGCTCGATCCCCGGCAACGGTGCCAAAATTTGGTGTAGCTCAGTGATGAGTAGCACCTCCTTTAATGTCAATCCGGGAAGACGTGAGGATGGTATGATGACCTCGAGCAAGTGAAGGCACAAGTGCGTGGGTGAGAAGCACACAAACATGCACACACATACACACACACACACACGCACACACGGCAAGACAAAGAGAAAGACAATGGAGTTCTTTTAGATTACTTCAAAAGTGCTCATACAAGTTCAAATCTATTACAAGCTAACCTCAAAAATAAGCTCTCTATCTCTATTTATAGTTTTTGACTAGCTTTTGGCCCTGTGCAAACCTAGTGTCTGGCCTAGTTAAAATTATGTTCTAAGGCCTATTTGGGGCTCAAACGAAGTCTAAAAATTATGAAAATTGGTATGATGCTACTTCTAATACTCCTCAAGCTTGAGGACTCCTCGGCTTGCACAAAATGGAGTTACAAAAAGGTGAAATGGTATTTACAATGATGTAGAGTGACTAAATTCACTATTTAGGAAATATTACTTCATAGAAAAATTTGAATTGCCTACTTGCCAGATCTTCGTTGACTACTTTGTCTGCTAGTGCTTTCTCTTCGCTCTGAATCCCTTCTTTGACTTCCTTGTCTTGTGAGTCCTTGGGTACCTTGACTACTGCCAACAGTTGCATAGCATCCAATTTAACTACATATTTCCGGTGATGGTCTTTGAAAATTAACCTTTGGGATGACCAATCCTGTACAACTTTGGCTTGCTTGAGCCATGGGTGACCGAAAAGTAAGTTGTAGTCGAGGCTGGATTCTGGTAATTCTAAGACTACAAAAGTCATTTTAAATGTGGTGCCCTACAAGGTAATTGGAATATTACGTACTAATCCCACCGGATGGACTCGGGATTGGTCTGCTATTCGTACAAAAAATTGTACGGGTTCAATTTGGGTCCAACCCAAATTCTTGCAAAGCACTGTTGTTGCAATATTCACACCCGAACCGCCATCAATTAACACTTGGGTAATCTTCTGGTTTTTATGCCATACTTTGATCAATGGAACTGAGTGATCCACCGTAGAATCAATTTTCAGTTGTATGGTTACGGTCGCCGGAGTACATGAAGACCCGGGGTTAACCTGCTGTTGAAATTGCTGCCTGATTCCTGGCACTAAGGCGAGCAACTGTCCCAAAGGGAGTGTGATTGAAGCCTTAGATAGAATATCCCATACCTGATCTGTTTGGGTCGTACTTCTCACCGATCCTGATGATGATTCTAATGTTGTGGTGGTCGAATTTTGTTCATTCAATCTTGCCTGCGGCAGGGGGACCTGTATTACCGAAATTGGATCAGGAAACACAATCGGCTCCTTAGTTGTCCAGTGACTAGCCTTTGCAAACATTCACTGCTGCTCACGGATACCAGGCTCAAACACTTCAGCTGCTGGTTGCAACTCCTTACCCGATCTTGTCTGCACGATAGCTGCTTGTGACTCAACTGGTGAAATACAAACCATGTTGGTCATTGGATTTTGTCGCTCTTTCTTCCTTTTGTCATAATCTTGCTTCCTTGCAGAATCTACGAATGTGGCCAACCTCACCGCAAAAATGACATCGAGGGGGTGGAAGAGAGGTACCTTTCGCTGGGATGCCCGCCTGCCATTGATTTGAATTGAAATTGGTGTTCCGCTGACCCCAGTAATTCCTATATCCTTGTGACTGATTGGTTCGCATCTGTGGCGACAGGTAATGGGTTGCTGGCTGACCTGGTTCTTGTATGATGGCGTTTACCGCTACTCTACCCTGCACCTTGGCATTATACGCATAGGTTTCCGTTGAGTGTCCTGTTGTATTGCAGATGGCACAACACATTTGGTTAAGGGCGCATGTAGCACTGGTGTGCCGTGGATTTTTGCACTTGGTACAATACATTTGTTTGGCCAGATCATCCACTACGTTCTTACTCGCTTTCAGCCATTCCAAGTCTTCCATAAATCCTCCAACTTTGTGCTCCAGTTGTAAGGCCATCACAATTACTGCGTCCAACATCATTCCGCCCACACAGCGAATGATCATGATTTGTCTCAACTATGGATTAAGTCCGCTAATGAACCATTGGGTTATAACATCGTCCGATAGATTAGCATGTACCGGAGGCAACTGCCTTAAGTGAGTTCGAAACAATGTTGCATATTCCTGAACAGTCTGATGCGGCTTCTGCCGATTGTTCTGCAAATAATCAAAGATTTCGGCTGGATTTTTCTTCAACCGGAACCTCTATAAAAATGCATCTCTCACATCATCATAGTTAGCGAAATGATTAATATCATACTCAGTCAACCACCTAGTTGCTTCATTAACTAAAGTGGCATGAAATACGATGGCCTTGTATGCCGGATCCGGTGGATGATTCAACACTGCATAACTTATCTCGAATGTGCGGACATGTGCATCAAGATCATCCCCCAGAAATCCGCCGAACTTTGTGTAAGTCACTCCTGTTGGAACCGATCGAACTGGTATAATTGGTTGCGGCTGCTGCTGTTGTTGTTGCTGAAACTGCGGTTGCGGCTGTGGGGGTGTTTACTGTTGTGACTGTGAACCACTCATGGTGCTATTGTGAGTAGTATTGTCATTATCTGTAGGGTGAGGAGGTGTCTCTTGTCCTTTAGCATCTATATTATCAGACTGCTCACCTTTCAGCTCAAAAATGGTGTTGAATCTCTTACTTATCTCCAAATCAAATAGCCTGTCCTCAACTTTGGTATCAAAATTAGGTAAGCTTGCCCCGAAGAGTGGTGAACATTATACCGATCCACCAAGTAGTACCGCACTATCACCGAAAAATTTCAAAGTTCCACCAAATGGTACCGAACTTCCACCGGAGCTTATCGAACTTTCATCGCACTAGGTTATCTTTTCATCGGAGGCGGTCTCACTCGGTAACACAACTTTATCACCAAGAATGGTCGAATTCTGACCAGATAGTGTCGGGCTAACTGCGCACTGTGTCTCTGTACACCCAGAAGTCACTGTACCTTCTTCAGCAAGTATCGGAATCACACCGGAATTCACCGGAATCTCATCATGTATCACCGAACTGGTACGGGGATCGCTACTAACTGGCTCAGATCCTTCTACCACTGGGCTTAAATGACCTGTACTTCTACCATCTGGGGGTGTCCCTAATAGATTTGGAACTGCCCAGGGATGCTGGTCTCTCCTATACTTTGGATATGACTCACCGGACCGAGTAACCGACATATACCACTTCTGCACCGCTTGCCTTGCGTACTGTTCTACCTTTACTGATTATTCTCAATCTATTGCCATCTTCCCACAGACGGCGCCAGTGTTAAAAGGGACTTCCGTCATGTCCACTTTTAATCTCTTTTCGGGTTCTTGGGGATGGTAGGGGTCTGACAATGCAGAGGCCCTTTACTTAATTTTCCCAATTAACCAATTAACCAAACAGTAAGTATATGTCTAGGCATTAACTTCTGTTACACAGTTGCAATTCTTTGATTACAGTTATCCTCACACCATAGGTTATCACGCAAATTATCATTCACACAGTCGTTTAAACTTATTGATGTTAAGACAACGTTACTGTGTTAGTAATAAATTACAGCAATTCAATAAGAACATACTTAACAGTATTCCAAATGTCTGCAAATTCTGCACCACAGCGTCTCCGTAAGATCCCAAATCACCCAGATAGACAGTCTGGTTATCCCTACCTCCTCTCGCATCGGAGAACACCGTAATGTCTCTTCATTAATGGATAAAAGGGTTACATCACTTTGCTACGCCCTTTCGCTGTGTGCGGTATATGAAAATATAAGATTACATTATGTCAATCCGACGGCCTAATTTAAGCAAAAAAATCAAGAAGGAAAAGTCCAAGAAGTAAATGAATTTCAGGAAAAGGACAGATTACTATTCTATGAACCTATTGTATGTCCCTCTAGGAAAGCCCAGGGTCGAAGTACTTCAACAACGTCTTGCAACACGACATTTTGGAGTAAATAAAACAAATGAACTCATATAAAGGGATTTTTGGTGGCCTCAAATGTGGAAGGAAGTCAAAGAATATATTCAAACCTGTGACACTTGCAATAGATCTAAGGTACTGTGACATAAACCTCATGGCCTCTTGCAACCTTTACCTATTCGAGAAAGGCCATGGGCTTCATTGTCTATGGATTTCATCACAGATCTACCAAAGTCAGATAAGTATGATGCCATTCTTGTTATTGTGGATAGATTTACAAAGATGGCACACTTCATTCCAACTACAAAGGCAATCACAGGTGCAGCCATTGCTAGACCTTTTCTTAGATACATCTTTAGGCTCCATGGATTGCCTGATGATATTGTCAGTGATCGAGATCCACTGTTCATATCCAGCTTTTGGAACAGTCTTTGCAAGCTCCTTGATGTTCAAGTTAAACTATCTACAGCAAATCGTCCACAGACTGATGGACAAACAGAATGGGTGAATCAAGTCCTAGAGCAATACCTCCATTGCACTAGCAACTATCACCAGAATGTTTGGTTTGAGTTGTTACCCTTTGCAGAGTTTTCCTATAACAATAGTTTTCATGCATCTACTAAGAAAACTCCCTTCTTTGCAAACTATGGGCAACATCCAAGGATGGATATACAACTCTCAAATCATTTCAAGAACCCAGCTGCCAGAGACAAGGCCCAATACCTGATGGACATTCACAAAGAACTCAAGGAAGAGATCCAAAAAGCTCAAGAACAATACAAGTACTATGCAGATCAACATCTATCCAGAATCCATCGTATCAAATTGGGGATAAAGTATGGTTACTCAGAAACAATTTGCAAACTTCAAGGCCCTGTGCAAAGTTAGATCATCAAAGATTTGGTCCATTCACCATCTTGGCCAAGATCAATCTAGTCACCTTCAAGCTCCAGCTACCAAGCACCATGAGAATACATCTAGTTTTCCATGTATCCATGTTGGAACCATATCATATTTCACTATTGAGGGGGGAGAGACCTAGTCCTTCACCACCTATCAAGATTGATGATCATGAAGAATTTGAAGTCGAGCATGTCCTAGATTCGAGAATATCCCGAGAAGACTGGAATACCTTATTCATTGGAAAGGGTATGACATCAGTGACCGTACTTGGGAACCTGCAGAAAACCTTCAGAGAGCACCAATCAAGGTTCGAGAATTCCATAAGAGAAATCCAATGAAGCCGAGACCAGATAACATGACCGCTCCTCGTTGAACTCATCGCTTGAGGGGGAGGTGATGTCATGGACAAAGGAAACCATCTTGAACCTTATATTCCATGTGAATCTTATTCATGATTGGTTCAAAATTAGGAGAAACCAGTGCTTCCATTACGTCCAGAACGTGTCAAAACCCTTAGATCAACTATCTACTTGCTAAATTCTGACATTTTGAGGTCCTGATTGATTTGTTGATATCATTGATGATATCATCAACTCGCAGCCGCCTTGGGAACTGCCCTTGAAAACCTATATAAGGAGGGGTTGGCCACATTCATAATCAGTCTTGCCAATTCCAGTCTTGGGAGCTCAAGGAGTCATGACCGCCCAGTAAGTACTCTCCAAGTTCCAGTTCCACTTCTTGTCTTGTTCCTTGTTCTAGTCTAGTTCTTGGATATCCTATCTTGTCCTCTTGTAATCTCGTAGTACGAGATCTTGTCGAGTTCTTTATTGTATCTAGTTCATCTCCCAGAAGGAATTTCTTGTAATCTAGATATCTTGTTTTATACTTACATTCCCGGGTTGTGGGATCTCCTGTATCATCTCTAGTCGAGTTATTCATACCTATCAGTCCCGGGATGTGGGACATCTTGTATCAGTCACATATTCTTGTATTGTTTTCCCTTCATGGGTGTTCTTGTAATCAGAAGTGTATTTCCGAAAACTTGTCTACTATAGTCAGAGAGCACAATCCAGTGCTCCCCTGAGAGTTCACACACATCACTACCTAATTATATCAACAAATCCCCCTGGGAGTGATGTAGTGAACAAGGAGCTACCACTCATGTGTTAGGAAGTACCAAGCTATGTCGAATCAATCCACAAAAGGAAGTAAGCCCGAAGCGTTGCGAAAAGCTTCAAACTTCTCCCTAGGTAGAGCCTTCGTGAAAAGGCTTGCAATGTTCTCCTGCATGGGCACATAAGCCAAGTTGATCTCTCCAGCAGAGAACCTCTCCCTAACATAATGATAATGCATCTCAATGTGCTTAGTGTGAGCATGGAACATAGGGTTCTTGCCAACTACCAATGTGCTCTCACTGTCAGTGAAGATGGTGGTTGGAGAAGACTGACCAACACCCAAATCAGCCATAAGGCGTCTGAGCGATACTCACTCAACAATCATTGTGAAAGCTGCCCTATACTCAGCCTCACACCTGGAAGTGGCCATAGTAGGCTGCTTCTTGCTCAACAAACATATGCATGAGCTACCAAGCATGAACCAAAAACCACTAGTGCACACACTAGTGTCATAACAACCATCCCAGTCAGAGTCAAAAAATGCATGCAAATCTAGTGGTAGTGATCCCCCCTTGCAAAAAAACAACCCAAGTAGTTGGATACCACTCAAGTGGCGAAAGATGTGCTTAACGCTTGCCAATGCTTGACACCTTGGCAATGCATAAACCTACTCATCTATGAGATATCAACCTGAATATCTAGCCAAGTAATGCATAAGTAAATCAAGCATCCAACAGCCTACTGATAGAGAACAACATGAAATGCATCTCGAACATCATGAAGACTCAATCTTAAACCTCTCTCCATAGGAGTGACAATAGGTTTATAGTATTCAAGGCCAAAGCACTACAATAATGTGTCAATATATTTCATTTGATAGAAAGCTATTCCGCCATCGACCTACATAGATTAAATGCCCAAATAATGACGCAAATGCCCCAAATTAGAAATATCAAATGAGGCATGTAAATCAGCCTTAAAATCAGCAATATGCTTCTCATGAGGACCAGTGAGCAGCATGTCATCAAGGTACACAACAATGATCAGAAGCACATAATTAGCACGCTTAACATATAAGGTGCTTTCAATTGGACTATTCTCAAAACCAGGTGCAATCAGATAGGCATGTATCTTTTCATATCAAGCACGTGGTGCTTGCTTTAAACCATATAATGCCTTCTTTAACCTACACAACTGCTTTTCATGCCCTTTCTACATAAAGCGATGGGGCTAAAAAACATACACTTCTTCATGCAAGTCACTATTCAAAAATTCTATTTTAATGTCCAACTAATGTACATTCCAACCATGATGAGCTGCAAGTGATCATATGCTACGAACGAGGGGAGGATGAAGAAGGCTGGGGCATTGAAAACTTTTAAATTTAAAACACTCTTTAAAAGCATGACTTTAGTTGAGAACCACTCTTTTCACAATCAATACACACCATCTTTTTGTGGATTGATTTTCCACCACCCTTTATCTAGAAACACGTGAGTTAGAAAGAATGGTCCATAACACTCCGAGTCATAGAGCTCTTGGGCAAAACCTTGCTCTGTGTATAACTTGAACCAAAGGCCTCCTCTTTACCCCCTTAATACTTAATCACTAATTAGCTAGGTGGATTCCTTGAATCATAAAACATATGAACCGCTGATTAAGTTTAGTCTCGAGATGTTTGGACAAACCTACTAGAGACCAAATGGTGTCCAAATTCAAATCTCTCTGATCCAGGTGGATTTACTTTGAGTTTTTGTTCGCTTTTAATTGTTTTTTTCATTGTTGCTTCTTTTTATTTTGCGAAAAACCGATAAAACATACTAAGTGTAATCTAACAAAAATTGTGTTACTATGATTGAACAAACGTACACTTCTTTCCCTTTAAAAATACAAGAAAATAGATGGAGAATAAAAAATTTCATTTGTATTAAAAAATTTCATTTGTAAAAAGTAGAAATACAAGAGAATAGATGGAGAATAAAAATACAAGAAAATAGATGGAGAATAAAAAGCATCTTACTTCAAGTAAATGCAACAGGTTTAGGGAAGTAAGTTGCTTCAACAGGTTTAGGGAAGTAAGTTACTTTATCTTTTGGCACTGGTGATGTCAAATCCAAAATTGAAGATATGTAGAATCAAGTCATGACTAGTTGTCCATGCAGAGCACCTGAAACAACGGCATCACAAGTTGTTTTTTTAATCTTATCTCACATTCTTCCAGTTCAAGTGTTAGATTCCGCGAGATGTCAAGTTTTTCGTTTCTGTTCATAAGCTCATAATGGTGGATACAGCAGGTACAACTATGATGGTCCATGTTTTCTCGTAGTAACGGACGAGGGGCCTCGCGACCTGACTGCTTCATTGATTTCTTCAAGCAGATCGCACATACAAAATTTCAACAGCGAAGGTATGGTTGACTTGCCCATACAAAAGAAATACTTTATGACAACGATCGATACCGTCTTCTTCTTGCTGATAATGTAGCAGTTCTGCGATATGCTAGCTTTCTTTTTGTTCTTTTCATCAGATGACTGCTGGACTGCTCGTAATTTCATGCTCCACATTTTCTGCCTTATTCTAATCCTTACATCCCTGATTGTGGAGTTCTGTCTCCTTCTTAATCATCAGGTGCTTTCATTTTGTTCTTTGCAGCAGGTAATCACCAAAATGGCATCTATATGTTGTTCCAGCTTTTGTACCTTGTCGGAATCCTTGAAGTAGATTGCACAGTTTTGTAGTCGTGGCTTTTAGTAAACCTAAAAGCAACTGAATCGATATAGTGCATATTTTTGAAATGTCAGGGGCTACTCTTTCCATTTGACAGGATAATTTACCGAACGCATTTTTTACAGGTTAAATAGTACTTGAGATTGACAGCAATTACCTGATGGCAACTACGTGATGACTGGCTTGAATATACAGAAGATCTGCCTACAGCGACTTCATAGCATCTACTGTTTCGTTCTTTTCGGCCAAAGTAGCTTAATATGGTGATCAGCAACTACGTTCTCAGAAAATGGTCAATGGTCATTTTTCTTTTCTGCCTTCATCGACATCTCCAAGTAGACCGCATGCTTTATTGTGTTATAAGATGGTATTATATTAGAAAAGAGATGATATAAAATTCAATTAGAGCTTGGTTTCGTAGACGGAGAGCCTGGCGGGGAAATTTCATACGATCTGTTGTGAGTCTCGAAATGCTAGAGACCAAATGGTGTCCAAATTCAAATCTGTCTGAACCGGCTGGAATTACTTGATTTATGTACATAGCACACTACGAGGAATATGATTTACAATAGTATTGAGCTATTTATTTTGTTATTGGACCTTATTAGTTGAAAAGTTTTGTTTACCTTGGTGATCGCCTTCAAGAAATTAAGCATAATCCGATAACTTAGGAAGCTTGAAGGTTGACAACTCTTTTTTATAGGCATAATTGAATTTTCTAGGAGCCAACAGCATGCGAATGCACTGGATTCTCGAAATATGTCTTGAAATTGAGAAACGAACGTAACCACTTTCTTATTCCCAATAGACGCATGCCTTACATAGTCAACTCCATCCCTGGTTGCATGATAAGAGAGTTACCAGATGAGGAAGTGTTAACATTAACAACTAAGAAAAATTTCATTGGAAAATGGCCATTCCTTCAAGTTACTCGAAGAAAAACCTCACTTCAAGGAAAAGCAAGAGGTTTAGTGAAGTAAAATACATTATCTTTTGGCACAGGTGATGTCAAATCCAAAGTCGAAGATATGTACAATCAACTCATCACTTGTTGTCCATGCAGAGCACCTGAAACAGAGACTTAACAAGTTTTTTTTCATCCAATCTCGCATTTTCCCAGTTTAAGTGTCAGATTCTGCCAGATGTCCAGTTTTTGGTTTCTGTTCATAAGCGCAGAATGGGGGATACAGCAGGTATAGCTATGATGGTCCATGCTTTCTCGTAGTAACGGACGAGGGGCCTCGCAACCTTTCTGCTTTATTGATTTCTTCAAGCAGATCGCACAGTCCTGTGCTCATAAGCAGTAAAATTTCAACAGCGAAGGTATGGTTGACTTGCCCATACAAAAGAAATACTCTATGACAACGATCCATACCGTCTTCTTCTTGCTGATAAGGTACCAGTTCTGCGATATGCTACCTTTCTTTTTGTTCTTTTCATCAGATGACTGCTGGACTGCCCCTTATGTCATGCTCCACCTTTTCTGCCTTATTCTCATCCATACATCCTTGATTGTGGAGTTCTGTCTCCTTCTTAATCGTCAGGTGCTTTCGTTTTGTTCTTTGCAGCAGGTAATCGCCAAAGTGGCATCTATATGTTGTTCCGGCTTTTGTACCTTGTCGGAATCCCTGAAGTAGATTGCACAGTTTTTTTTTTTTCAAATGGAGGTTCACCCGAAGCTTACTCCTCCGAGCTTTAACTTGGAAAATGCAAATGTAAGAGTGAATAGACATAGTACCCACGAGACCCCCCTATCTCACAACGCACGGGTTAAACAAGGCCACAACACTACAACTAGTTTAACTGGCCCAAGCCATACATGTTCAGCCTGGGGCTTGAATCCTGAACCTCTACCTCAAGAGGCCAAAGCTCAACTTTTGAGGTTTTGAGGTCACAAGAGGCCAAGCTCAACCAATAGCCGTCGCTTTTAGTAAACTTAAAAGCAACTTTATCGATGTAGTGCATATTTTTGATATGTCAGGAGCTTCTCTTTTTGAGCTTTCCATTTGACAGGAGAATTTATCGAACGCATTTTTTACAGGCTAAGTAGTACTTGACACTGATAGCAACTACCTGATGGCAACTACCTGATGACTGGCTTGCATATACACAAAAGACCTGCCTACAGCGACTTCATAGTGTCTACTATTTCGTTCCTCTCGGCCAAAGTATTTTAATATGGTGATCAGCAACTACCTTCTCGGAAAATGGTCAATGGTCATTTTTCTTTTCTGCCTTCATCGACATCTCCAAGTAGACCGCATACTTTGTTCTGTTATACGCTGGCATTATACTAAAAAAGAGATGATATAAAATTCAATTAGAGCTTGCTTTCGCAGACGGAAAACCTGGCGGCGAAGATTGCATACGATTTGTTGTGAGTTTCGCCTCCTCCTTGATTGATGCTCGTCCCATATTACGAGTTGGATCTAGTTTTATTTTGCTTTAAATCAAACTCATAACCATCTGTTCGTTTCCGCTCACGGAATCTCCACACAGAGAGAGAGAGAGAGAGAGAGAGAGAGAGAGAGAGAGAGAGAGAGAGAGAGAGAGAGAGAGATTCTCGAAGAACAAACCTTAAGAAAGTTGCCACGCAAATAATGTATTGGTATCATAGTCACGATCATCCGACACACTCGTTTTTGTAGAATCGGTCCTAAGCATGTGAGAGAGAGAGAGAGAGAGAGAGAGAGAGAGGCTCTTGAAAGTTGCCAAAGTAATACAATGAATATTTCGAGGCGCAAATTATACATTCGCTTCAAAGTTATGATTATCCAACACACTTATTTCTATAGAATGGGTCCTAATCAGAGAGAGAGAGAGAGATTCTCCAATAAGTACTTGTTTCTATAGAATTGGTCCTAAGCATCTCATGAGAAAGAGAGACACATTCTCCAACAAGTTTCCTTTAGAAAGTTGCCAAAGTAATACATCTAAAATTCGAAGACCCAAATAATGCACTAGCATCTATTAGAGCTATTTTGAGGTTAAAGGGAGGGTTTTTATAGGACAAAGAAAAAAGGGCACATCCAATAGCGTGATGGTCAACTAACGTTGAATATTTCTCAAAAATTAATATGAGAATATGAAACTTGGAATGGAAATGCATAGATGATGTCAAGGTTAACGTGATTCAGGTGTGGTCGGGTAGAAGTTTTCTGAGTGTTTTTGAGAGAGCTCTTTTTTGAAAGGGGTGTGTTTTTGAGAGAGCTCTATTTTGAAAGGGGTGTGTTTTGGGACTCTCCCGTAGGTAATTTTAAACTTCTTATCATCATCTTCCCTTTGCACCTTTCTCCTTGAGCATGTCCTCTACTTCTCACCGTATCACTTAGCAATGCTATGCAAGCTTTATTGCATCCTCCTCTACGCCTCACAAACCAACAACATTTATGTTCTGTATAACCATTCTATCCTAGTTCATGGGAATAAATGAAATGAAGTTCTTATCTCAAAAGGGTCCTTGGTGCTTATTCAGGCATGAATAAAGAAGCACAAGTGTGAGGTTAGTGTCTTCAAATCGTTGTGGAAGGGAAGGATTATTTCCTTTGGGGTTGGGCAAGGCAAAACAACTATTAAGGCGATCTTAGTGCAAAATGTTTACATGCACAATGAGCTTGTCCTTGCACCGAACCATGATAAACAGTTACCATTTCATACGTTGAACTGTGAGTCCGATAATAATAACTATTTATTTTAATCGTTTAAACTTATATAATTGGCATAAATACTAAATTTTCCTCTTTGCTATTTTTAAAGGCGCTCTAATGCCTTCACTATGTTTTCTAATTAAGAGAATGTGTTTTTTTGGATGTGTTTATCTTTTGTGGATGTGTATCACTCCTCATACAGGAGTGACACAATGTTGAATGTATTATTGGATTTATAGATGTACTCCATGATGTTTTGGGCAATATGCAACATGAAGGGGGAGTAGGATCTAGCCTTGGAGAGCAAGGTATTTTCTTCTATGATCACTTCTATTAGCTTGTGCATGAGGCTCACACAAAGGAGTACCTTTGGAAGCTCCCTCTACAAAAGGAGTGGAGTAAAATGCCATGACAAGTGCCTGATAGAACTGTGATGGAGGCAACTAGTAGCATGTTATACAAAGATATACAAAGATCACTCTATGCCACCATTTGCATAACGGCTGTCAAAATAGTTGTTTTCATAATTTTCTCTGTATTTGTGGCACTATTTTAGAGTACTTTATTCGAAGGTAACGAGGACAATGATTGCTTGTAAGAATATGGATAATTCTATGTTTAGAGAGTATAAATTCCAAAGAAAAATGAAATGAAGAATTTAGTCACATCATGAGTATGAGACTCAAACTGAGTAGATCATTAAGTAGGTAAACACATTTGAATTAGAATGAGCTTGCCAATAACCTTAACTCAGCTCTTCAATCCTCTAACCAAGTACAAAGTGGGGACATGCCTTGTTATATGAAGTTTGACGAGGCTCTTCCAAGTACATGATATGTTTGATAATTCCCCTTGAAGGACAATGAATACAAAGTGGAAGCAAATGAAAAGGTACCCAAATACACTTACATACAATATGAATGAAGTGTCTCCTACATACAAAGTGGAGATGCACTCATACAGATAGGAAGGTAAAGAAATATATGAACACCCCATCAATAGATCCATTTTGGAGCGACTAAATGCTTGAAAAGTCCACCAAGTGGTGCAATGGAAGTTAAGATAGAGCCTTTATGAACATGTCCACCAAATTCGCGTGGCTACATTGCTCTAAGTAATCTTCTAAGATAACAGTTTATACTGGATGAAGTGTTACAAGGTCTTGATGTCCTTGGTCCAATCATGGAAGAGTGGATTCTTGGCAACAACTAAGGCTGAATACCCATCAGTGCAGTTGCATGTAGCGATATCATATAAAATACCAGTGCTTGATAATAACGAGAAGCTATATGACCTCACATGTGGCAAAACTAGATGCGTGATACTCAGTCTCTATGGATAAAAAGGAAATTCTAGGCTATTTCTTGTTGATATATTTCGGTAGTGATGTGTGTGAACATGCTTAAGACCACCGAGGCACTTTTTTCCCTCTTTAGAAGGTTTTTTTCCTTGGCTTGTATATACTCCTATAACCCCAATAGGTCACTCATCTTTGTACATTCACTTGGTAATACATTCTATATTGTGTGTTGTGCTCCAAGATTCTTCTTCTTCCTTGTGTTGTTTGTGTGCTTTCGGAGACCTCAAACTCCAACAATTCATGTCAGAGCAAATGGCCACTTCATCTACAGCATCCTCCACACCCCTTAGGTCAGATTCTTAGAATGGCATGAAATCTATTGAGCATACTCAGGAAATTTTGATATCAGCTCATATCGGCCTTCAACTGCACCATTGTAATGCCTATGTAGGGAATTTTGTCCCTTTGTGCCAAACATATATACATGTTTTGGTTCACCAATACAAGCGCCCCAAAGTCTACTACAAGTTTAAAAGAGCTTGAGAGGGTAGTTCTCTTTAACTTTTTGAGATATAGCCATTTTTCTGCATCAAGGTATTTCAGTCTATGGACATGGCTGAAAGTAATGATGTATTTTGTATTTTGGCTATTGATGAAAAGTTGGATGGTACAAATTAGCCATTATGGGCATACTACAGTCAGTATTATGAGCTATGCCCTAGGCTTCCTCTTCTTCATTATGTTGATTGCATGCTTCCAAAAGCCTCAAACTCAAACATGTCTTACTTACCCAAGAGATAGAACTTGATGCAAGAAAGAATAAATACCTAGAAGTAGATCATTGAGAATCAAGATTATAAACCCAATGTGAGTCCGAATATTCTTCCATATCAATTTCTACTCTCTACCAAAGATCATGTTGTTGGGTGAGGATAGGGTAGTGAAGTAGCCTCTCTACCGCTTGTGACTATGTCTAATGACGCTAATGGAAAAACTCACTAAGAACTCCAACTACATATGCAACGTTAAGTCTACTATTGACTAGGAAGAGAAATTGCATGCAAAGGCCTATCTAGTTATAAATATTCCTGCATGTCCACAAGTGATGATGTATCCTCCAATGTGAGTTTGATGTTGGGCCCAAGAGGTGTAGAGACTCAGCGACACGGTTCCATATTATATCTAGAAAGGATATCATAGTAGTGCTTTAGAAGATGCCTTGTTTTAGTCTCAAGACTTTCATACCAAGGAAGTAGTGGAGAAAGCCAAGCTATGTCATTGAATACCCTAGTGTTCTTTGTGATAGATATAAAGTTTTGCATCACTAGTGCCTCAATGAAATTATTTTTCCTTAATAACTTGTGTATTTTCACATATCCGGCTTGTGGAGCTTGCTTAACTCCATGAAAAGACTTTGTGTAGTTTATAGATGTGATCTTGATTTTTGTGATTTGAAAAAATTCAAGCTATTCCACATGTACTTCATCTTGAGGATTATCATTCAATAAATCTATTTTTACATCAAGTTGGTAGATGGGCCATCCAAATCTATCTATCTATCTATCTATCTATCTATCTATCTATCTATCTATCTATCTATCTATCTATCTATCTATCTATCTATCTATCTATCTATCTATCTATCTATCTATCTATCTATCTATCTATCTATCTATCTATCTATCTATCTATCTATCTATGTATCTATCTATGTATCTATCTATCTATCTATCTATCTATCTATCTATCTATCTATCTATCTATCTATCTATCTATCTATCTATCTATCTATCTATCTATCTATCTATCTATCTATCTATCTATCTATCTATCTATCTATCTATCTATCTATCTATCTATGTATCTATCTATCTATCTATCTATCTATCTATCTATTCATATATCTATCTATCTATCTATATATCTATCTATCTCTCTATCTATCTATGTATCTATCTATCTATCTATCTATCTATCTATCTATCTATCTATCTATCTATCTATCTATCTATCTATCTATCTATCTATCTATCTATCTATCTATCTATCTATCTATCTATCTATCTATCTATCTATCTATCTATCTATCTATCTATCTATCTATCTATCTATCAATCTATCTATCT
>CM035409.1:61840876-61843376 GCA_020310875.1 Ceratopteris richardii
TTCTCTAAATTTGGTGGAGTCTAAAGTTGTTCTTGATATAGAGGTGGTCTAAATTCAAGGTCAACTTGTTCTTTTGGAGATTAACACTCTCCATCAATGGTATCAGAGCAGGAAGCATCAGAATCAAGGAAAGGGAGACTCCGACTACTGCAAAAATACAAACTTTACATCTTGAAGGATCAAAAGGACAAAGATTGAAGAAAGCTTGAAGGAAGACACATTGAAGTTGTCAAAAGGATCAGAAGGAGTAATATTCGAAGTCAAGGTACATTTATTCCTCATAAAGTTTAAGGATCTGTTAATACAGGTGAAGGAAGATGGGAGATTCTCTTCAAATAGAGAAATTGGATAGAGAGAACTATCCTGCATGGTCAATGAGGATGGAAGCTCATCTAATGAGCAAAGATTTGATAGCTTACATTACAGGAGAAGAAGAAAAGCCACAATTCAGAGATCCTAGTGTTCCAACTAGGGAAGAATTATCAGATTTGAAGAATTGGATGAAAAGAGATGCTCAAGCTAGGAGCATAATCTATATGGCAGTCAATGACTACTTGCTACCTCACATTAGAGGTCTTGAAAGTGCAAGTGAGATATGGAATGCTTTGGAGGAGCATTTCCAAAACACTACAAAGTCAAGGAAGGCATCCCTATGGGTAGAGTTTACCACTTTCAAGAAGAAGGCTTCACAATCAATATCTGATTATGTGACAAAGATGAAGGACATTGCAGATGCATTAGGAGCAGTGGATGAAGACATTGAAGAAGATAAAATGGTAAGGCAAATTCTCACAGGACTAAGAGGTGATGAGAAGTGGAAGCCTTTTATTTTATCTACAGAACTTTCATTAGATCATTTCAATCCTGATTTGAATCAATTGTTAGGACATATGCTAACTTTTGAGAATGATATCAAAGGAGATGTTGACAAGAGTGCAGGTCATGCAATGTACTCTAAAGACAAGAAGAAAACTAACAAAGGAAAGCAACAAGCAAATGAAGAAGAAAGCACAACTAGTCAAGCCAACTTCCTAAGAGGAAGAGGAGGTGGCAAAGGTAGAGGAAGAGGCAGGAGTAACAAAGATGGATCCAAAGCTTGCTGGATTTGTGGTAAGACAAATCATTTAGCTAATGATTGTTGGCATAACACTCAGAGTAGTGGTGGATACAATCAGAACTATAATTCAAGAGGAAGAGGAGGCAGAAATCAAAGAGGTAATTGTAGAGGTAGAGGTAGTAGGGGTTACTTTGGAAGAAATGCAGGTAGAGGTTTCCAAAGTCAACAATATAACAATACCTACTACAATTATGCTTCAGATCAAAAGGAAGATTCAACATTGATAATGAATGCAACTTGTGAAAGGCAGAGTGAAGATCAAAGAGTCTTCTACATTGACTCAGGGTGTAGCAATCACCTGAGTGGTAACATAGCCTTGATGACAGATTTGGAGAATAAGGTATTTAATCATGTTGTTCAAACAGGTGATAATACAAAGCACAATGTGAAGTCAATTGGATCAGTGAAGGCCAAGGATGGTAGCACTTTATTGAGTAAGGTCTTGTATGTTCCTACAATTCCTAAGAATTTGATAAGTGTAGGACAAATTGTGGAAAAAGGTTATGAAGTAAGGTTCACTAATGAAGGAGTGTTTGTGGAAGACCCTAGCAATGGGTATAAACAAATTGTTTCAGGGAAGAAAGAAGGAAGATTGTTCACATTGAAGATTCAAGGTAATGTTGTTCATGCCTTGTTCACTTATGGAGGACATAAGATCTCTGAGTTAGATCTTTGGCACAAGAGACTTGGACATTTCAATGAAAGAGGTATTAAAGACATGATTAATAATGGTTCAGTGCTTGGATTGCCTAATGTTGCAGGTCAACATATGACATACAGATGTGAGGCATGTCAATTAGGTAAGGCTCATAAGCAAGCCTATTCTAAGCATGGGTTTATGTATTCAGAGAAACTTGAGTTGGTACACACAGATGTGTGGGGACCATCAAAGGATTTCCGTATCAATGGTTCAAGGTATTATGTGATTTATGTTGATGATGCTACCAGATGGATCACTATCTATGTGATCAAAGATAAGTTAGAAGTATTCAATACTTTCAAACATTATCATATGTATGCAGAGAGAATTACAGGACATAAGTTGAAGAGACTAAGGTCAGATGGAGGGGGAGAGTATTTCTCTAATGAGTTCAGTGATTACTTGTGGAATGCAGGTATAAAAAGAGAGGTTACTTGCAGGTACTCTCCTCAACAAAATGGTGTAGCAGAAAGGAGGAATAGGACTCTTGTTGAGTTTGCAAGATCCATGATGAAGGAGAAAAATTGCCCAAATTATTTGTGGGCTGAGGCTGTAAATACAGCTACTTATTTGGTTAATAGGCTACCATGTAAAGCCTTGCAGGGTATGACACCTTATGAGGCATGGTGGGGTAAGAGACCTACACTAGACCATTGCAAAGTATTTGGATGTTTGGCCTATGC
>CM035409.1:61853376-61855876 GCA_020310875.1 Ceratopteris richardii
CACACATAGACACATGCACACTCATAGACACACGCACACATACACATAGACACACACACATACGCACACATATACACACACATATACACACACACATACACACATAGACACATACACACATAGACACATACACACATAGATACATACACACATAATGATGCATACACACATATACACATGCATACACACATACACACATACACACACACATACATGCACACACATACACACACACATACACGCACATACATACACATACATACACACACATATATGCATACACACACATAGAGAGACATACACACATATACACATACATGCATACATATGCATACATAATGCATATGCATATGCATACATACATACTTACATGCATACACACACATATCCTCAATCATCAATTGTGATTACCTCCATCTTCTTTATTCCTTCCATATCTTCAAACCTCTACAACTTTGGTCCATCCAAGCTCTTTGTCATCATATCTGCAAGATCTTTTGTAGGAGTATGTATGACTTCTATTTCTTTATCAACAACCTTCTCTCTCAAAAAATGATATTGAATCTCAATATGTCTAGTCCTAGCATGAAACACAAGATTAGCTGCCAAATATAAAGAACTCATATTGTTTCCACAAATGATAGGAGTACTTTGAATAACATCAAAACTCTTCATAAGAGTCTTTAGCAATATTACTTCCTTTACATCTTCTACCATGCCTTTGTATTCTACTTCTGTAGATGATAAAGAAACTCTATGTTGCTTCTTAGAGCACCATGAAATTAGCTTATCTCCCACATAACACAAATATCCATTTGTTGACCTTCTATCATCAGAGTTACCTACCCAATCTGCATCACTATATATTTTGATTCTTGTATCTGAAGTAAACCCGTAGTACAATCCTTCTTTAAGTGTGCCCTTGATGTACCTAAGTAGCCTTTGTCCTTCAATCCAATGTTCCTTTCTAGGACAATGCATGAATTGAGATAAAACTCCAACTACATATGATAAGTCTGGCCTTGTTAATGTACAATAAATCAAGCTACCCACCAAACTTTGATAAAGCTTCATGTCTTTGAATTCTTCTCCTCCATATCTACTACATCTATGATTCACTTCCATTGGAGTTGGTGCTATCCTGCAATCTTCCATTTTAAATTTGATTAAAAAGTTTTTCAAATGCCTTTCTTGAGTTACATATACTCCATGTTAAGTATATGAAATCTCCATTCCCAAGAAGAATGACAAATATCCCAAGTCATTGAGTTTGAATTCTTTCTCCATCTGCTTCTTAATCATGTGTATACCTTTGTCATCTGTTCTTATAAGTATTATGTCATCCACATAAATACAAACATAAATAAATCCTTCCTCACTTGCTTTGACTAGCAAGGTACTATCTGCCTTTGATGCTTGAAACCCAAGTTCCTTCAAGAACTTCACAAGCCTATAATTCCATGCCCTTGGGGCCTGCTTCAAAGCATACAAAGCTCTCTTAAGCTTACACATATGATCTGGATACACTTAATCTTTGAAACCATCTCGTTGTTCCATGTAGACTTTATGTGAAATATAGCCATTCAAAAATGCATTCTTCACATCTAATTGAGACAATTTCCAACCTTTGCAAGCGGCAATTGCTATGAGAGTCCTTATGGTTGTTATCTTTGTAATAGGACGATAAGTTTCATCATAGTCCATACCATATGTCTGTGCATATCCTTTTACAACAATCTTGGCTTTGTACCTAAATACACTTCCATTTGCAAAAGTTTTTGTTTTGTAGACCCATTTATATTGAATGATCTTTTGACTATACCAAATCCCATGTTTCATTCTCAATCAATGCATTATATTCTTCCTGCATAGCCTTTTCCCAATTCTCATTTCCTTTGGCTTCATCATATGTGGATGGATCTTCATATGCTTTTATCACATAAGCATAATCTTTAGTAGTCAAGAATGAAGTATCATAGCTATACCTTGTAGGTTGCCATTTGTGCCTAGATGACCTTCTGAGTTCTCCACTTCTTGAATTTTCTGGTTCATCATATTCTAGATCAAACCTTGGCCTTTCTTCTACTTCAACTTGTCCTTCATTACTCTCTTCTTCATCACATATTTGAACCTTTGATTTACCTTTCTTTTGATTCAAAATTTCTTCATTACCTGCATGAACTTTAAGTGTACCTGCATATACTCATCAAATGTAACATCCTTAGACACAAGGAATTGCTTTGTGGATGGACTCCACAACCTATAACCCATCTGCTTGTCATCATAGCCAATAAAACACATACTTTTTTGCTTTAGGTTCTAATTTATGCCTCAACTGAGATGGCACATATCCATAAGCCAAACATCTAAATACTTTGCAATGATCCAAGGTAGGTCTCTTGCCCCACCAAGCTTCATATGGTGTCATACCCTGCAAAGCTTTACATGGTAACCTATTGACCAAGTATGTGGCTATGTTTATAGCCTCATCCCACAAATA
>CM035409.1:61858376-61885876 GCA_020310875.1 Ceratopteris richardii
TATGAAAATATATTAGTTTTGTGAGAGAGAGAAAGTTTGTATATAATCATGAAAAGTGATCTACGTCAAAGTTTGTGCTTGTCGAGCGTTCACTGAGTTTCAAGTTTGCATCTTGTTATTCGACCTATATAATGTGTGCTTAGGATCTTCTTCGCTCTTTTACTCTCCTCTTCATAGAAGACCTACTTCTCTTTTCCTCGTAAATTTGAACAATTTCATCGTGGTGAACCTCAATCCAAACACTCACTAATCTTTCATCCTATCGAAGTCTTTGTGATAAATTCCATATCAACATTGCAATCAATCAAGAGTATGCAACAAGAAGAAAGGTATTCTGAAGAGCTCTCCAACCTTGTGAAATTGATGGATTGCATAAAGAAGAAAAAAAACATATCGACATATGGGCAGATGGAGCTATTTATCCGATTGATCCACAAACTAGAAGGTATCCACCTTTTTATAATCTTCTGATCTGCTTAGATTTGTAGGAGATGCTGATGAAGGTTTACATGGCTATTATTCAAAGATCTATGAGATGTCAAAGAACTCTTTGCAATATATAAACTATCTACAAAATGTACTACATCAGAGAGACTTACATTAGAGGGATCTAGAAAAAAAGCTGTCGAATTTGTCTTCTCAATTAGAAACTTTCAAACAAATGAAAGAAACTCCTATAGGATTGAGAATGTAGTCTAAAGGGGTAAAACCATTTTTAGAGTCGACTAAAAAATCTGGCTAGAAGAAAAAGAGAATGAAAATTGTAAGAGATCATGTATCAAATGTGCTAGGTTTAAACATGTTGAGGAGTTTTGATCATGTTCATTTTTCTAATGAAATTATGAGTGAGAATGATGTTTTGAAACTATTGAAAGTAAATGAAAATGTTTGCTTAAAAACGGTTTATTTTTTAAAACTCATGAAAGAAATGAATTTGTTGCTAGAACCATCTGAAATTTACGAGGTTTGTGATAGAGTTGGAATGACTAGAAAATGTTATAGAGCAATTTCAAAAGTCTGGTGTGAATTTCTTAAATTTAATAAAGTAAAACACTTTGGATTGCCTAGACATCATCCGGTAGGAAAATATCTGCTCTACTTGAATAAGAGTGTCACATCTTTATTTGGTGACTATAAACACATTCACGATAACCTACCTTATGAGATAGGAAAACAAACTTTACACTTCACATACAGTGCGTTTTACAATATATGGATAGATATAATCAGACTTCAGACATACATGATTTAGTTCGATAATATAAAAGAGCATGAATGTTTGGGACTTTTGAAATTTGTAATAAGACTTGATGAAGCTGAAATTAAAAAACATCAAAAGCTGGAAAGAATAAATATTGCACTAATGAATATAGCTTTGGACTATAGCCTTAGGAAACTGGATACTCCATCTCTCAAAGTACAATCAGAAATGGAGTTATGGTGGGTTGGGTGTGCTCAAGTTCCATCTTAGAATCATAAAACACTTAAGTGGTTATTCTCACAGACAGACGTTCCAAATGTTATCCAAAGGCATCACTCAAGAGAATTGTTGAATGTGGACAACTACGAAAACTTTAGAATTGAGTGGCATTTCATTGGAGACTTGAAGACTCTTAAATGCATGTTTGTTATAAGTAGGGGTGCAAATTGTAAATACCCTTGTTTGTACTGCATGCAAAGTCCAGGTACAAGAGGATGGATTGCTAAAAGTGAGGCAAAGGAAGCTCCTTCCAGAGAAAATGTTAATCTACATAATTACTCATCTTGTACCATGATTTGGGATCCCATACTTCCAATAGAATTGATTAATGTGCACATATGTACGCTACATGCAGAGTTAATGATCATTGATAAGTTGTTCTATCCTCACTTGGATTATACATATTCCATCAAGCCTATAGCTCTTGCAGATGAATGCATAAAAAAGTGTGAATCTTTGTTGTCAAAAATGGGATTTCATGGTGGTGATGTTCATCTAAGAAAAGATCCAAAGCTTTCACAAAATATAGGTGATGTATTATAGGATGTGTCGATGGGAGGTGCAAAAGCAAGAAGATTCTTCAACAACACTGATGGAAAATAACTAAATGCAATGTGGAATTACTAGAAACAATTTTGCGATTTTACAATAAATGTAAAAATCCATCCAAAATAGTAAAAAAAAAGAATGGAGGTTTGGGTCAGACTAGATAAAGTTTTGAAGATCATGAGATAACAAGTTACATCTAATACCTATGTGATTGAAGTTAGAAGCGCAATCACAGAGCTTATATGATGGAGAATGTTAATCTCTAAAAAGACAAGCTATCATTGATGTTAGACCACCTGTATATCAAGAATAACTCTAAATTTCAACCAATTTTGGAAGACAAGTGCCAAACTATCAAGACTTTAGCTAAGTGTGAAGAAAGTCACTTCACAGAAAAGTCTGCTGCACATTACTCACTCATTGACTGATCAAATGTGTAAAGTTTCTGATAAAACTTTGTACAAGGTGTTGTCTAAAGGTTGCACACCTCCTCCAAGTTACAAAATCTCAAAATGTTTAGTAGATTATGAGAAATGATCCAAACAATCTACCTATGTCTGAAACTGTCTTCTTGTAGAGTTGACTTTGACACTTGCAACTTCTAACACATAGTTCTCCCAAATTAGAACCTGTTTAAGGAAATGCCTTTAGCCATAGATGGTTTACCTTCCAACTTAGATTTTGACTCCTCATTTGTGCAAAACTTTACACTGTGCACTGAGAACTGATCATTTCTTTGACCATCAAAATTGCATCTCTTTCAAAAGGCACTCATCACTTCTTCAAATATAAATGTTCCTACACATAATTCTCTCAGCTTGTTTGCAATTAGGCTCTCAAATATTAACCATAGATGCATTAACTATGGAATTAGATATCTACAAAAGGATTTCTGATATAATCAAACACAGAAGGAGAACTGGAGAAAAGATCGACACACAATTCTCTGAAGATTCTTTCTATTCAACTCATCATACATCTGATGGATGATACACACAATACTCATGATCTATTCCTTTATATCTCATCTATACTTCATCTCTCTCTCTTTTTATGACCATATACATACATACATACATATATATATATATATGAGTATTAATTCATCATTACTTCAAGTATTTTGAAGTATTTACAAAACTAATGTACACATGTTTATAGAACTTTTCTTCCTAAACCTTGACTTCACTTCATGAACTTAGACTTCAATCTTTCCTTCATGTCTTCATTTCTAAGCTTCATATAATCACCAGTTGTTGATTGTCTTGCTGCAACGGCTCCCCCTCAATCATCAATTGTCATTACCTGCACCTTCTTTATTCGTGCCATATCTTTAAACCTCTACAAATTTGGTCCATCCAAGGTCTTTGTCATCATATTTGCAAGGTGATCTTTACTAGGAGTATGTATGACTTCTATTACAACCTTCTCTCTCAAAAAATGATATTGAATCTCAATATGTTTAGTCCTAGCATGAAACACAAGATTAGCTACCAAATATAAATAACTCATATTGTCTCCACAAATGAAAGGAGTACTTTGAATAACATCAAAACTCTTCATAAGAGTCTTTGGCCATATTACTTCCTTTGTAGCTTCTACCATGCCTTTGTATTCTACTTCTGTAGATGATAAAGCAATTGTATGTTGCTTCTTAGAGCACCATGAAATTAGCTTATCTCCCACATAACACAGATATCCATTTGTTGATCTTGTATCATCAGAGTCACCTACCCAATCTACATCACTATATATTTTGATTCTTGTATCTGAAGTAAACCCATAGTACAATCCTTCTTTAAGTGTGCCCATGATGTACCTATGTACTCTTTGTCCTGCAATCCAATGTTCCTTTCTAGGAAAATGCATGAATTGTACTCCAATTACATATGATAAGTCAGGCCTTGTTAATGTAGCATAAATCAAGCTACCCACCAAACTTTGATAAAGCTTCATGTCTTTGAATTCTTCTCCTCCATATCTACTCAATCTATGATTCACCTCCATTGGAGTTGGTGCTTTTCTGCAATCTTCTATTTTAAATTTGATTAGAAAATTTTTCAAATACCTTTCTTGAGTTACATATACTCCATGTTGAGTATATGAAATCTCCATTCCTAAGAAGAATGAAAAATTTCCCAAGTCACTGATTTTGAATTCTTTCTCCATCTACTTCTTAATCATGTATATACCTTTGTCATCTGTCCTATAAGTATTATGTCATCAACATAAATACAAACATAAATAAATCCTTCCTCACTTGCTTTGACTAGCAAGCTACTATCTGCCTTTGATGCTTGAAACCCAAGTTCCTTCAAGAACTTTACAAGCCTATAATTCCATGCCCTTGGGGACTGCTTCAAACCATACAAAGCTCTCTTAAGCTTACACACATGATCTGGATACACTTGATCTTTGAAACCATCTGGTTGTTCCTTGTAGACTTCATCTGAAATATAGCCATTCAAAAATGCATTGTTCGCATCTAATTGAGACAATTTCCAACCTTTGCAAGCAACAATTGCTATGAGAGTCCTTATGGTTGTCATCTTTGGAATAGGACTATAAGTTTCATCATAGTCCACACCATATGTCTGTGCATATCCTTTTACAACAAGCCTGGCTTTGTACCTAGATACACTTCCATTTATCAAACCTTTTTGTTTTGTAAACCCATTTACATCCAATGATCTTTTGACTATTTTGTTAGGAACCAAATCCCATGTTTCATTCTCCATCAATGCATCATATTCTTCCTGCATAACGTTTTCCTGATTCTCCTTTCCTTTGGCTTCATCATATGTGGATGGATCTTCATCTACTTTTATCATATAAGCATAATCTTTAGTATTCAAGAATGAAGTATCATAGCTATACCTTGTAGGTTGCCATTTGTGCATAGATGACCTTCTGAGTTCTCTACTTCTTGAAGTTTTTGGTTCATCATATTCTAGATCAAACTTTGGCCTTTCTTCTACTTCAACTTGTCCTTCATTACTCTCTTCTTAATCACATATTTGAACCTTTGATTTACCTTTCTTCTGATTCAAAATTTCTTCATTACCTGTATGAACATTAAGTGTACCTGCATACCAAGTACCTTGCACATCATATGTAACATCCTTAGACACAAGGAATTGCTTTGTGGATGGACTTCACAATCTATAACCCATCTGCTTGTCATCATAGACAATAAACACATAATTTTTTGCTTTAGGTTCTAATTTATGCCTCAACTGAGATGGCACATATGCATAAGCCAAACATCCAAATACTTTGCAATGATCCAAGGTAGGTGTCTTACCCCACCAAGCTTCATATGGTGTCATACCCTGCAAAGCTTTAGATGGTAACCTATTGATCAAGTATGTGGCTGTGTTTATAGCCTCAGCCCACAAATACTTTGGACAATTTTTCTTCTTCATCATTGATCTTGCAAACTCAACAAGAGTTCTATTTCTTTTCTCTGCTACCCCATTTTGTTGAGGAGAGTACCTACGAGTAAACACTCTGTTTATACCTGCATTCCACAAATAATCACTGAATTCATTTGAAAAATACTCTCCCCCTCCATCTGATCTTAACCTTTTCAATTTTTGTCATGTAATTCTTTCTGCGTATGCATGATAGTGTTTGAATGTATTAAACACTTCTGACTTGTCTTTGATCAAATATATTGTGATCCGCCAGGTAGCATCATCAACATATATGACATAATATCTTGAACCATTGATACTAAAGTCCTTTGAAGGACCCCACACATTTGTATGTACCAATTCAAGTCTTTCTGAGTACATAAAACCATGCTTATTATATGATTGCTTATGAGCCTTACCTAGCTGACATGCTTCACATCTTTATGGCATGTGTTGACCTGCAACATTGGGTAATCCAAGTACTGAACCATTATTAACCATCTCTTTGATACCTCTTTTATTGAAGTGTCCAAGCATTTTATGCCAAAGATCCAATTCAGACACCTTTTACTCTCCATATATGAACATAGCATGTCCAGCATTACCTTGTATCTTTCGTGTGAAGAGCCTTCCTTCCTTCTCTCCTGTACCAATTTGCTTATACCCTTGGTTAGGGTCTTCAACATAAGCTCCATCATTAATGAACCTTACCTCATATCCTTTTTCCACAATTTGTGCTACACTAATCAAATTCTTTGGAATTGTAGGAACGTACAAAACCTTACCTAAAAGAGTACTTCCATCTTTGGCTTTAACTGAACCAATTGACTTCACTTTGTGCTTTGTATTTTCTCCTATTTGAATTGTGTGATTGATTGCCTTATGATCTAGATCAATCATCAAAGCAATGTTTCCACTCAGATGATTACTAGATCCTGAGTCAATATAGAATACTCTCATGTCTTCATGTAATGCTTCTCATGTTGCATTCATAATAAGAGTTGAATCTTCTTTCTGATCTGATGCATAATTGTAATAGGTGTTATTATAGGATTGATTTTGGAAGTTTCTTCCTCCACTTCTTCCAAAGAAATTCCTACCACCTCTACCTCTGAAATTTCCTCTCTGATATCTACCACCACTTCCTCTTTGATTAAAATTCTGATTAAAATTACCATTGCTTTGATTATTATGCCAACATTCATGAGATAGATGATTGGTCTTACCACATATCCAACAAGATCTGATATTATCTTTCTTATTTCTGCCTCTTCCTATACTTCTGCCACTTCCTCTTTCTCTTAGGAAGTTTGCTTGACTTGGAGTACCTTCATCTTCAATTGATTGTTTCTTTCCTTTGTTAGCTTTCTTCTTGTCTTTACAATACATTGCATGACCTGCACTCTTATCAACATCTCCTTTGATATAATTCTCAAAAGTTAGCATATGTCCTAACAAATGATTCAAATCAGGAGTGAAATGATCTAATGAAAGTTCTATAGACAATATAAAAGACCTAAAGAATCAGCAATGTCTTTCATCTTTGTCACATAATCAGATATTGATTGTGAAGTCTTCTTCTTGAATGTAGTAAACTCTACCCATAAGGATGCTTTCCTTAATTTGGTTGTATTTTGAAAATGCTCTTCCAAAGAACTTCATATGTCACTTGCACTTTCAAGTCCTCTGATTTGAGGAAGCAAATAATCATTCACTGCCATGTAAATTATGCTCCTTGCTTGAGCATCCTTCTTCATCCAAATCTTTAAATCTGCAAGCTCCTCCCTAGTTGGAACTCTAGGAACTTTGAACTCTGGCTTTTCTTCCTCTCCTCTGATGTATCCCATCAGATCTTTGCTCATAAGATGAGCTTCCATCCTCATAGACCAAGCCGGATAGTTCTCTCTATCCAACTTCTCAATTTGGAGACTATCTCCCATCCTTTCTTCACTTATACTAGCATGGAAAAATCTCATTATCAAGCAAGAACAAGCTTCTTCAAATGCACAACAAAAGGAGGAGGAGTCACCAAAAGTAATGCTTTCAAAGAGCTTTTTGATTGGTTCTTTAGAAGACAATAAAAAAGGAGCACATGGTCGATGTCATCATCAAATAATCTATACAGATCATGTCAATGAGGACTATCACTAGATGTCTTCTACGACATGGATTTACAAAAAAGAATGAGATTTCATTCCAACTTGAAGCTATAATATTCAAAATATCTTAAACAATTCTTCTAGCAAAAAATACATATGGATGCATATATAGTGTGTGAAACTCATGAATTTTTGAAATGAAATATTTATTCTTCTTTCAGTCTTTTGTATGAGCTTGACTCTGGAAAATCTCCTCTGTATCTAAGGAACTCCTTTCTCCTATAGCTAGCAATACTTTGTACATATGACACCTCTATAGCCATTGCATAGCTTGAATAACACAGGAAATATCAAGCTGTAAAAGCATTGAGCCCTAGGGCGTGGCCAAAAAACCTGAATGCTACATTTCTCTCAAGAAGAAAAATCTTATATGCATAAAATGTTAGTGAGGAAAAGCCCATATACTTTGAAAGAGTCTTCAGAGAGAATAATGCAAAATCAGGGTCCTCACTATACTCCTTATGTACAACACAGAGTAAATCCAGATTTAACTTTGGAAGATAATGAATGACTGAATGTATATCCAATTTTGATTTTCCTTTACTCTCTGTAGCTTTTCTTGTACCCTTGCCCCTGCCAAGATAATTATCCTCATCCAAAATAGATAATTGTGGAAATCATGAGAAAGCAAGATTAGAGAAAGCATCGGGATAAAAATGAACTTATATGAAACGAGTAAAGAAGACGACCAATTCAAGCAATTAGGATCATCAAGAAATCGTGGATCAGAGTAATTTCTTGAATTGGTCCTCACTGAGAATCATGAAAAAAATACCATCACCTACCATCACTTATAAGTATTGTGAGTTAAAACCCTTAAATAAATTACAAATGAAGATTATCACACATCAATAGAGAATATTAAATCAGAAACAGAGAAATCCAAGAGATGACCAATTCAAGCAAGTAGGCTCATCCAAAAGTCTCTGATGGGCCTTATCGCTTGAATCGTTTGTGTGTTCTGTTGGGATAGCTTTGCTTAGGTTGCTTCCTTAGTGTTGTGAATTCAATCCACAACTGATTTTTCCTAGCCCTTGTATTGGAGGAAAAGTATGATGACAAGGTTTCCCAAGTTTCTTGGGATGTCTTACAATTTCTGATATGTGGCAAAAGAAAGTCAGAGATAGAGTTGAGTAAATATGACCTTGCAATTGCATCCTTAGCACACCATGTGTTGAGTTTTTCTTGTTCTTCCTTGGTTGGCAATCCTCTTGCTTTGAATGAGGGCAATTCCTCATCTCCTGAGATGTATCCATAGAGACTCCTTCCTTGTAGATAGGTCTTCATCCTTAGAGACCAAGCTTGATAGTTTTTCCTGTCCAATTTATCAATAAATGAAGGAAAACCATCTCCCATTTTACCTCTATTGCTTTGATACCACTGTTGGGATAGATGGATGGATGCTCCAAGGGACTAAGTTGGTACTGCCAAACCTGCTTTGTACCAGCCCTCTTTTTCTTCAGAGTTGATAAGTAGACCTTCTTAGCTTTCCAATAACACCAAAAACTAGCCTATGTACTTTGGTAGTGATATGTGTAATGATTGAACCAAAACAAATAACTTTGAAGTTCACAAACTCAAGAAAAACTTCTATTTTTGTCTTGACACCTGCTGAATGTTTTGCTTAGTGTGACCAGCACAGTACAAACTGATAGAATTCCTTCTAGGGGTATTTAATTAGTTTAGTAAGCTACCATTTTCAAGTGGAATGATGTAAAAAGATAAACTATTCTAAGAGAAATAAATTTAGCAAGTTTAGCTATATCCCCGACTTTTCAGGACTGTAGTAGAAAATGACCAGAGTTCACCTCGACGCATAATTCTCTGAAATGGCTGAATAGAATTACTTCAAACTTTGATAGAATGTAGATGACTTTGAGATGAATCCAACAAGCTTTGGATCACTTGATTTGGTAAAGAATTGACCGAGATATGCCCTTAACAAGTTGACAGAATTTTGAGTAGACTAACAGAGAACTCAGAGATGAATGATGTAAATGTATCTATTAATGAACACTTGTATACAATCCCATTGGCATGAATAACATTGCCTAATGGTGTAGAGAGGTGTAGGCTATAGTATAGTCCTCACACACACTCAAAATTAGTATAATGAGGCTCGGGAATGATCTCTCTTACCCCCGACTTTTCATGTTCACTTTTAATATGTAATGAGCAAAGATTTGAATTCAAATTCAAATTTTGGCTCCCTATGATCAAGCTCCTAAATGCTTGGAGATATTCCTTCAATCAAATGAACTACTTTTTCCACGACTCACTTTGGTAGGTGGTTGCAAAAGATTCCAAGTCAATTTGACTTTTACAATGAGGTAAAGTGGTAATTAACCACTAGCATATGTTCCTATGCTTCTTCATGTATGTGTAGTCTTTAATGCATCCTTTGAGCCAAATGTGTAGGCTTGCAATTTACAGCAACATGTTCTAAATGATAGCAAATGTATCTTATTTTGCAGAGAAATCCAAGAGACGACCGATTCAAGTGAATAGGCTCATCCAAAAGTCTCGGGTGGGCCTAATGGCTTGCATCGGTTCTCTCTTCTAAATGATAGCAAATAGATGTTGTTTTGGCTTTCTCACATAAGGGAAAGCTAGAAAATGAATAAAAAGGAAGAAATCTAGACACGATCAATTCAAGTGAATAGGCTCATTACAAATTCTTTGACTGGCCCAATCGCTTGAATCGGTCGTCTCTTAGAATTTTCCTGTCTCGACATACCTGTCCTCATCTTCCTCCTGAATCAACTCTCTCTTGTCAATCCTTATTGTTCCTTTGTCCTTAGCTACCTCCACAAATGAATATTCTTGTCCGAATGAGTAAATCCCTAAACATTTTTACTGTTGGTCAAAATCCTCATCTGCAAGGGTTGGCTTATGTGAGAGCACATTTTTGTAGCAGGTTGAGAAAGCTTTGGATGAGTCTTTGAATTGTTTTATTTGACAAGCATAAGTCCAACTTCATCCTTCTCATTTAGAAACCTCCTTGCAACTTCTTCTGATTCACCTATAGCAGCAAGGCAGTAGTCTTCTCTTATGTTGAAAAGCTCTTGAATACAATAGAGAGGAACAAAATCCTTCCCAGAGATAAAGTAATATGGGAGATTTGGAAGGAGTAGTGATTTCTTTGAGATTTTCATGTCTCCTTCTGGCTCTCTTATGGTGGTCTCTGCTCTGAAGGAAGTGACATCAAAATTCCTTAACTCTTCTTCTTTTGCTTTGAGGTTAATCTCTTCAACAATATCTTTGACTTGACTTTCTGAAAATTTCTCAAGTGAAACTTCTAGGGATTCCTCTTTTTCTTTATCTTCCTTTTCTTCAATTTGACCAATTGAGATGTGATCAAGCCAGATGAGAAACCTTATGCTCAAGGGCACTAAACAACAATTATTTTGGTGTTCTAGGAAAATATCCATCCTATCTAGCAAGAGGGAAATCTTCCTGCATGATTCTAGCACTATCCAAAGATTCTTCCCAAAAATCATAGAGTGGATATAGGTTTTCCCAGATATGATAACTTCTTGACCATCTACTATCCTATTGAATCTCGCCCATTCATCCAAAAGAAATTCCTTGCTTTTCTCCACAAGTGCTTCAAAATCAAACATGGGATTGAAGATCTTCATTGCATCCAAAAAATGCTTCAACCTCAATCTCTCTTGAAACACAAAATCTAATAGTTTTTCAAATGGAGAAACAATAATAATTACATCCTCAATCGCCTATATAACTAGAGCTTGGAGCACTTGGCTATGAAGACAAAAATTTGATGGAGATTGAAAATCTGAAATGAGCAAGCCAACTGCTATTTTTAGGCGAGGAGAGAAAGTAACGGTCAAAAGATGTGGACGAATGAGCATGTGTCACATGGCAAATTCAAAAATGAAATTTGAATGGTCAAATGACATGGACCACTTAGATGTTGTGTCACATATGGAAATTTACATTGGGATTCCCAACGGCTAGATGAGCTAGATCAATCAGACATTGCCATGTGGCACGTACGATCAACTTGACATGAGACCTATTTAAGCTTCTGCCTGTTGGTGCAATTCAGCCCAAGCCTACATACTTGATGTTAGCATATCACTTGAGAAGCTTCATATGTACAACCTCTTGTAACTTTGAGTTTAGTTACCCATTGTAAAAGGTCAATAAACTCACAAGGAGTTAGGAAGCTTCTATCTCATATCATTTGGTAGTTGAAGTCAAGAGAGAATCAATCCTATACTTTAGGATTACTTTTAGGTGGAGATTTAAATTTGAATTCAAATCCTTGGCACCAACAAAAAGCTATAAAACATGAGAAGAAAATCCTCCGTGTACCTCGAGGTTCTGAGATCATTTCCATGTACCTTCATTGAGAAGAAGAGCTCACCTCATAGCTCTCTCATGCTACACTCATTGAGCAATGCCTTATTGCCAATGAATTTGTAATTTTCCTTGATCTAGTCAATACATGTTTATTACTTCATACTCTCATATCTCTATCACACTTCATCAAAATAGTGATTTTGTGTGAGCTAGTTCTCACTGTTTAGTGCATAATTTTACATGATATAAAGCATGAAATCTTCAGCATACTGTCTACTTTATTGCTACAAAGTTTCATCTATAATGTCTCACTCGATCATCAGTTATTAATCAAACATTGCTCACTAGTCTATGACTATCAAGGCCTGTAAAAGTCGGGGTGTACGTTCAACTTTCTAAACATAATTCTATGTATATAGTTCATCATTTTAGATGATTCCACTCATGAGTGGTAGCTTGTTAAGCTAATTGAAGTTCCCAAAAAGGAATTTTACTAATTGTTGTTGTAGTCAGAGAATTGAGTAAAACACTGAGTAGGTGTCTCAACCAAAATAGCAAGTTTTGTGCATTGGATCATATGCCTACCTATCTATTTTTATTCTATCATTTGTGCATCATCTTCCAAGCAGCATATATGATCATTTATGCTTATTAGCTAGCTAAGGAGGCCCACAATAGTCTCCTGCCATAGCTTATAATAGGTGTGAAGCAGGTTTTAGCTACACTAACTCATCTCCTGGGTTGCATTTATTCGATCGAATAATAAAAAAATATCGAATATGTTCATTTTATTCGTGATTTTCCGAATAGACACCAAAAAAAAGGATGGGTATATTTTCGATCGAAACATTTTTTATCGGAATTTCTTGCGATCGAAAGCGCTTTTGATCAAAATATTTATCGATCAAAAGATCTTTCGATCGAAAAGCGTTTTACAGGAGAAAAATATATATTCTTACATTCGATCGAAAAAGTTATTCCGCACATGCTTCATTGATCTACTAGAGAGCTTCAAGCCGGTAATTTTTATCAGAGAGATTTCTTTTCGATCATTGAGGTATTATTTAAATTTTTATTTATTGTTTATTTTATTGTTTTGTTAATTATATCATTCATATGGTATGATTCACATATGCGTCTCTTATATATGCTTGATTTTTTTTATATAATTTGTTTTCTATCTTTTAATCAACAATTGTATACATGTTCGACTCGCGCAAGGGTTTCTTACTTGTATACATCGATGAGAAATATTTAAAAATAAACCACTACTGTGATTGTCCGACTCGCTACATCGATTCTTACTCTCACATTAGTATAGGATATAGTAATAGATCTATTGAGATTGTTTGAATCACCACCTCGATTCATACTCTCTCAATAGTATAGGGAGTGTGTAGGGACTATTGTGATTGTCTGATTCTTTGACTCTTACTCTCACAATAGTCACTTATATTCCGATGAGAGTACTTAGTTTGAATCGCCACCTTGATGCCTTAGAAACTATTGTGATTGTCTAATTCTTTGACTCTTACTATCACAATAGTTATATACACTTATGTGACAAAACTCATACATAGTATAGCGAATGTATATGAAATATTATAAATGTATGATTCTTTGACTACTACATTCTTAATAGTTACATAGATTCACTTCAAGACTATAATTATACTTTCTTGTATAGATGGCAGGTAAAATAAACAAGAAGGAGCAAAAACTTTTAGAAGAATTTGTGTGTTCGTACATGTATCAAATGAGAGAAGATGAAATCACTATAGCCATGGACACTTTTAGTTACAAAGATTTCATTGCGTAGTTATCCAGAACAACATTTATTAATATTGAAAACAAATTAGGCAGTGTGTCTAGTGGAGCACAGGTCTTAGATGAGCAAATGTCAAAAGAGCTTACACGTATCTTTGGACAAATCATCAAAGTAGCGGAGTCATTGGCAGTAGATATCACCAGTATGCCCGGAGTCATGGATACAATTAAATTTATTGATTTACATTATCAGACTATGAAGAGAGGAAAGCGATTAAAATCGAACACAATTGAACACCTTGTGAGAGCACATGTAGATCCAAATACAAGAGATGTATGTGTGAATATAGGCAATCAAACATCTAACAATATTTGTTATCCTTTTTGAAGATGCAAACTTGTGGGGGAAGGACAACATGGCATGATTCATAAAGTTAAGATATCCCACCCGAGATTCAGCAATGAATTGTTTGTGGCCAAGCTATTCAAATTATATGGTGGTGACATACAAACATGAGAAAATGAAGCCATCAATGAAGCCACAGTGTTATCTATTACGCATAGTGGAATTATTAGTCCACTTGGTTTGGCTAGAAACCATAGCAAAAGTCCGTGCCTCATTTTCAAATTTTGGAATGGTGGTACATTGGACATGTGGCTAAAAAGAATGATGAAAGAATACCTAAACGTACCACAAAGCAAAGGTGTGAAGGACACAAAAGGAGATATAACAACCGTGAAAACAAATATTTAGAAGCTGATCAACGGCCTATTACAAACAATATCATTTTTACACACTTGTAATATATCCCATAACAATCTCCATCCAGGCAACATCTTGTTGCATTTTGAAGATCAACAAGCTTACATCGGATTATGTGATTTTGGTAGAGTGACCTATTTACCAACCAAAAAAAGTTTTCCAAAGCTACCTAATCTAGAAATATCTACTAGAAACGAGTGGATTCGAAAGTATTGGTGGATTGCACCCGAATGCATATCCACTGACTAGTCCTCCACCATTTAATAAGAGTTAGGAGATATTTATAGTTTCGACACTCTTGTTACAACTCCTAAAATATATAGATTTCAATAGTTATCCCATTGATAAGAATGGGATTTACAAGTTCAAGTATGTTTTAGAATTAGCTTCTGACAAAGATGTAGCACAAAGAGTGGACGCACATGAACTGCTTAGAGTATTCTTGTATCTTACTCGATATGGTTTAAAGATATCCATGACAGATGGATTACGACCATATTGAAAACGATATGTATTCATTTGAACTATCTGGATTAAATGAAGTGTTTACATTTGAGTTAAGTGAATTATGTGGAGTAAATGAAGTGCTATCCTTTGAGTTATGTGGATTAAATGTTGTGGATTCATTTAACAAATGTGAATTAAATCTTGTGGGTTCATTTGAATTATGTGGAATAAACGAAGTGTTTACATTTGAGTTAAGTGGATGAAATGAAGTGTAATCATTTGTCTTAAGTGGAGTAAATGTTGTGGTACCATTTGAGTTAAGTGGAGTAAATGAAGTGCTATCATTTGAGAGATGTGGATTAAATGTTGTGGATTCATTTAACATATGTGAATTAAATCTTGTGGATTCATTTGAATTATGTGGAATAAATGAAGTGTTTACATTTGAGTTAAGTGGATGAAATTAAGTGTAATCATTTGTATTAAATGGAGTAAATGTTGTGGTATCATCTGAGTTATGTGGATTAAATATTATGATATCATCTGAGTTATGTGGATTAAATGTTGTGGATTCATTTAACATATGTGAATTAAATCTTATGGATTCATTTGAATTATGTGGAATCAATGAAGTGCTTCCATTTGAGTTAAGTGGATGAAATAAAGTATAATCATTTGTATTAAGTGGATTAAATATTATGGTATCATCTGAGTTATATGGATTAAATGTTATGGTATCATCTGAGTTATGTGGATTAAATATTATGGATTCATTTAATATATATGAATTAAATATTTTGGATTCACTTGAATTATATGGATTCATTTGAATTATGTGGATTCATTTGAATTCTCTTAAGATAAAATTTGTGTTTTTATTTTGCAGAAGTAAAACATGGCAAGAATGCCAGATGTGAATTATGATCTTGATCATACTGAATCTTAAAGGATTTTATCTGAGAAAAATGCTCAATTTGCATAATAAGGATTCACATTTTTATTCCATCAAGATTTAGAGCCAGAGGGATTAGAAGGAGAAGCATTATCAATGAAAGAAGTAAAAAAGCTATGTCCAAATTATTTTCTTCGTGATGTTCTCTTTGGGTTATAGCAAGGGAAAAATAAACAACACCCTTAAAGCTTTCAGACTTACAACATAAAGGATTAACAGAAACGCTACTTCGATGCTTTGTGCAAGTTGAGAGATCATTACTAAATAATAATCAAATAGCATTATATTTCATTCAAAAGGTTTTTGTACAAGATATTCTTCATCGACGTGTAGATTGGGATGATCGTCTAAAGAATGTAGGTATCGGTTTGGGTCGTCCTCAAAATTGAGCCGAATTTCATAATGAAGGAAACAAAGGCCCTCTTTCTCAAAAGCAGCCCTACATTTTGCTACCTGAAAAACATAATCGTATACATGATTTGTCATCACAAGGGGCAAAATTATACAGTGAAGGATTAACAATTCCTACATTACGAAGAACAATAGATGATCAACAAAAAAGGATTGATGATCTACAAAATCAAGTGAAAATATTACAAATTTATGTGAATGCTTATGAGCAAATACGGAATACTCTTAGAGGCATCATCATCTGTTGATCGGTTTACTGCTGATGAGTTATTGAATCAAGAAAACACTAAGTAGGCAAAATTTTTTTGTAATCAAAGACATGACTTGTATTCGATTTTGCAATTGAATATAATCATAGTATTCATAGTACATCATTTTCTTCATTTTTAACATCATCATCTATGACAGGTACCATGTCATCTATTTCTTCCATGTCTGAACCATCATTATGATCTATATCTAATTCATCATCACTCCATGAATCATTTGTTAAACTTTTATGAGTTTGGAATTCTCCAAAAGTTTGTTGTGCTACTGTAGAAGCTATCTTGGTTGGAGCATTTAACAAATGCATATTACAAAACACATATACCAAATCATTAGCACGTGATACACTTAAGCGATTCCTTCATTTTGAATGAAGAAAATCATAGGTACTCCAATTACGTTCACAACTACCACTTGAAGCTGCTACTGAAAGCACTCTCATAGCTATATGTTGCAACTCCACTGCTTCACCTCCATACTCTTTCCACCAAATAGGAGGTGGATGCTTTTGAATCGCTTCAATATGCCATAGATCTCCAAAAGATCATTCTTGATTTACATATGCTACTCTTTGGTGGAATGCATCTCGACCACTTGTACCTGAAGTAATAATTGACATGTGGTTTTGAAGTTTGCCATGACTTTTTTGTTTGAGGATTGACCATTGAGTTGAAATATTGGATCCAAAAGGAATGTTGTTCCATGTAAATGAGTATGCATTTGCGTCCATCTGTTCTTTGCTAATGATACAATCTGTGTTTTCTCTCGTAATGAAAATTGATTAAAGTCTTTTACTTTTTGAATAGCTTTTGACATAATACAATAAACTTTTCCAATCACAAATTTATCAGTATCAACCATTTGTAAAAGTTCCACAAAAGGTTTAGTGATACCAACAATTTTTTCAAGATTATGCCAAAAATTTTATGATTGTATTAGACATGTACATTTGGATGCTGCAACTCGATAAGAAGAATACTTCTCTAGCCATGCCTTCCATCTTCGATCAGCAATCATTTCTACAAGAGCTCGCTTAACTTCTAATAATCCATTGAGTACAATGTAAGTAGTTGCAAATCGTGTGGCACAAAAAATCTGAAGTGCTTTATTGGGAGATTTTGATCGGAAGAGAGAATATGAAAATTGATGCTCTCTAATAAATTTGACCACATGATTTGCATCTAATAAGCTTTGTTTAATGAAAGATAATCTACCTATATCTTTCAATAATAAATTTAATGTATGAGCTGCACATGGAACCCAAGTAATGCCTTCATACTTGTTTTGAATTGTAATTCCAGCACCTCGAAAATTAGAGGCATTATCTATCACTATCGCAGTCACATTCTTCGGACCACCCATGCATGATGTAGCATGTTCATATACCTTTACAAGAAAAGCTGAACTTTTCTCTTTAAGAGAAGTATCAACAACTTCTAAAAACATGTTTCCTTTTGGACATATAACCATGACATTAATCAATGGTTTCTTTTGACAACTTGTCCATCCATCCAATGCTATTGTGCATCCATACATGGGTACATAATCAAGTACTGTTCGCTTTAAAATAGCTTCAGTACTTTTTTTCACTTTATCTACATACTCTGTTCGCATTTTGTTATAATCTGGCATGGTGAAACCTTTTCGTGCAGTTGACATCAAAGCATCTTTGAAAATAGGATTACGAATAACATTCAAAGGAATCCCACATGCTAAGAATGCTTGAGTCCATTTAAGATGAATCTCAAGACAATCTTGCTTTTCAAAAGCTACATGTATAGTATTTTGTGATTTATTGTAGACAAAGCATGGTGAAAAAGTATTACATCCACCATTTTTACTACATCTACCAACTCCACTCTTTTTTGATGCAGTTGGAGAAAATGGAGTACGTGTATCGGGTTATTCTCAAAAACAATTTGGGAGAGTTGAGTAGAAATATCATGATGATCCTCTACTGTCATCAACGCATCTAGTCGTTCTTGCTCTACACTTGGGCTACTTCGAAAGTGCTGTGAACTACTCATGCTTTTGAATCTTTTTTATGTGATACCTTGAGATTTACATTTGTTTGCATAACTTGCATTTTGTACCCATATATCACTATCTGGATTAGAGCATCCTGCCACATTATCACTTGTACTAAAGAGATGCTCTTTTATTCCAGTTGCATTTCCTACATAACGATGCTCATAATATTTGCATTGTATTGTGGATACTGTTTTACCCTCTTGATGAACAATCACATATGACCATTCTTTTCCCCTTCCCATAGTGCTTGAAAATTGCTTTATGAAGACTATACCTACAAAAAAAACAATATAAATCAATATCAAACAAGATATTTTGATCAACATTGAGTCAAACAAATACAATAGACTTTAATTCTTAATCATATGCCCATATAGAAATTATAATTACACATACTATTGTGAAGTAAAAATCATTGTTGAGTTAAACAATCACAACATATTTTAATTTTCATTCATACACACATATACATTTACACATACTATTGTGAAATACGAATCAATATTAAGTCAAACAATCACAATATATTTTAAATTCCTGATCATATGCACATACAGTTACACATACTATTGTGAAGTAAGAATCAATATTGAGTCAGACAATCACAATAAGTTTTTCATTCACAATTATACACTCATATGCATACACATACTCATACACACACATACATATACTAATATGAAGTAAAAATCATTATTGAGTCAAACATAATCTACCTACATCTTTCAATAATAAATTTACTATATCACAATAGATTTTAATTTAATCATATGCACATACACTTACACATATCTTGATGAAGTAAGAATCAATGATGTATCAGACAATCACAATAGATTTTAAATTCCTGATCATATGCACATACATTTAGACATACTATTGTGAAGTAAGAATCAATATATGAGTCAAACAATCACAATAGTTTAAATTATTTAAGATTTATAGAAAAAAATTATACCTTGTTCTCTCTACGACACTTTAAGTTCGTAAAGAACAAAGTAGAGAATCAATCATAATAAATTTTAAATTCACATATATATACTATTGTGAAGTAAGAATCAATGAGTCAAACAATCACAATAGTTTCAATTATTTAATATGGCAAAAATTTATACCTTGTTCTCTCTACGACACTTTAAGTTCGTAAAGAACAAAGTAGCTTTTATGAAAAATGAGTAAGAATCAATCATAATAGATTTTATTTTCACAAATATATACTATTGTGAAGTAAGAATCAATGAGTCCAACAATCACAATAGTTTCAATTATTTAATATGGCAAAAATTTATATCTTGTTCTCTCTACGACACTTTAAGTTCGTAAAGAACAAAGTAGCTTTTATGGAAAAATGAGTCTAGTTCAACTATTTTATAAAATATTATTTGATCGAATATTTTTTGAGCGAAAATGTTTTTGATCGAAAGCTTTTCGATCAAAAAATTATCGATCGAAAACATTTTCGATCGAAAAGGGTTGAATTTCCGTGCAAAAACTATTCAAGCGTGTCCGAATAAGCTGACATGTCACCGAATAATTTGGTCGAATAATAAGAGATTGCCATAAAATTTCGTAATTATTCACAAATAAACAAATTGTCAAATAACGAATAATGCAACCTAGCTCATCGCTTGTGATTATCCACCATCTCCTCCGACACTACCTTCATTTTTGCCATTTTTTTGTGATATATCCGCTCTCTCGACTTCCACCAGTTTTCATGCTCCAACCCTCTTCTATGAATATCACTAAATTGTCTTCTCCTTGAGCTCGCTTCGTGTACAAGGTATTATCCATGAGCTTGCTATCTTCTAGAGACGATCGATTCAAGGGATTAGAGAAATCGGAGATTTTTGGATTGACCTATTCGCTTGAATCAGTCATCTATAGTCAAAAGTCATGTTTTGTGGAAGATGACCGATTCAAGTGATTAGTCGAATCCAAGATCACTGGACTTCCCCAACCACTTGAATTGGTCGTCGCTAGTTCAAAGGATTTTTTTCATTATTTATTCTTTTGGGATCAATAGTGAAGATAAGGGGATTTCATTTTTCCACTTTCTTTGGGACAACCAATTCAAGCGACTAGGGGAATCAGAGATTTTCGGATTGACCTATTCGCTTGAATCGATCGTGTCTAGTAATTTTCATTAGGAACACCTGTAAAGACTTCATGGAATAAATGAGAAGAAATCGAACACCTTGATTTATTTGATACGTCCGATTCAAGAGATTGGATGAATCGGAGATTTTTGGATGACCCTTATCGCTTGAATTGTTCATCTTATGGTTTGTTGCTTTTCCATGTGTTTGATCCACTTCAATTGTTTTTTACAAATCATGGCTAGGGTAAAGAAGATAGCTAGGAAGTTGTACCCTCAGAACCAAGACCATGGGGGACCTGTTCCAGAGGGGTAGGGCCCTACTCTAGAGACCACAGATAGCCAAGATAAGGTTGATCCACAGAAAACATATGCCAAAATGAGAGTTAAATATCATGTCAAATCACTAAGGGAAATTAGAAGAGCTTAGAAAACTGGGGGACTTCTCATCCCAAGGCTTCCATTTATGAGAGTAGTTAAGGAGATCTCTCCCAATCTTTGCTCTTTGATGAAGACTACTTCATTTGTGAATGTCAAATGGAAGACCTAGGCTCTTCTATGCTTGCAAGAAGGAGTAGAAGATTTTGCAATTGATTTCATGAATGGTGCTTATCTTTGTGCAACGCATTATCATACGGTGACACTTATGGCCAATGACTATGTTGTTGTGTTCAAGCTAAGATACAAGTTTGATAAAGCCATTGTACATCTTGACAAGCATGATCAAAATCTTTTTGATATTCTTAATATACCTCCAGTAAGAAATCCTAAGCCATCCACATTCAAAATTGAAGAGATACCCTCTCATGACCATTCAATAAGAAATGCACTAGAGATTGAGGAGGAGAAGAGAAGGATGAATCTTTTGACAAAAGAATCTGTTATCCTTGAGGACATTCAGAGGTTGAAAAAGGCTAACTCAGATCTTTTAAAGAAAGGACATGGCCAGATAATTGTCAATGCTTCAACTCCATGGGAGGATGACTTCATGCTTGACATTAGGCATGAAGACAACAAAATGTTGAGAGAGTTCAATGTTGAAATCTCTAATAGCATTGTTAATACAGGTCTCAGGTATTTTTTAGTCCATAATATGCTAGATTTTATTAATACTTGATCTTCTTGATGCATTTCTTGATGATTTTGTATTTGTAGGGTCTTACTCCAACAATGTGAGGAGTAAGTCTCGAGGATGGTCTTTATTTTGGATCCCCTTGTGACTCACTGTATATTACTCAAGCATGGAGAAATTGATAATTTTCTCAAAAATTTTAGTGAGGACATACTATATATAGTTTATCCATATATTGAAAAGTAAGTTTTCATTTGTATTTCTCTTATAGAGTTATTCCTTTCTTGGTGGTTTTATTAATGATCATGTAACATTTTCAGGGGTCACTAGAGTCTTATAATTATTTGTTTTGTTGAATATCAAGCCTTATTTATGAACTCTCTCCAATCACAACATGGTAACTTTAAATTGTAAGTTCATACTTCCATTGCTGTTTTACATTTCTATTGCCATGCATTGTGATATTTATTTAGCTTTATGAATGCATTGTGATATTGATTTATTTCCATGCATTCTGATATGTAGTGCTGCCAAACTTTTGAAAATGCACATTGATTAGAAATATCCAAGCAAAGTGCATAAAGAAAAAAAGTTTGGTTATATGCAAATTCATGTGCCACTACAGAAAGACACTACATCATGTGGATGGAGAGTAATTTCCAATGCAGTAAGGTTGCTAAAGCATAGATTTTACAGTCCAGGTCTAAATCTATATGGCTAACCAAATGCATGGATCCTTTGGTCAGAGAAAAAGCAGTTCATGCCACCTTAAAAGATGCTATCTGTCCTTATGATCCAGATTCTCCTCCACCGCCTCCACCACCATGACATAAGAATACTGAAGATAAGAAGAAAAGACCTCCTGTTCGCTCTCCATTGAAGCATGTCCCGAAGAATAAGCAAAGAAGTGAGATTTCCAGAAAGAACAAAAATAAGAAAGGTGAAGGCTCCAAAAATGTATAGAGTTTTGTATCTATCTTGATATTTAGCCCATTAATTCGAGCATGTGCTGAAAGATATTTATATGCTCTTTGTTGTAAATGCAATTTTGTACACAAAATAACCTTCAAATCCATTCTATTTTTATCTGGAAGATAGTTATTGTAAATCATGTTTATACAAAGAAATGGTATTAGTGATGGCATTAGTTTTTCTTCAATGTGGTCTGCCCTTTAATAAGTTGTTTATCATTAATTTGTTAAACATCATTCTATAACATGATTTGATGATATGAAATTGAAAAATTCGGCTTGTGAAGGAAAATGGAGAACATTAGAGGATACGAACAATTCAAGTGATTAGGGCACTCCAAAATCCTCCATTGCCCCTAGTCCCTTGAATCGATTGTATCCTCTTATCTTCTTCATATAGTAATCGTTGATGGTCTTTACTATGTTTTTTGATGATAAGAACTGAAAAATTGGCTTGTGAAGGATAATGGAGAGGATTTGAGGACATGACCAATTCAAGCAATTAGGGTAGTCCAAAATCCTCCATTTACCCTAGTCACTTGAATCGTTCATATCCTAGAATCTTCTCCATGTTGTAATCCTTGATGCTCTTTACTATGTTTTTCACCCATAGAAAAGTTATGACCAATTTAAGCGAGAGCAATCCGGGAACTTCAATTGCCCCTTATTGCTTGAATCCGTCTCATAGCATCCCATACACATTGAAAAAGAAAGACGACCAACTCAAGCGATAAGCACCTTCAGAGAACCTTCAATGCTTCTTATTGCTTGAATCGGTCCTTTGCTCCAAGCTTATCCCCTTTGAAATATTCCTACCTTATTGCTCTATCTTACTTTGAAGTAACATGGAGAAGTTTTTATCCTTACCTTGACCATTAGAATTTGTTTGGAGAAGTAACATATAGAGCTTCTTATCCTTATCTTGTGCAATAGAAACCTTCCACAACAAAAGTCTTTGGACAATAGAAATTTTTAAAAGGTGATGATATAAACCAAAACAATACCAATATCAATATCATGATTTACATAAAAAAGAAATGCAATTTTGCATGTTTGAGACAATGATAAACAATTGCATGTTTGAGATAATGATAAAAGCTTTTGCACATTATAAACCTTAAAAAGAGTGATGACACAAACCAAAACAATGCCAATATGAATATGGTGAGTTAAAAAAAAGATGTATTCAGTAGAAGAAAAGGGCAAGCTTGGTCACATTCTTAAGGGTTGGAACTTGATAACCTTTGATTGAAGACAAGTTATGCAAGATAGTGTTTTCTCTAATTTAATGTTTACCATGGCACCATCAATTGAGAATCTGAATTGTGGTGAAACCTCATCAAGGAACTCTAGGAGCTCCCTTATGTTTTTGAGTTTCCAAATTGCAGTGACAATTATTTTCGTAGTTTGAAAATCTAGATAAATCAATATTTCTAACTCAAATTCTGGAGAGCTCTCTTCTGAACCCAAGGGTATCAAGAGTCCAAGCTTTTTTTCCACCTTCTATAATCATATCCTAAAAAAAGTGATTGTCGACATATCTGATATGAAATTGAAAGAGAATTTGGGTTAACTTTACATAAAATGATGTCTTCGAGCTTTTGGTCTTCTTTGTTATCCCATTCCCTACCTAAAACATCATCATTCTCAGAAATTGGAACTCTCCTATTCAGCCACATTTTTTTTGTTTTCTGTAATAACATGTTTTTAAAACATGCTACAAAAATGTGAAGAAGAAGAAACCATTGAATCTTTATCCTTCGAGAAATTTGGCTTCCTGACCTTACCCTTTGGACATCATCTTTCATTTTGCATAAAAAACTTGAAACTATTGAATGATCAGGAGCATCCCAATCTAATGAAGAGATGCAAGGAGCAAGCAAATGTACAAGATTTCCATAAGCACTCCTCTTTGATGGCACCTGATAATCTATAAAGTAGACAAATAATTGAATGCTTTTGAAAAATTGAACAAATTTGTTTGCATACACAAGTTCTGCATAATCCTTATGAAGGACTTTGAATGTTCCTATCAAACATTCAATAGGTTGCCACTCGAGAATATTGGGAGGAAAAATATATGCAATACAAAAACATATATCTTGAATTATAGAAACAAATGAAATTGATAAAAGAGCACTGTTAAACTTCTCTTAAAGTATGACGGGAATCGTAGATGATTGTCTAGCACGAGATCCTTAGCATTGTACACATGTTGAACTTTTGCAAACCAACCGTCTCTCTTCAATTTGAAACTTAAAATACAATCTTTCCAATGGTTTTTTGTGTCGTCTCTTTTAGTACGCTTGACTTTATGGGCATCTCTGCAACTAGGAAGCATAGTCACCCAATCATTAAGCTTCACAAAAAGAGGTTTCCATAAAGAATCCTCTCTTTTGTTGTAAACTTCACATGAGATTACACAATTGGAAGGACGACAAGAAGTAGATGCCATTCAAAGTAGAAGGACAATGAGAAAGAGTAGAAAATGCTCAAGGTGGGAAACTGAGTTGCACGAATTTCACTAGTACTTATGGACAAAAAAAACTTTACACATGTCGACGCGAAACACAATCTTTCGATTTGATGTATTGACTCTGACCGAAACATCATTGAATTTTGTGAAGACAAAAATATTTTGTATCTTCAAAAATCATTTCTCTATTAGCAATTTAAGGATTTGGATTATGTGGTGTGCAAAAATACCTTTTTTGTATGAAACCCTATTTGTCAATTTTCTTAATCCGTGATTAGCAAACGGCCCTTTTTTGGGTGTTCTTCACCATAATGATCCATCTATCTATCTATCCTTCTATCAATCTAACTATCTATCTATCTATCTATCTGTGTATCTATCTATCTATCTATCTATCTATCTATCTATCTATCTATCTATCTATCTATCTATCTATCTATCTATCTATCTATCTATCTATCTATCTATCTATCTATCTAGCTAGCTAGCTAGCTAACTATCTATCCATCTATCTATCTATCTATCTAGCTAACTATCTATCCATCTATCTATCTATCTATTAATCTATCTATCTATCTATCTATCTATCTATTAATCTATCTATCTATCTATCTATCTATCTATCTATCTATCTATCTATCTATCTATCTATCTATCTATCTATCTATCTTCTCATCTATCTATCTATCTATCTATCTATCTTCTCATCTATCTATCTATCTATCTATCTATCTATCTATCTATCTATCTATCTATCTATCTATCTATCTATCCATCTATCTATCTACCTATCTATCTATCTATCCATCTATCTATCTATCTATCTATCGACCTATCTATCCATTTATCCATCCATCTATCCATCTATCTATCTATCTATCTATCTATCTATCTATCTATCTATCTATCTATCTATCTATCTATCTATCTATCTATCTATCTATCTATCTATCTATCTATCTATCTATCTATCTATCTACCTACCTACCTACCTACCTACCTACCTACCTACCTACCTATCTATCTATCTATCTATCTATCTATCTATCTATCTATCTATCTATCTATCTATCTATCTATCTATCTGTCTATTTATCTATCTATCTATCTATCTATCTATCTATCCATCTATCTATCTATCTATCTATCTATCTATCTATCTATCTATCTATCTATCTATCTATCTATCTATCTATCTATCTATCTATCTATCTATCTATCTATCTATCTATCTATCTGGAAGAGAGCGAGGATTACGACCACCATGTGCTAGAGAGATGACTCTCCTGTCAACCAAATGCCTCTTCATATAGCTCCAAGGGACTTCCTGCTTGGGCAGGTGGATACTAACCATCCATGTGTCTGCCATGTAACTGCATGTGCACCAAATGTCCTACTTAACTAGAGTTAATTGAAGTGGATACTTCTAGAAGGTTCTAGAGCTCTTTGGGAAAAATGCTCTCGCCATGTACCCCATGGGGGTTGAACCCAAGATCTCCTCCTTCACATCCTTGAGTCTTAATCACTAGGATAAGTGGATCACTTGGTTACAAGAGTAAATGATCTTCTAATAAGTCTAGAATCGAGAACTTTGGTCATACATACGGATTACCAAACGGTGTCCAATTTTAGATCCGTGTGAACTACTCAGATCCTTACATCATAGATTTACTTTATTACATTCTTCTCCCTTGGAAAAATATTTTTGTCCTCGAAAATAGAGCTATATATATATCATAGGAAACCCCCAAGCCTCATGTTCTAAAATTGGAAGAATATGGTCATGTTCTAGAACTCGAAGAACATGTCTCATCTCTCTGGTGGCATCCCTGCCCAGATGATTCAAAACACTATCTCGCTTTGCACTTTGATAAACTTGCCAAAGTACAAAGTAGTGAATGAATAATTAGGGTGGATCTAAAAAGCATCCCTGGCCAGCTTATAGTTTTTTACTAGGTGTGATTTGGGCACAAACATGTGAACTAGGTGGATTCAAATTACTAGTCAGTTTTTGGGCATGGTTGGTGCATGGACCTAGTAACGAAGGCAGGATTCTTATCCCTTGCAAAACTTTGAGAACTTTTAATTCACTTGAATTTGGTTTGGAAAACTTGAAGTTTGGTTGTCCCAAACATCTAACTTGGATGCTTGTACAATGGTTTACTCCTATAAAATAGTTACTTAATTTTTTAACACGACTAGAGGACTGCTTTATCCTAATGAGTTTAAAAATCCTATTGTAAAATATAGGAGAGAGTTTACCATTTTCTTTGAGTCAACCATAATATAACTTGTCCAATTCAAATTCAAAA
>CM035409.1:61898376-61903376 GCA_020310875.1 Ceratopteris richardii
GCAATGTACTCAAAGGACAAGAAGAAAGCTAACAAAGGAAAGCAACAAGCAGGTGAAGATGAAGGTACAACTAGTCAAGCCAACTTCCTAAGAGGTAGAGGAGGTGGCAAAGGTAGAGGAAGAGGCAGAAACAACAAAGATGGAGGCAAAGCTTGTTGGATTTGTGGTAAGACAAATCATTTAGCTAATGATTGTTGGCATAATAATCAGAGTAATGGTGGATATAATCAGAATTATAATACAAGAGGAAGAGGTGGCAGAAATCAAAGAGGTAATTTCAGAGGCAGAGGTAGTAGGGGTTACTTTGGAAGAAATGCAGGTAGAGGTTTCCAAAGTCAACAATATAACAACACCTACTACAATTATGCTTCAGATCAAAAGGAAGATTCAACATTGATAATGAATGCAACTTGTGAAAGGCAGAGTGAAGATCAAAGAGTCTTCTACATTGATTCAGGGTGTAGTAATCACCTGAGTGGTAATATAGCCTTGATGACTGATTTGGAGAATAAGGTATCTAATCATGTTGTTCAAACAGGTGACAACACAAAGCACAATGTGAAGTCAATTGGATTAGTGAAGGCCAAGGATGGTAGCACCTTATTGAGTAAGGTCTTGTATGTTCCTACAATTCCTAAGAATTTGATAAGTGTAGGACAAATTGTGGAAAAAGGTTATGAAGTAAGGTTCACTACTAGATGGATCACTATTTATGTGATCAAAGATAAGTCAGAAGTGTTTAATACATTTAAACACTATCATGCATATGCAGAAAGAATTACAGGTCATAAGTTGAAAAGACTAAGTTCAGATGGAGGGGGAGAGTATTTTTCTAATGAGTTCAGTGATTACTTGTGGGATGCAAGTATAAAAAGAGAGGTTACTTGCAGGTACTCTCCTCAACAAAATGGTGTAGCAGAAAGGAGAAATAGAGCTCTTGTTGAGTTTGCAAGGTCCATGATGAAGGAGAAAAATTGCCCAAATTATTTGTGGGCTGAGGCTGTAAATACAGCTACTTATTTGGTCAATAGGTTACCATGTAAAGCTTTGCAGGGAATGACACCTTATGAGGCATGGTGGGGTAAGAGACCTACACTAGACCATTGCAAAGTATTTGGATGTTTGGCCTATGCATATGTGCCATCACAATTAAGGCACAAATTGGAACCTAAAGCTGAAAAATATGTGTTTATTGGTTATGATGATAAGCAGATGGGATACAGGTTGTAGAATCCATCCACAAAACATTTTCTTGTATCAAAAGATGCTACATTTGATGAGCAAGGTACTTGGTATGCAGGTACTATCAATCTTAATACAGATGATGAAGAGATTGTGAGCCAAAGGAAAGGTAAGTCAAAGGTTCAAATAATTGATGAAGAAGAGAATAATGAAGTGCAGGTTGAAGTGGAAGAAACACCAAGATTTGATCCTGAATATGAAGAACCAGAAACCTCAAGAAGTGGAGAACTTAGGAGGTCTACAAGAAACAAATGGCAACCTACAAGGTATAGCTATGATACTTCATTTTTGGCTACCAAAGATTATGCTTACATGATTAAAGCAGATGAAGACCCTTCTACATATGAAGAGGCAAAAGGTAAAAAAAATTGGGAGAAAGCTATGCAGGAAGAATATGATGCATTATTGGAGAATCAAACATGGGATTTGGTTCCAAAACCAAATAGCCAGAAGATCATTAGATGTAAGTGGGTTTATAAGACAAAAAGATTTGCAGATGGAAGTGTGTCTAGGTACAAAGCTAGACTTGTTGTCAAAGGGTTTGCTCAGACATATGGTGTTGACTATGATGAGACTTATAGTCTTGTGGCAAAGATGACAACCATCAGGACACTTATAGCAATTGCTGCATGTAAAGGTTGGAAATTGTGTCAATTAGATGTGAAAAATGCTTTTTTGAATGGTTATATTTCAGATTATGTATTCATGGAGCAACCTCAAGGGTTCAGAGATAAAAGGTATCTAGATCATGTGTGCAAGCTCAAGAGAGCTTTGTATGGCTTGAAGCAGGCCCCAAGGGCATGGAATTATAGACTTGTAAAGTTCTTGAAAGAACTTGGATTTCAGGTGTCTAAAGCAGATAGTAGCTTGCTTGTCAAAGCAAGTGATGATGGGTTTATTTACATGTGCATATATGTTGATGATATAATCCTTATAGGTACAGATGAGGAAGGAATACAAAGACTAAAGAAGCAAATGGAAAAGGAGTTCAAAATAAGTGATTTGGGAGACTTGTCATACTTCTTAGGCATGGAGATTACATATACTCAACATGGAGTATTTGTGACCCAAGAAAGGTATTTGAAGAACTTGTTAATCAAGTTTAAAATGGATGATTGCAGGGTAGCACCTACACCAATGGAGGTGAATCACAAATTGAGTAAATTTGGAGGTGAAGAATTCAAGGACATGAGACACTATCAGAGTTTGGTTGGTAGTCTTATCTATGCTACTTTAACTAGACCTGATTTATCATATGCAGTAGGGGTTTTGTCTCAATTCATGCATTGTCCTAGGAAAGAGCATTGGATTGCAGGTCAAAGAGTGTTGAGGTACATTAAGGGTACACTCAAAGAAGGTTTGTATTATGGGTTCACATCAGATACAAACATCAAGGTCTATAGTGATGCAGATTGGGCAGGTAATCAAGATGATAGAAGATCAACCTATGGATACATGTGTTATGTGGGAGATAAGTTAATCTCTTGGTGCTCAAAGAAGCAACATACAGTTGCTTTGTCATCTACAGAAGCAGAGTACAAAGGCATGGTTGAAGCTGCAAAAGAAGTAATATGGCTTAAGACTCTAATGAAGAGTTTTGACACTATACAGAGCATACCTATCATTTATGGTGATAACATGAGTTCATTATATCTAGCTGCTAATCCTGTTTTTCATGCCAGGACTAAACACATTGAGATACAGTATCACTTTCTAAGAGAGAAGGTGATGGATAAGGAGATTGAAGTCATACATACTTCAACAAAAGATCAGATAGCTGATATGCTTACAAAGAGCTTGGATGGACCAAAGCTACAGAAGTTTAAAGACATGGCAGGTATAAAGAAGATAAGAGAAACCTCAATTGATGATTGAGGGGGAGCTGTTGGTGCAGACCAATCACCAATTGAAGATTTGAAGGACAAAGGATGGAGATGAGATCAAGTTTTGAAGCAAAGAAGATGGATACATTCACAGAGTGAAAGACATGTACACATATGTACATTAGTTAAGACATAGGTTACTTATACTTATGCTTTGATATAAGTCTGTACATAATTGCCTATAAATACTTTTGAAAAATGTCGGGGCAATGAGAGAAGACAAGGAGAGACAATAGGAGATCATGAGAATAGTGTATTGAGAAGTAGGGAATGTCATTAGACATATGTGAAGTGAGTTGAACTCTCCATCCTCACTCAGTTGTAAATCTCTGAGAAATAGAGAAAAATTGCGCCCGATGTTTCTGTGTTTTCTCTCTGTGTGATAGATCTTTTGTGAATTCCTTTTGGAGATATCTAAGTCCATAGTTAATCAATCTATGGCTAGAGTTTGAGAGTCTAATTGTGATCAGGCTAAGAGAATTGTGTGTAGGAACATTTGCATGTGAGAAAGTACTCACTAGTTCCTGAAACATGCGCAAATTTTGATCTTAATGATTTGATCATTTCTCACTCCACAATTTAAAGTTTTGTGCAAATAAGCACTTAATCTTTAAGTTGGAAGGTAAGCTACTCGTGGCTAAAAGCATTTGCTTAAACGGGTTTTGTACTGAGAGAATTAAAGTTAAGAAGTTAGGGGTGTCCAAATCGACTTCTCAGAAGTGCAGATTTAGACATAGCTGTTGGCGAAAACTTCAGCTCTAATACCACTGGTGCGGAATTACTTTTGCCCTGAAGGTGGGTTTCGCGACAAGGCTTGAGCTCTGTCAGGCGTGCGGAAATTGTCGCGCCACCATAATAGAGTGCTAAACTAGAGTGATTCAGAACACCTCTGTAATCAACAGTAGCTCAGCCTAATTAACGTCGCCTTAACTGTGTTATCCTGCCACACAGGTTCCACCGGAACTTCACCAGACTGTCACTGAACTGACACGGAAATCGTACCGGAACTTCACCGAAATGAACTTCTAATTTGGTTATAATTACTTCAAGTGAACATACAAGAAGTAAGAAAATGATTCGTGAGCTTTCTCCACTTAATGAACTCTTCTGAAGTTTTAAGAAAACTTCACAGTTCTGAAGTGCTACTTTCTTGTTATCTTGGAGATAAGTTAGTTTCTTGGTGCTCAAAGAAGCAACATACAGTTGCTTTGTCATCTACAGAAGCTGAGTATAAAGGATTGGTAGAGGCTGCAAAAGAAGTAATATGGTTAAAAACCTTGTGGAAGAGTTTTGGAACTGATCATAGTACTCCAATTATTTTTAAAGATAATATGAGTTCATTGTATTTGGCAGCTAACCCTGTTTTTCATGCCAGGACTAAGAATATAGAGATTCAGTATCATTTCTTGAGGGAAAAGGTACTTGATAAAGAGATTGAAGTGATGTATACTCCAATAAAAGAACAAGTTGCAGATATGTTAAAAAAAAGCTTGGATGGACCTAAGCTACAAAGATTCAAGGAGATGGCAGAAGTGAAGAAGAATGGAATAATCACAATTAGTGATTGAGGGGGAGCTATTGGAACAAACCAATAACAATTTGGTGATTACAAAGAATTTGAAGCAAGCTCATGATCAGATTGAAGTGGAAAAAGACACCTGAGAAAGTGAAGAGATCTCAGAAGTAAAGTTTGTATACATATGTACTTTGCAGGTGGAAATTCTTGTAATCTGAGTATAGATATTCCTTAGGATGATAAGGAGTAATGTAATAGACTCGGAATAAGTCTAAAATCATATGTATATAAGTCAATCATGTATAGAAATTAAAAAAAAAAGAGTCATTAGAGAACAAGTGTCATAGAGATAGATGTGA
>CM035409.1:61920876-61923376 GCA_020310875.1 Ceratopteris richardii
CATAGTGTACATTCAATTGGAAAAGTGAAATGCAAGAGTGGAGCAGATTTGCTAACCAATGTTTTTTATGTTCCTACAATACCTAAAAACTTGATTAGTGTAGGACAGATAGTTGAAAAAGGTTTTCAAGTCAGGTTTACAAATGAAGGAGTATTTGTGGAAGATCCAGAGAATGGATATAATCAGATTGTCTCCGGTAAGAAAGAAGGTAGACTCTTTACTTTAAGAGTGCAAGGGAACATTGGTCAAGCTTTGCTCACACATGGTGAAGGAGTGATTACAGAACTTGATCTCTGGCATAAGAGATTAGGTCACTTTAATGAAAGGGGAATTAAAGCTATGGTTGCTAATCAGTCTGTACTAGGATTACCAAATGTGCAAAGTCAACATATGGTTTATAAATGTGAAGCATGTCAAATGGGTAAAGCACACAGGTTACCATTTCAGAAGAAAGGATTCAAACATGATGGAGTACTTGAGCTCATTCATACAGATGTATGGGGACCAACAAAAGAAGGATCTATCAGTGGCTCTAGGTACTATGTTCTTTTCATTGATGATGCTACAAGATGGATAACATTATATGTTTTGAAGGAAAGATCAGAAGTGTTTGGAGCTTTCAAGCATTTTCATGCATATGCAGAGAGAGTCACAGGTCAAAAGCTTAAAAGACTGAGGTCTGATGGAGGGGGAGAATACTTCTCCCAAGAGTTCAATGATTATCTTTGGAATGCAGGTATTAAGAGAGAAATAACTTGCAGGTATACACCACAACAAAATGGTGTAGCAGAAAGAAGGAACAGGACTTTGGTTGAGTTTGCTAGAGCTATGCTAAAGGAGAAGAACTGTCCAAATTATCTTTGGGCTGAGGCTGTAAATACAGCTACATATCTTGTGAATAGATTACCATGTGCAGCTCTCAATGGTATGACTCCATATGAAGCTTGGTGGGGTAAGAAACCAACACTAGATCATTGTAGAGTGTTTGGATCAATTGCATATGCTTATGTGCCATCACAGCTTAGGCATAAACTTGAACCAAGGGCAGAAAAATATGTGTTCATTGGTTATGATGAAAAGCAGATGGGTTACAGGTTGTGGAATCCTCTAACAAAACAATTTCTTGTTTCTAGAGATGTTACATTTGATGAACAGAAAAGTTGGTATGCAGATCAAAGTCACACAGCTGAAGAATTTGAAGAAGAGGTAAGAAGATGTGAGAAAGGAAAATCAATTGTGCAGGTAAATAGAGATGAAGACTATGTGCAAGCAAGTACATCCAAAAGTGGATTAACAAGAAGAAATGAAGAAGCTCCTATATTTGATGAAGAGGTGTATCTAGAAACTTATGAAGAATGTGAACCAAGAAGGTCAAGCACGACAAGAAAACAACCAGAAAGGTATTCCTATGATACTTCTTACATAACTCAGAAGAACTATGCATATATGGTCAAAGATGATGAAGAACCCCAGAACTATGATGAAGCTAAAGGTAAGAAGCAATGGGAAGAAGCAATGAAGGAAGAATTCAATGCACTGGAGGAGAACAAGACATAGGAACTTGTTCCTAAACCAAATGGTAAGAAAGTTATTGGAAATAAATGGGTTTATAAAGTGAAGAAGCTTGGAGATGGAAGTATAGCCAGATACAAAGCTAGATTGGTGGTGAAAGGCTATGCCCAGACCTATGGCATAGATTATGATGAGACATTCAGTCCCGTAGCTAAGATGTCAACTATAAGGACAATCATTGCTATTGAAGCTTCAAAAGGATGGACTCTAAGCCAATTGGATATAAAGAATGCATTCTTGAATGGATACATATCAGATGAGGTATACATGGAACAACCTCAAGGATTTATAGATTCCAGGTATCCAAATTTTGTTTGCAGGTTGAGAAGAGCATTGTATGGATTGAAGCAAGCTCCAAGAGCTTGGAACTATAGACTGGTGAAGTATCTCAATGATCTTGGATATCAAAGTTCAAAAGCAGACCCAAGTCTACTTATCAGAAGAACAGAGGAAGGTACAATCTACATTTGTATTTATGTAGATGACATTATAATCACAGGTACTTCAGATGAAGGAATCAAGGAGGTAAAGAGATTGCTTGAAAAAGAATTCAAGATCAGTGACCTAGGAAAGTTATCATACTTTCTTGGAATGGAAGTTACTTATACAGATCATGGCATATATGTGTCACAAGAAAGGTATCTTCTGAACTTGTTGAAGAAGTTTGATATGGAAAATTGTAGAGAAGCTTCAACTCCACTTGAAGTTAATCACAAGCTCAGTAAATATGATGGTGCAAACTACAAAGATATGAGGAAGTATCAATCTCTTGTGGGTAGTTTGATTTATGCTACACTAACAAGACCTGATCTTAGTTATGTAGTGGGAGTTTTGTCACAATTCATGCATTGTCCAAAGGACCCACATTGGATTGCAGGTCAAAGAGTTCTCAGATATATCAAAGGAACTATAAAGGAAGGATTATATT
>CM035409.1:61960488-61965488 GCA_020310875.1 Ceratopteris richardii
AAGGATATTTGTGAGAGTGTGAGAGCTACTACCTAGCCTACACCTCTGAGTACCATTGGGCATCATTCTACATGCCAATGGGAATGTACATTTGATAGTATCAATACATATACTCATAGTTTTTACTATGTGTTTTCTCTGAGTGACTACCTCCAAGTCTGTCAACTTCAACAGAGCATATCTCAAGATCTACTGAACCAAATTTGATGATCCAGGGCTCATTGGAACCAGCTCAAAGCATTCTACAACACTACAAAGTTTCAAGTCAATCTATTCAGCCAATTGAGAGAAATCGCTGTCGAAGTGATCACTGGTATATTTCTGTGTGATTCCTAAAAAGTCGGGGGTGTCCCTGATTTTGCTAAACATCATGCTAAGTGTATAGTTTGTCATTTGGAGTGATTTAACTTGCTAATGATAGCTTGTTAAGTTAATTTAATACTCCCAGAAGGAATTAGACCAATTATAAGTGTGCTGGACACACTGAGCTTAGGACTGAGCAGGTGTCATTACAGAAATAGCAAGTTTTTGAACTTATGAAGGTTCAAACTTATCTGTTTTGATTTGATCATTACTCAATCACTTTGTAAAGCACATATATAGTTTCTTGGTGTCATTTGGAAGCTTAAGGAGTCTCCAAACCATATCTGAAGAGAAAAGAGGGCAGGTGTGAAGCAGGTCTAGCAGCACCAACTTGATCTTCTGATTGTACCCAGCCATCACATCCAACAGTGGTATCAGAGCAAATAAGGTAATCATGGGTGATGGTTTCCCTTCCTTTATTGACAAATTGGATAGAAATAATTACCAGGCATGGTCATTAAGAATGAAGACTTATCTACAAGGGAGAAGCTTGTATGGATACATATCAGGAGATGAGGAGTTGCCCTCATTCAAAACCAGAGGCCTACCTACAAAGGATGAGCATGAGAGACTTAATCAATGGTGTGCTAAAGATGCTTTAGCAAGGTCATATCTTCTAAACTCTATCTCTGATTTCCTTCTACCTCATGTTAGGAACTGTAAGACTTCCCAAGAGACTTGGGAGACCTTGTCAACATACTTCTCATCAAGCACAAGGGCCAGAAAGAATCAGCTATGGATTGAGTTTACAACTCTTAGGAAGCAATCAAAACAATGTGTTTCAGATTTTGTCACCAAAGTCAAAGATATAGCAGATCAACTTGCAAGTGTTGGAGAAGAGATTGAAGAAGAGCAAATTGTTAGACAAGTGATCAATGGACTCAAAGCAGATGACAAGTGGGAGAGCTTTACCACTGCAATGGACTTGTACATGGACATCCAAGCACCTGATCTAACAACTCTGATTGGACAACTCTTTACACATGAAGCCAAGATCACAAAGAATGGAGAGCAATCAAAAGGTAACAATCCCTCTGCCCTATATACAGATAAGAAGTCTAAAGACAAGGGTAAAAGTAAGAAAGTTGATGAAGAAGGATCCACCTCCCAAGCAAACTATGCAGGGAGAGGTAGATCATCTAGAGGTAGGGGCAGAGGAGGTAAGTCAGGTAGGGGGAGACCCTATAATCAATCTCCATGCAATATTTGTGGCCTGTCTAATCATACTACAGATGAATGCTACAAAAACTACAAGAACCAAAGAGGAAGAGGTCACCAAAGAGGAGGATACTCCCAAGGCAGAGGCAGATTCAATCAATCTCAAGGCTACCATGGTTACAACAATAACTACAACAATAGCTACAATCACAATGGCAATTATCAAGGAGGATACAGGAACAGAAAGGATTACAACAATTATGCAGAGGATCAAGATGATTCCTTGTTGATTATGAACATGACATCTAAATCAGGTATCAATGATGATCACTTGTTCTATATTGACTCAGGTTGCTCTAACCATGTAGCTGGGAATGTTGCCTTACTCTCTGATTTGGAAGAACCTAAAGGCAAGCACCAAGTGCAGACAGGTGATGACACTAAACACTCAGTGGTTAAAGTAGGTAATGTCAAAACAAGTGATGGTAATCAGAATTTGCTAAGCAGAGTATTGTATGTTCCAACAATCACCAAGAATCTGATGAGTGTAGGTCAGATTGTTGAAAAAGGTCTACAGGTCAGGTTCACTCAACATGGTGCATATGTGGAGGATCCAAGACATGGATTCAGAAGGATAGCCAAGGGAGAGAAGTCAGGTAGATTGTTTACCTTTGAACTTGAAGATACTAAAAATATTGCCTTGTACAACTATAGGGACCAAACCCTATCAGAATTGGAGATGTGGCACAAGAGATTGGGTCACATTGGAGAGAGAACCATAAAGCAGATGAGCAGAGATCAATGTGTGCTTGGGATACCTAATGTATCCAAGCAACACATGATATACAAGTGTGGGGCTTGTCAATTTGGTAAGTCACACAGGTTGCCATATACCAAGAAAGGATTCATGCATGAAGATTACTTGGAATTGGTGCATACAGATGTTTGGGGACCAAGCAAGGAGCCATCCATATCTGGATCAAGGTACTATGTATCTTTTATAGATGATTATAGCAGATGGACTGTCTTGTACTTCATGAAACATAAAGATGAAGTATTTAATTGCTTCAAAAGGTATCTTGCATTAGTAGAGAATCAAACAGGTAGACATTTGAAGAGGTTAAGGTCTGATGGTGGTGGAGAATACTTCTCCAATGATTTTGAAGAGTTCTTGCAGGAAAGAGGCATCAAGAGGGAGATTACCACAAGGTACTCACCTGAACAAAATGGGGTAGCTGAAAGAAGAAATAGACTCATTGTGGAGACAGCTAGGTCTATGCTTAATGAGAAGAAACTACCAAATTATCTTTGGGCAGAGAGTGTATCTACTGCCACATACTTGATCAACAGGTTGCCATCAAAGACACTTGATGGAATGACACCCTATGAGGCTTGGCATGGTAAGAGACCATCTCTGGATCATTGCAAGATCTTTGGGTGTGTTGCATATGTGCATATTCCCTCACAGGTAAGGGGAAAGCTAGACCCTAAGGCTGAAAAGTGTGTCTTTATTGGTTATGATTTGAATCAGAAAGGATACAGGTTCTATAACCCCTCAAACAAAGGCTTCAAGGTAAGCAGAGATGTCATCTTTGATGAAAATGATTCATGGTATGATAATGAGTGCAGGAAAGTGAGTTTACCTTATGATATGGAAGAAGACTTTCCAAAGCTTGTCAGACAAGAACCAACTCAGAATGAGGATACAAGTTCAGATGATGAAGACACCATCAACATTGAAGAATTCAAAGCTTGGAAATCCAAAGGGAAGATGAAGATGAAGCAACTTGAAGACAATCCAGAATCCTCAACTCAAGCTATGAGGAGATCTTCAAGGGAAAAGAAGAAACCTATTAGGTATGGATATGATACTTCACTTGTAACCAAGCACTCTGTATATCTTGCAAAGGACATCTTAAGTGAAGAACCAGGTACATTTGAGGAAGCTATTACTAAACCAGAATGGAAGGAAGCAATGGATGAAGAAATGGAGGCTCTCAAGGAGAGTGATACTTGGGACTTGGTACCCAAGAAGGACTCCATGAAGGTGATAGGATCCAGATGGATCTACAAACTCAAAAGGAACTCAGATGGTTCAATAAGCAGGTATAAAGCTAGGTTGGTAGCCAAGGGTTTTGCACAAACCCAAGGCATTGATTATGAGGAGACATTTTCTCCTGTGGCCAAGATGCCAACTATCAGAATTATGGTGAGTGTAGCTGTATCCAAGAATTGGAACATGTACCAATTGGATGTAAAGAATGCATTCTTGAATGGATGGATATCTGAAGAGGTCTACATGTCACAACCACCTGGCTATGAGGATCCCAATAAGGTAAATCATGTTTGCAAATTGAAGAAAGCTCTGTATGGATTGAAGCAGGCACCTAGAGCATGGAACTATAGGTTGACAACCTATCTCTTGGATCAAGGATTTGTGATGAGTAAAGCAGATACTTCATTGTTTATAAAGAAGAACAATTCAGAGGTAATATACTTGTGTGTCTATGTTGATGACATCATTATTACAGGAAATGATGTTCAAGGAATTAGACACATCAAAGGTCAAATGATGAAGGAATTCAAGATCAATGATCTTGGATTATTGAAGTACTTCCTAGGACTTGAATTGGTCTACACAAATTCAGGTATATTCATTACTCAGAAGAAGTACATTCAGGACATGGTCAAGAAGTTCAATTTGCAGGAAGCTAAAGTCTCAAACATTCCTATGGAGGTCAATCACAAACTCAGTGCACATGAAGGAGAAGAACTCAAGGATATTACAGGTTACCAAAGTTTGGTAGGTAGTCTTAATTATGCTACCTTAACTAGGATTGATATCTCATATGGTGTTAGTGTACTTAGCCAATTTATGCATAAGCCAAGAGTACCACATTTGGAGGCAGCCAAGAAGATAGTAAAGTACCTAAAGGGAACACAAAATCATGGTTTGTATTATCCATATTCATCAGACATTGACATCAAGGTATACTCAGATGCAGATTGGGCAGGTTGCAAGGATGACAGGAGGAGTACATCTGGTTACATATGCTTTGCAGGTGATAAACCAATTTCTTGGTCATCCAAGAAACAACCCACAGTGGCTCTATCATCTACTGAGGCAGAGTACAAAGGACTAGCCAATGCCACTCAAGAATCAATATGGTTGAAGCTACTATACTCAGAATTGGGCCTATATACAAGGCCACCTATCATATTTGGTGATAATACAAGTTCACTTCATTTAGCTGCTAATCCTGTGTATCATGCTAGGACAAAACACATAGAGGTTCATTACCACTATGTGAGGGAGAAACTACTTAGCAAAGAAATCCAATTATCATATGTGTCCACTAATATTCAATGTGCAGATTTGCTTACAAAAGCTTTGGATGGGAGCAAGCTATGCAGGTTTAAATCCATGATTGGATTGCAGGATATTATTGAAGACTAAAGATGAAGACTCAAGCAAGTGT
>CM035409.1:61972988-61995488 GCA_020310875.1 Ceratopteris richardii
TGTTTTCGACTGAGAGAGAGAGGGAGAGATATATACATATACATACACACATACACAATGCATATGCATACACACATGCATATAAATACACACATGCATATGCATACACACATACACAATGCATATGCATACACACATACACAATGCATATGCATACACACATACATAATACATATGCAAACACATACATGCATGCATACACACATGCACATGCATACACACATGCATATGCATACACATACACACATACACAATGCATATGCATACACACATACACAATACATATGCATACACATACATGCATGCATATATATATATACACATACATGCATATGCATACATACATGCATGCATATATATGTATACACATACTGTTGGAATAGATGGATGGATGCTCCAAGAGAGCCCTCTTTTGCTTCAGAGTTGATACGTAGACCTTCTTAGCTTTCCAATAACTCCAAAAAATAGCCTATGTACTTTAGAAGTGATGTGTGTAATGATTGAACCAAAACAGATAACTTTGAAGTTCACAAACTCAAGAAAACCTTCTATTTTTGTCTTGACACTTGTTGAATGTTTTGCTCAGTGTGACCAGCACAATAGAAATTGATAAAATTCCTTCTAGTTCTATTTAATTAGCTTAGTAAGCTACCATTTTCAAGTGGAATGATGTAAAAAGATAAACTATGCTAAGAGAAATCAATTTAGCAAGTTTAGTTATACCCACGACTTTTTAGGACTATAGCAGAAAATGACCAGAGTTCACCTTGACGCCGATTTCTCTGAAATGGCTGCATAGAATTACTTCAAACTTTGAATCATGTAGATGACTTGGAGCTGAATCCAACAAGCTTTGAATCACTTGATTTGGTGAAGAATTGACCGAGATATGCCCTTGACAAGTTGACAGACTTTTGAGAAGACTAACAGAGAACTCAGATATGAATGATGTAAATGTATCTATTAATGAACACTTGTATACAATCCCATTGGCATGTATAACATTGCCTAATGGTGTAGAGAGGTGTAGGCTATAGTATAGTCCTCACACACGCTCAAAATCAGTAGAATGAGGCTCGGGAATGATCTCACTTTTTACGCGACTTTTGATGTTCACTTTCTATATGTAATGAGCAAAGATTTGAATTCAAATTCAAATTTTGGCTCCCTATGATCAAGCTCCTAAATGCTTGGAGACATTCCTTCAATCAAATGAACTACTTTTTCCACGACTCACTTTGGTAGGTGATTATAGAAGATTCCAAGTCAATTCGACTTTTACAATGAGGTAAAGTGGTAATTAACCAGCGTATGTTCCTATGCTTCTTCATGTATGTGTAGTCTTTAATGCATCCTTTGAGCCAAATGTGTAGGCTTGAAATTTACACCAACAGCTCCCCCTCAAGCCAAACATTTTGGCTTAAGTCTTCATTTTCAATCTTCAAGTATATCCTGCAATCCAATCATGGATTTGAACCTGCAAAGTTTTGTTCCATTCAAAGCTTTAGTCAACAAATCTGCACATTGCATGTTGGTTGATACATAGGTAAGTTGAATGTCCTTGCTTATCAACTTCTCTCTCATATAATGATAATGAACCTATATGTGTTTGGTCCTAGCATGATATATAGGATTGGCTGCAAGGTGAAGAGAACTTGTATTATCCCCAAAGATAATTGGTGACCTAGTATACAATCCCAATTATGTATACAAAAGTTTAATCCAAATTGCTTCTTGTGTGGCATTAGCGAGTCCTCTATACTCTGCCTCTGTGGAAGACAAAGCAACAATAGGTTGCTTCTTTGAAGACCATGAAATTGGTTTTTCACTTGCAAAGGATATATATCCAGAAGTGCTCCTCCTATCATCCTTGCATCCTGCTCAACCTGCATCTGAATAAATTTTGATATCAATATCTGAAGTGTAAGGGAAATACAAACCATGGTCTGTGTACCCTTGAGATACTTCAAGATTCTCTTGGCAGCCTCTAAGTGAGGTATCCTTGGCTTGTGCATAAATTGACTTAGCACACTTACTCCATATGCAATATCAATTCTTGTAAGAGTAGCATAGTTCAAGCTACCCACCATACTTTGATAACCTGTAATATCTTTGACTTCATCACCTTCATGGGCACTTAGCTTTAGGTTTACCTCCATTGGAGTGCTTGCTACTTTAGCATCCTGCAAGTGAAACTTCTTCAACATATCCTGTACATACTTTTTCTGAGTAATGTATATCCCTGAATTAGTGTAAACTAATACAAGTCCTAGAAAATACTTCAATAAACCAAGATCATTTATCTTGAATTCCTTCATCATCTGGCTTTTGATATACCTAATTCCATTGACATCATTACATGTAATGATGATACCATCAACATAAACACAGAGATATATTACCTCTGAATTACTTCTCTTAATGAACGGAGAAGTGTCAGCCTTGCTCATGACAAAACCTTGGTCTTGGAGGTATGTAGTTAACCTGTAATTCCATGCCCTAAGTGCCTGCTTCAATCCATATAACGACTTTTTTAATTTGCAAACATAAGTTACCTTCTTAGGGTCCTCATAGCCAGGAGGTTGTGACATATAAACTTCTTCTGAAATCCATCCATTCAAGAAAGCATTCTTGACATCCAATTGGTACATGTTCCAATTCTTTGATGCAGCCACACTCACCAACACTTTGATTGTTGGCATCTTGGCCACAAGAGAAAATGTCTCTTCATAGTCAATGCCTTGGGTTTGTGCAAAACCCTTGGCTACCAATCTGGCTTTGTACCTATTAATTGTTCCATCAGAATTTCTTTTCAACTTATAGATCCATCTGGATCCTATTACCTTCATAGAATCCTTCTTGGGAACTAACTCCCATGTGTCACTCTCCTTGAGTGCTTCAATCTCCTCATCCATTGCTTCTTTCCATTCTGATTTGGTTATTGCTTCTTCATATGAACCTGGTTCTTCATTTGACAAATCTTTGGCAAGATAAACTGAATGTTTAGTAACAAGAGATGTATCATACCCAAATCTGATAGGTTTCTTGCTTTCTCTTTGAGATCTTCTGATTGATTGAGTTGAAGATTCAGGTATGTCTTCAAGCTTCTTCATCTTCATTTTGCCCTTGGACTTCCATGCCTTGAATTCTTCAAGGTTGATAGTGTCTTCATCATCTGAACTTGAGCCTTCATTCTGAGTAGGTTCCTCCTTTGCAAGTTTTGGAAATTCCTCTTCCAAGTCATAGGGTAGTTTAACTTTCCTGCATTCATTCTCATACCAAGAATCATTTTCATCAAAGATCACATCTCTGCTTACCATAAATCCCTTATTGGTAGGATTATAAAACCTGTAACCTTTTTTATTTAAATCATACCCAATAAAAATGCATCTTTCAGCCTTTGGGTCTAGCTTACCTCTTATCTAAGAAGGAATGTGCACATATGCTACACATCCAAATATTTTGCAGTGATCTAATGATGGTCTCTTACCATGCCATGCTTCATAGGGTTTCATACCATCAAGTGACTTAGATGGTAACCTGTTTATGAGGTAAGTGGCAGTAGAAACACTCTCTACCCATAGATAGTTAGGTAATTTCTTCTCATTAAGCATAGATCTAGCTGTCTCAACAATTAACCTATTTCTTCTCTCAGCTACCCCATTCTGTTTAGGAGAATACCTTGTGGTTATCTCTCTTTTGATGCCTCTGTCCTGCATGAAGTCTTCAAATTCATTGGAGAAGTACTCACCTCCTCCATCTGACCTTAGCCTCTTCAAATTCCTTCCTGTCTAGTTTTCAACTAATGCAAGATATTTCTTAAAACAGTTAAATACCTCATCCTTATGCTTCATGAAGTATAATACAGTCCATCTGCTATAATCATCAATGAAAGACACATAGTACCTTGATCCTGAGATTGAGGGGTCTTCGCTAGGTCCCCAAACATCTGTGTGTACAAGCTCTAGGTAGTCTTCATGCATACATCCTTTCTTGGATAAGGGTAACTTGTGAGACTTACCAAATTGACAAGCACCACACTTATAATCATATGTTGCTTGGATACATTAGGTATCCCAAGCACACATTGGTCCCTGCACATTTGTTTCAAGGTTCTTTCTCCTATGTACCCTAACCTTTTGTGCCAAATCTCAAGCTCTGAAAGTGTTTGATCTTTATAACTGTATAGTGCAATATTCTTTGTATCTTCCAACTCAAAAGTGAAAAGTCTACCTGATTTTTCTCCTTTAGCAATCCTCTTGAACCCATGTCTTGGGTCCTCCACATATGCTCCATATTGATTGAACTTGACCTGCAAACCTTTCTCCACAATCTGACCAACACTCATCAAATTTTTGGTAATGGTAGGTACATAGAGTACCCTACTCAACAAATTTTGATTACCATCACAAGTCTTAACATTTCCAACTTTAACTACTGAATGCTTTGTATCATCACCTGTTTGGACTTGATGTTTACCTTTTGGTTCCTCAAGATCAGAGAGTAGTGCCACATTTCCAGCCACATCATTTGAGCACCTTGAGTCAATATAGAATAGGTGGTCATCATTTATACCTGACTTTGAAGTTATGTTCATGATCAGAAGAGAGTCATCCTGCTCCTCTATGTAGTTGTTGTAATCCTTTCTGGTTTTGAATCCTCCTTGGTAGTTGCCATTGTAATTGTTGTTGTAATTGTTGTTGTAATTGTTGTTATGGCCTTGGTGATGGTTGAACCTTCCTCTTGACTGTGAGTATCCACCTCTTTGGTAGCTTCTTCCTCTCTGATTTTTGTAATTCCTGAAACACTCATCTGTAGTATGATTAGATAAACCACAAATGTTGCATGGTGATGAGTTATAGTTGGCTTGGGAGGTAGAGCCTTCATCTTCCATTTTTTTGTTCTTGCCTTTATCCTTAGACTTCTTATCAGTGTATAGGGCAGAAGATGTTGGTGCATTTCAAGCCTTCACATTTGGCTTGGAATCTTGGAAGATTAGCTTGGAACCCTTGAAGAATATCACCATGAGAAGATAGGCATAGGAACCCATACCTATGTTTTATTACTTTTACTTCCATTGTAAAAGTCCTTAGTGACTTGGCATCTACATGAAATCACTTACCTACTTGATTAGTCGTGGAAATTGAATGATGTAATTGGAGAGAATATCTCCCTACTTTTAGAGGAGAGATTCTAGGGAGCCTTAGTTTGAATTTGAAATTCAAATGTAACTTCATCACTTATAAAAATCATGAGAAAAAACTCGCGGTTAGCTAGTCCAATTGAGCTCACTTCCCGAGGCATTCTACTGTTGTAACTCAATGTGTGATAGAGCTACTTCATAGCCTACACCACTACACCTCATTTAGCTATGCTTGTCATGCTAATGAGATTGTACAAACACATTAATCAATAGAAGTATACACATTCACTATCTCTGTTTTCTCTGAGTCACCTTCTCCAAGTCTGTCAACTTCAGAGGTGCATATCTCAGGATCTACTGGACCAAATCAAGTGATTCAAAGCACATTGGATTTATACTTTACACCTACAAAATTTCAAATCAATTGGATCAGCCATCTCAGAGAAATCTCGATCGAAGTGCACACTGGTCTGTGTCTGCAGAGTTCCTAAAAAGTCGGGGGTACATATATTTTTGCTAAACATCTTTCTCTGAGTATTGTCCATCATTTTATCTCATTCCACTTGCAAATGGTAGCTTGTTAAGTTAATTTAATATGTCCAGAAGGAATTAGATCAATTGTTAGTGTGCTGGTCACACTGAGTGAAAGACTGAGCAGGTGTCACTACAGAAATAGAAAGTTTTTCTTGATTTTTGAAGTGCCAAGTTATCTGTTTTGATTTGGTCATTACACAAATCATTTGCAAAGTACATATATGCTTTCTTGGTATCATTTGAAAGCTCAAGAAGTCTACTAAGCATATCTGGAATCAAAGGAGGGCTGGTGTGAAGCAGGTATAGCAGCACCAACTCAATCTTCTGAGTGCATCCAACCATCACTCCCAACAGTGGTATCAGAGCAAAGAAGGTAAACATGGGTGATGGATTTCCTTCATTCATTGACAAATTGGACAGGAGCAACTACCAAGCTTGGCCTCTGAGGATGAAGACCTATCTACAAGGAAGGAGCTTATTTGGATACATATCAGGAGATGAGGAATTGCCCTCATTTAAAACTAGAGGACTACCCACAAAGGATGAACATGAGAAGCTCAACCAATGGTGTGCAAAAGATGCTTTGGCAAGGTCTTACCTTCTAAACTCTATATCTGATTTTCTTTTACCTCGTGTAAGTAACTGTAAGACTTCCCAAGAGACTTGGGAAACCTTGTCAACATACTTTTCTTCCAACACAAGGGCTAGGAAGAATCAACTGTGGATTGAATTCACAACCCTTAGGAAGCAGCCCAAGCAATCAGTCTCAGAATATGTGACAAAGATTAAAGATGTGGAAGACCAATTAGCAAGCATTGGAGAGGAGATTGAAGAGGAGCAAATAGTCAGGCAAGTAACAAATGGACTCAAGGCAGATGATAAGTGGGAAAGTTTCACCACTGCAATGGACCTCTATATGGACATGCATACCTCAGATCTCACAACACTCATGGGCCAACTATTCACACATGAAGCAAAGTTTACAAAGGCAGGAGATCAATCAAAAGGTAACAACCCCTCTGCTCTCTATACTGATAAGAAAGTTAAGGATAAAGGTAAAGGGAAGAAACAGGATGAAGAAGGCTCTACCTCCCAAGCTAATTATGCAGGGAGAGGTAGATCATCTAGAGGAAGAGGCAGAGGAGGTAAGACAGGTAGGGGGAGACCCTACAACTCATCACCATGCAACATTTGTGGATTGTCCAATCATACCACAGATGAATGCTACAAGAACTACAAGAATCAGAGAGGAAGAGGCTACTCAAGAGGTGGATACTCTCAAGGGAGAGGCAGATTCAACCAACATCAAAGCTACAATGGATACAACAATCAATACAACAACAATTACAACAACAACCACAATGGTAATTACCAAGGTGGATTCAGAAATAGGAGAGACTACAACAACTACACAGAGGAGCAAGATGACTCCCTATTGATCATGAATATGACCTCCAAGGAAGGTACAAATGATGATCATTTATTTTATATTGACTCAGGATGTTCTAACCATGTAGCTGGCAATGTGGCACTACTTTCTGATTTGGAAGACCCCAAGGGCAAACATCAGGTACAAACAGGTGATGACACTAAACATTCTGTTGTTAAGATTGGAAATGTGAAGACATGTGATGGTAACCAGAACCTATTGAGCAGGGTACTCTATGTACCAACCATCACCAAAAATCTAATGAGTGTTGGTCAGATTGTGGAGAAAGGTTTGCAGGTCAGATTCACACAACATGGAGCATATGTGGAGGACCCAAGTCATGGATTCAGAAGGATAGACAAGGGAGAAAAATCAGGTAGATTGTTTACTTTTGAGCTAGAGGACACCAAGAACATTGCTTTGTATAATTACAAGGATCAGACACTTTCAGAGTTAGAAATATGGCACAAGAGATTAGGGCACATAGGTGAAAGAACCCTAAAGCAAATGTGCAGGGATCAATGTGTGCTTGGGATACCTAATGTGTCCAAGCAACACATGATTTACAAGTGTGGAGCATGTCAATTTGGTAAGTCTCACAGGTTGCCCTACTCAAGGATAGGATTCATGCATGAAGATTACCTAGACTTGGTACACACAGATGTTTGGGGGCCTAGCAAGGACCCTTCCATTTCAGGTTCAAGGTATTATGTGTCCTTTATTGATGACTATAGCAGGTGGACCATCTTATACTTTATGAAGCATAAAGATGAAGTGTTTAATTGTTTCAAGAGGTATCTTGCACTTGTTTGTTGAGAGTGATGGATGGATGCACTCAGGAAATCAGTTGGTGCTGCAAATCCTGCTTCACACCTGCCCTCTTTTCTCTTCAGATATGCTTAGTACACTTGCTTAGCTTCCAAATGACACAAAGAAACCATATATGTACTTTGGAAATGGTTTGGGTAATGATCAAACCAAAACAGATAACTTGGTACTCCAAAAATCAAGAAAAAACTTTCTATTCTTGTAATGATACCTGCTCAGACTTTTACTCAGTGTGTCCAGCACACTTAAAATTGGAACAATTCCTTTTGGGAGTATTAATTTACCTTAGTAAGCTACCAATCACAAGTGGAATCACTTCAATTGATAAACCATGCAGTGAGAAATAAGTTTAGCAAAATTATAATCACCCCCGACTTTTTAGGAACTCTGCAGACACAGACCAGTGTGTACTTCGAATCAGATTTCTCCCAAATGGCTGAATGAAATCCTCTGAGATTTTTTATGCTTGTAGTAGACCTTGAGCTGGTTCCAATGAGCTATAGAATACTTGATTTGGTTCAGTAGATCCTGAGATATGCTCCTTTGAAGTTGACAGACTTGGAGAAGATAACACAGACAAAACAGAGATGATGAATGTATACTTCTATTGATAAATGTGTTTGTACAATCTCATTAGCTTGACAAGCATAGCTAAATGAGGTATTGTGGTGTTGGCTATGAGGTAGCACTCACACACAATGAGTTACAATGATCAAATGCCTCGGGGAGTGAGCTGAAGTGGCAGGACTAACCGCGACTTTTTGATTGTATCTTTTATAGAGAATGAGTTGAGATTTGAATTTGAATTCAAATTCAAATCTCCTATATTCTCTACTCTAGAATTAAGGAGATATTCTCTCCAATCATTCCACCCAAAAATCCACGACTTAATCAATTAGGTGTGATGTAAATGAATGCCAAGTCATATAGACCTTTTTACAATGAGTAAAAGATAATAACTCATAAGTATGAGTTCCTATGCCTTATCCTTCATGTAGAGATATCCTTCAAGGGTTCCAAGTCCATCTTCCAAGGTTCCAAGATTCCAAGCCAATGTGTGAAGGCTTGATATGCACCAACAACTCCCCCTCAAGCCAAACACTTTGGCTTAAGTCTTCTTCTTTATTCTTCTATTACTTCCTGTAATCCAATCATAGATTTGAATCTGCATAACTTGTTTCCATCCAATGCCTTTGTAAGTAAATCTGCACATTGCATATTAGTAGACACATATGTCAATTGAATCTCTTTGCTAAGTAACTTCTCTCTCACATAGTGGTAATGAACCTCTATGTGTTTAGTTCTGGCATGATAAATTGGATTTGCTGCAAGGTGAAGAGAACTGGTGTTGTCACCAAAGATAATAGGTGGTCTTGTGTGTAGACCTAACTCTGTATATAGAAGCTTCAACCAGATAGCTTCTTGAGTTGCATTGGCAAGCCCTCTATACTCTGCTTCAGTGGATGACAATGCCACTGTAGGTTGCTTCTTGGCTGACCAAGAAATAGGCTTATCTCCTGCAAAACAAATATATCCTGAGGTGCTTCTCCTATCATCCTTGCATCCTGCCCAATCTGCATCTGAGTAAACTTTAATGTCAATATCTGATGTATAAGGAAAGTACAAACCATGACTTTGAGTTCCCTTCAAATACTTCAAGATCTTCTTGGCTGCCTCTAGGTGAGGTATCCTTGGTTTGTGCATGAATTGACTAAGCACACTTACACCATATGCTATGTCAATTCTTGTCAAGGTAGCATAGTTCAAACTACCCACCATACTTTGGTATCCTGTAATGTCTTTGATTTCTTCTCCTTCATGAGCACTTAGCTTTTGGTTAACCTCCATTGGAGTAGTAGATACCTTAGCATCCTGCAAACCAAACTTTTTGACCATATCCTGTACATACTTCTTTTGAGTGATGTATATACCTGAGTGTGTGTAGATCAATTCAAGACCTAAGAAGTACTTTAATAGTCCAAGATCACTGATCTTGAATTCTTTCATCATCTGTCCTTTGATGTGTCTAATCCCATTGACATCATTACCTGTAATGATGATGTCATCTACATAAACACATAAGTAGATTACCTCTGTACTACTTCTCTTTATGAATAGAGAAGTGTCTGCTTTGCTCATCACAAATCCTTGGTCTAGAAGGTAGGTGGTCAATCTGTAGTTCCATGCTCTAGGTGCCTGCTTTAAACCATACAGAGCCTTCTTCAATTTACAAACATAATGTACCTTTTTTGGATCTTCATAGCCAGGTGGTTGTGACATGTAGACTTCTTCAGATATCCATCCATTCAAGAATGCATTCTTCACATCCAATTGGTACATGTTCCAATTCTTGGATGCAGCTACACTCACTAAAACTCTGATAGTTGGCATCTTGGCCACAGGAGAAAATGTCTCCTCATAATCAATGCCTTGGGTTTGTGCAAAACCCTTGGCTACCAACCTAGCTTTGTACCTGTTTATTGTTCCATCTGAATTCTTCTTTAGTTTGTAGATCCATCTGGATCCTATCACCTTCATAGAGTCCTTCTTGGGTACCAAGTCCCAAGTATCACTTTCTTTGAGAGCTTCTATCTCTTCATCCATGGCTTCTCTCCATTCTGGTTTTGTAATTGCTTCTTCATAGGTACCTGGTTCTTCATTCAACAAGTCTTTTGCAAGATATACAGAATGTTTAGTTACAAGTGATGTGTCATACCCAAATCTAATAGGCTTCTTCTTCTCTCTCTGAGATCTCCTCATTGCTTGAGTAGAAGTTTCTGGCTTATCCTCTAATTGCTTCATCTTCATCTTTCCTTTGGATTTCCAAGCTTTGAATTCTTCAAGGTTTATTGTATCATCATCTGAGCTTGAATCTTCTTGCTGAGTTGGCTCTTCCTTGGTAAGCTTTGGAAAATCTTCCTCCATGTCATAGGGTAGACTCACCTTCCTGCATTCATTCTCATACCATGAGTCATTCTCATCAAATATGACATCTCTGCTTACCTTGAACCCTTTGTTTGTGGGGTTGTAGAATCTGTATCCTTTTTGGTTCAAATCATAACCAATGAAGATACATTTCTCAGCCTTGGGGTCTAGCTTTCCTCTTACCTGTGAGGGAATATGCACATATGCTACACAACCAAAGATTTTGCAATGATCCAGAGAGGGTCTCTTACCATGCCATGCTTCATATGGTGTCATGCCATCAAGTGATTTGGATGGCAACCTATTGATGAGATAAGTGGCAGTGGATACACTTTCTGCCCATAGGTAATTTGGCAATTTTTTTTCATTGAGCATAGACCTAGCTGTTTCCACTATAAGTCTATTCCTTCTTTCTGCTACCCCATTTTGTTCAGGTGAGTATCTTGTAGTGATCTCCCTCTTGATGCCTCTTTCCTGCAAGAAATCTTCAAACTCATTGGAGAAGTATTCTCCTCCACCATCTGACCTTAGCCTCTTCAAGCTTCTACCTGTTTGATTCTCAACAAGTGCAAGATACCTCTTGAAACAATTAAATACTTCATCTTTGTGCTTCATAAAGTATAAAATGGTCCACCTGCTATAGTCATCAATGAAGGACACATAATACCTTGAACCAGAAATGGAAGGGTCCTTGCTAGGTCCCCAAACATCTGTGTGTACCAAGTCTAGGTAGTCTTCATGCATGAAACCTTTCCTTGAGTAGGGTAATCTGTGAGACTTACCAAATTGACATGATCCACATTTATAAATCATGTGTTGCTTGGATACATTAGGTATCCCAAGCACACATTGATCCCTGCACATTTGCTTTAGAGTCCTTTCACCTATGTGCCCTAATCTCTTATGCCATATTTCTAACTCTGAAAGTGTCTGATCCTTGTAATTATACAAAGCAATGTTTTTTGTATCTTCTAGCTCAAATGTAAATAATCTACCTGATTTCTCCCCTTTGGCTATCCTTCTGAAACCTTGTTTTGGATCCTCCACATATGCTCCATGTTGTGTGAATCTGACCTGCAGACCTTTCTCCACAATCTGACCAACACTCATTAAATTCTTAGTTATTGTTGGTACATAGAGTACCCTGCTTAATAGGTTTTGATTACCATCACATGTCTTCACATTTCCAACTTTGACAACAGAGTGTTTAGTGTCATCACCTGTTTGTACCTGATGTTTGCCCTTGGGCTCTTCCAAATCAGAAAGTAGTGCCACATTGCCAGCTACATGGTTAGAACATCCTGAGTCAATGTAAAATAAATGATCATCATTTGTACCTATCTTGGAGGTCATGTTCATGATCAATAAGGAGTCATCCTGCTCCTCTGTGTAGTTGTTGTAATATCTTCTATTTCTGAATCCACCTTGGTAGTTTCCATTGTGGTTGTTGTTGTAGTTGTTGTTGTATTGGTTGTTGTACCCATTGTAGCTTTGATGTTGGTTGAATCTGCCTCTTCCTTGAGAGTATCCACCTCTTGAGTAGCCTCTTCCTCTCTGATTTTTGTAGTTCTTGTAGCATTCATCTGTGGTATGATTGGACAATCCACAGATGTTGCAAGGTGATGAGTTGTAGGGTCTCCCCCTACCTGACTTACCTCCTCTGCCTCTTCCTCTAGATAACCTACCTCTCCCTGCATAATTAGCTTGAGAGGTAGAGCCTTCTTCATCCTGTTTCTTCTTGCCTTTATCTTTAACTTTCTTATCAGTATAGAGAGCAGAGGGGTTATTACCTTTTAATTGATCTCCAGCTTTGGTGAACTTTGCTTCATGTGTAAATAGTTGGCCCATAAGTGTTGTGAGATCAGGAGTATGCATGTCCATGTAGAGGTCCATTGCAGTGGTGAAACTTTCCCACTTATCATCTGCCTTGAGTCCATTTGTCACTTGCCTGACTATTTGCTCTTCTTCAATCTCCTCTCCAATGCTTGCTAATTGGTCTGCCACATCTTTGATCTTTGTCACATACTCTGAGACTGATTGCTTGGGCTGCTTCCTAAGTGTTGTGAACTCAATCCATAATTGATTCTTCCTAGCCCTTGTGTTGGAAGAAAAATAATTTGACAAGGTTTCCCAAGTCTCTTGGGAAGTCTTACAGTTCCTTACATGAGGTAAAAGAAAGTCAGATATAGAGTTTAAGAGATAAGACCTTGCCAAAGCATCCTTTGCACACCATTGGTTGAGCCTTTCATGTTCATCCTTTGTAGGTAGTCCTCTAGTCTTGAATGAGGGCAACTCCTCATCTCCTGATATGTATCCAAATAGACTTCTTCCTTGTAGATAGGTCTTCATTCTCAATGACCAAGCCTGATAATTGTTTCTATCCAATTTGTCAATGAAGGAAGGGAAACCATCACCCATGATTACCTTATTTGCTCTGATACCACTGTTGAGAGTGATGGATGGATGCACTCAGGAAATCAGTTGGTGCTGCAAATCCTGCTTCACACCTGCCCTCTTTTCTCTTCAGATATGCTTAGTACACTTGCTTAGCTTCCAAATGACACAAAGAAACCATATATGTACTTTGGAAATGGTTTGGGTAATGATCAAACCAAAACAGATAACTTGGTACTCCAAAAATCAAGAAAAAACTTTCTATTCTTGTAATGATACCTGCTCAGACTTTTACTCAGTGTGTCCAGCACACTTAAAATTGGAACAATTCCTTTTGGGAGTATTAATTTACCTTAGTAAGCTACCAATCACAAGTGGAATCACTTCAATTGATAAACCATGCAGTGAGAAATAAGTTTAGCAAAATTATAATCACCCCCGACTTTTTAGGAACTCTGCAGACACAGACCAGTGTGTACTTCGAATCAGATTTCTCCCAAATGGCTGAATGAAATCCTCTGAGATTTTGTATGCTTGTAGTAGACCTTGAGCTGGTTCCAATGAGCTATAGAATACTTGATTTGGTTCAGTAGATCCTGAGATATGCTCCTTTGAAGTTGACAGACTTGGAGAAGATAACACAGACAAAACAGAGATGATGAATGTATACTTCTATTGATAAATGTGTTTGTACAATCTCATTAGCTTGACAAGCATAGCTAAATGAGGTATTGTGGTGTTGGCTATGAGGTAGCACTCACACACAATGAGTTACAATGATCAAATGCCTCGGGGAGTGAGCTGAAGTGGCAGGACTAACCGCGACTTTTTGATTGTATCTTTTATAGAGAATGAGTTGAGATTTGAATTTGAATTCAAATTCAAATCTCCTATATTCTCTACTCTAGAATTAAGGAGATATTCTCTCCAATCATTCCACCCAAAAATCCACGACTTAATCAATTAGGTGTGATGTAAATGAATGCCAAGTCATATAGACCTTTTTACAATGAGTAAAAGATAATAACTCATAAGTATGAGTTCCTATGCCTTATCCTTCATGTAGAGATATCCTTCAAGGGTTCCAAGTCCATCTTCCAAGGTTCCAAGATTCCAAGCCAATGTGTGAAGGCTTGATATGCACCAACATTGTTGAAAACCAAACAGGAAGAAGCTTGAAGAGGCTAAGGTCAGATGGTGGAGGAGAGTACTTCTCAAATGAGTTCGAAGATTTTTTGCAGGAAAGAGGCATCAAGAGGGAGATTACTACAAGGTACTCACCTGAACAAAATGGGGTAGCTGAAAGAAGGAATAGACTCATAGTAGAAACAGCTAGGTCTATGCTTAATGAAAAGAAGTTGCCAAATTATCTTTGGGCAGAGAGTGTATCCACTGCCACCTATCTCATCAATAGATTGCCATCCAAATCACTTGATGGCATGACACCATATGAAGCTTGGCATGGTAAGAGACCTTCTCTGGATCATTGTAAAATCTTTGGTTGTGTAGCATATGTGCATATTCCCTCACAGGTAAGGGGAAAGCTAGATCCTAAAGCTGAAAAGTGTATCTTCATTGGTTATGATTTGAACCAAAAGGGATACAGATTCTATAACCCAACAAACAAAGGCTTCAAGGTAAGCAGAGATGTCATCTTTGATGAGAATGACTCATGGTATGAGAATGAATGCAGGAAAGTTAGTCTACCCTATGATATGGAAGAAGACTTCCCAAGGCTCACCAAGGAGGAACCAATTCAGAAAGATGATTCAAGCTCAGATGATGATGATACAATAAACCTTGAGGAATTCAAGGCTTGGAAGTCCAAAGGGAAGATGAAGATAAAAAAGCTAGAGGATATACCAGAATCCTCAACTCAAGCAATTAGAAGATCTCTGAGAGAAAGCAAAAGACCAATCAGATTTGGGTATGACACATCACTTGTAACTAAACATTCTGTATATCTTGCAAAGGATTTGTTGAATGAAGAACCAGGTACCTATGAAGAAGCAATTACCAAACCAGAATGGAAAGGAGCTATGGATGAGGAAATGGAAGCTCTCAAGGAGAGTGATACTTGGGACTTGGTACCCAAGAAGGACTCTATGAAGGTGATAGGATCCAGATGGATCTACAAGCTAAAGAGAAATTCAGATGGAACAATCAACAGGTACAAAGCTAGGTTGGTAGCCAAGGGTTTTGCACAAACCCAAGGCATTGATTATGAGGAGATATTTTCTCCTGTGGCTAAGATGCCAACTATCAGAATATTGGTGAGTGTAGCTGCATCCAAAAATTGGAACATGTACCAATTAGATGTCAAGAATGCTTTCTTGAATGGATGGATATCTGAAGAAGTTTACATGTCACAACCACCTGGCTATGAAGACCCCAAGAAGGTAAATTATGTTTGTAAATTGAAGAAGGCTCTATATGGTTTGAAGCAGGCACCTAGAGCATGGAATTACAGGTTGACAACCTACCTCCAAGACCAAGGATTTGTGATGAGTAAAGCTGATACTTCCCTGTTCATAAAGAGAAGTAGTACAGAGGTAATCTACTTGTGTGTTTATGTTGATGACATCATCATTATAGGCAATGATGTCAATGGGATTAGACACATCAAAGGACAGATGATGGAAGAATTCAAGATCAATGATCTTGGATTATTGAAGTACTTCTTAGGTCTTGAGTTAGTCTACACCAACTCAGGTATATATATCACTCAAAAGAAGTATGTACAGGATATGGTCAAGAAGTTTGGTTTGCAGGATGCTAAAGTATCTACTACTCCAATGGAGGTCAACCTAAAGCTAAGTGCTCATGAAGGGGAAGAAGTCCAAGACATCACAGGATATCAAAGTATGGTAGGTAGTTTGAACTATGCTACCTTGACAAGAATTGACATAGCATATGGAGTTAGTGTGCTTAGTCAATTCATGCACAAACCAAGAGTACCTCACCTAGAGGCAGCAAAGAAGATATTGAAGTATCTGAAGGGAACTCAGAACCATGGTTTGTACTTTCCTTATACATCAGATATTGATATTAAAGTTTATTCAGATGCAGATTGGGCAGGATGCAAGGATGATAGGAGAAGCACATCAGGATACATTTGTTTTGCAGGAGATAAGCCTATTTCTTGGTCAGCCAAGAAACAACCTACAGTGGCATTGTCATCCACTGAAGCAGAGTATAGAGGGCTTGCCAATGCCACTCAAGAAGCTATCTGGTTGAAGCTTCTATATACAGAGTTAGGCCTATATACAAGGCCACCAATCATATTTGGAGATAACACTAGCTCTCTTCACCTTGCAGCTAATCCAATATATCATGCCATAACCAAACACATAGAGGTTCATTACCACTATGTGAGAGAAAAGTTGCTTAGTAAAGACATTCAATTGACATATGTGTCTACTAATATGCAATGTGCAGATTTACTCACTAAAGCATTGGATGGAAACAAGTTATGCAGATTTAAATCCATGATTGGATTGCAGGATGTGATTGAAGACTAAAGATGAAGACTTAAGCCAAAGTGTTTGGCTTGAGGGGGAGCTGTTGGTGCATTTCAAGCCTTCACATTTGGCTTGGAATCTTGGAAGATTAGCTTGGAACCCTTGAAGAATATCACCATGAGAAGATAGGCATAGGAACCCATACCTATGTTTTATTACTTTTACTTCCATTGTAAAAGTCCTTAGTGACTTGGCATCTACATGAAATCACTTACCTACTTGATTAGTTGTGGAAATTGAATGATGTAATTGGAGAGAATATCTCCCTACTTTTAGAGGAGAGATTCTAGGGAGCCTTAGTTTGAATTTGAAATTCAAATGTAACTTCATCACTTATAAAAATCATGAGAAAAAACTCGCGGTTAGCTAGTCCAATTGAGCTCACTTCCCGAGGCATTCTACTGTTGTAACTCAGTGTGTGATAGAGCTACTTCATAGCCTACACCACTACACCTCATTTAGCTATGCTTGTCATGCTAATGAGATTGTACAAACACATTAATCAATAGAAGTATACACATTCACTATCTCTGTTTTCTCTGAGTCACCTTCTCCAAGTCTGTCAACTTCAGAGGTGCATATCTCACGATCTACTGGACCAAATCAAGTGATTCAAAGAACATTGGATTTCTACTTTACACCTACAAAATTTCAAATCAATTGGATCAGCCATCTCAGAGAAATCTCGATCGAAGTGCACACTGGTCTGTGTCTGCAGAGTTCCTAAAAAGTCGGGGGTACATATATTTTTGCTAAACATCTTTCTCTGAGTATTGTCCATCATTTTATCTCATTCCACTTGCAAATGGTAGCTTGTTAAGTTAATTTAATATATCCAGAAGGAATTAGATCAATTGTTAGTGTGCTGGTCACACTGAGTGAAAGACTGAGCAGGTGTCACTACAGAAATAGAAAGTTTTTCTTGATTTTTGAAGTGCCAAGTTATCTATTTTGATTTGGTCATTACACAAATCATTTGCAAAGTACATATATGCTTTCTTGGTATCATTTGAAAGCTCAAGAAGTCTACTAAGCATATCTGGAATCAAAGGAGGGCTGGTGTGAAGCAGGTATAGCAGCACCAACTTAATCTTCTGAGTGCATCCAACCATCACTCCCAACAGAAGAGTTATTACCTTTGGATGTATCTCCATTCTTTGTGAGCTTTGCTTCATGTGTAAATAGTTGTCCCATGAGAGTTTTAAGATCTGGAGTACGCATGTCCATGTAGAGATCCATTGCAGAGGTGAAGCTTTCCCATTTTTCATCAGCCTTGATTCCATTGATCACTTGCCTTACAATTTGTTCTTCTTCAATCTCTTCTCCTATGCTTGCTAACTGATCTCCAACATCTTTGACCTTGGTCACAAATTCTGAAACAGCTTGCTTAGGTTGCTTCCTTAGTGTTGTAAATTCAATCCACAATTGATTTTTCCTAGCCCTTGTATTGGAGGAAAAGTATGATGATAAGGTTTCCCAAGTTTCTTGGGATGTCTTACAATTTCTGATATGTGGCAAAAGAAAGTCAGAGATAGATTTGAGTAAATATGACCTTGCCAATGCATCCTTAGCACACCATGTGTTGAGCTTTTCTTGTTCTTGCTTGGTTGGCAATCCTCTTCCTTTGAATGACGGCAATTCCTCATCTCCTGAGATGTATCCATAGAGACTCCTTCCTTGTAGATAGATCTTCATCCTGAGAGACCAAGCTTGATAGTTTTTCCTATCCAATTTATCAATAAATGAAGGAAAACCATCTCCCATTTTACCTCTATTGCTCTGATACCACTGTTGGGATAGATGGATGGATGCTCCTAGAGACTGAGTAGGTACTACCAAACCTACTTTGTACCAGACCTCTTTTGCTTCAGAGTTGATAAGTAGACCTTCTTAGCTTTCCAATAACACCAAAAAATAGCCTATGTACTTTGGAAGTGATGTGTGTAATGATTGAACCAAAACAGATAACTTTGAAGTTCACAAACTCAAGAAAACCTTCTATTTTTGTCTTGACACCTGCTGAATGTTTTGCTCAGTGTGACCAGCATAGTAGAAATTGATAAAATTCCTTCCAGGGTATTTAATTAGCTTAGTAAGCTACCATTTTCAAGTAGAATGATGTAAAAAGATAAACTATGCTTAGAGAAACTAATTTAGCAAGTTTAGCTATACCCTCGACTTTTTAGGACTCTAGCAGAAAATGACCAGAGTTCACCTTGACGCAGATTTCTCTAAAATGGCTGAATATAATTACTTTAAACTTTGACAGCATGTAGATGCCATGGAGCTGAATCCAACAAGCTTTGAATCACTTGATTTGGTGAAGAGCTGACCGAGATATGACCTTGACAAGTTAACAGACTTTTGAGAAGACTAACAGAGAACTCAGAGATGAATGATGTAAATGTATCTATTAATGAACACTTGTATACAATCCCATTGGAATGAATAACATTTCCTAATGGTGTAGAGAGGTGTAGGCTATAGTATAGTCCTCACACACACTCAAAATTAGTAGTATGAGGCTCGGGAATGATCTCACTTTTTACACGACTTTTCATGTTCACTTTTTATATGTAATGAGCAAAGATTTGAATTCAAATTCAAAATTTAGTTCCCTATGATCAAGCTCCTAAATGCTTGGAGATATTCCTTCAATCAAATGAACTACTTTTTCCACGACTCACTTTGGTAGGTGATTACAAAAGATTCCAAGTCAATTTGACTTTTACAATGAGGTAAAGTGGTAATTAAGCACTAGCATATGTGCCTATGCTTCTTCATGTATGTGTAGTCTTTAATGCATCCTTTGAGCCAAATGTGTAGGCTTGCAATTTACACCAACACATACATGCATATGCATACACATACAAACATGCATATGCATACATGAATGCACATGCATACAAGCATGCATATGCATACATGCATGCATATGCATACATGCATGCATATGCATACATGCATGCATATGCATACATGAACATGCATACACATACATGAATATGCATACACATACACATACACATACATGAATATGCATACACATACACATGCATGCATATCCATACATGAATGCATATGCATACATGCATGCATATATATGTATACACATACATGCATATGCATATATACAACCATGCATATGCATACATGCATGCATATGCATACATGCATGCATATGCATACATGAATGCATATGCATACATGAATACATATGCATACATGAATGCATATTATTTATTATTTATTATTTATTATTTATTATTTATTATTTATTATTTACTATTTATTATTATTTTTCTATTATTTATTATTTATTATTTATTATTTATTATTATTTATTTATTTTCTCTTAATTTAATTTCTATTTTTATATATTTATATTTTTTATTATTAATTTGTTTCTTTTTTAATTTATTATTTAACTATTTTTTATTTTTTATTTTTTATTTTATTTTTTATTTTATTTTTTGTTTTTTGTGTGTGTGTTCGTGTTCATGTGACGGGGTGTGTACACATACATGCATGCATATGCATACAAGAATATGCATACATGAATGCATGCATGCATATGCATACAAGCATGCATATGCATATGCATACAAGCATGCATATGCATATGCATACAAGCATGCATATGCATACATGAATGCATATGCATACAAGCATGCATATGCATACATGAATGCATATGCATACATGCATGCATATGCATACAAGCATGCATATGCATACAAGCATGCATATGCATACATGAATGCATATGCATACATGAATGCATATATATGTAACCACATACATGCATGCATATGTATACAAGCATATGCATACATGAATGTATATATACACATACATACAAGCATACACATACATGAATGCATGCATGCATATGCATACAAACATGCATATGCACACAAGCATGCATATTCATACATGAATGCATATTCATACATGAATGCATATGCATACATGCATGCATATGCATACATGCATGCATATGCATACATGCATGCATATGCATACATGAATGTATGTATACACATACATACAAGCATATGCATACATGAATGCATGCATGCATGCATATGCATACAAGCATGCATATGCATATGCATACAAGCATGCATATGCATGTGCATACAAGCATGCATATGCATACAAGCATGCATATGCATACAAGCATGCATATGCATACAAGAATGCATAATATGCATACATGCATGCATATGCATACAAGCATGCATATGCATATGCATACAAGCATACATGAATGCATATGCATACATGAATGCATATATATGTATACACATACATGCATGCATATGCATACTAGGATATGCATACATGAATGCATGTATACATATGCATACATGCATGCATATGCATACAAGCATGCATATGCATACAAGCATATGCATACAAGCATATGCATACATGAATGCATGTATACATATGCATACATGCATGCATATGCATACAACCATGCATATGCATATGCATACATGAATTTATCAAAAAGATTCAAGGCCAAACTTGAGGGATGGAGTCCAGCTTACCTCTTATCTGAGAAGGAATGTGTACATATGCTACACATCCAAATATTTTGCAATTGTCAAGTGAAGGTCTCTTACCATGCCATGCTTCATAGGGTGTCATGCCATCAAGAGACTTAGATGGTAACCTGTTTATGAGGTAAGTGGCAGTAGAAACACTCTCTACCCATAGATAGTTAGGTAACTTTTTCTCATTAAGCATAGATCTAGCTGTCTCAACAATTAATCTATTTCTTCTCTCAGCTACCCCATTCTGTTCAGGAGAATACCTTGTGGTTATCTCTCTTTTGATGCCTCTGTCCTGCAAGAAGTCTTCAAATTCATTGGAGAAGTACTCACCTCCTCCATCTGACCTTAGCCTCTTCAAATTCCTTCCTGTCTGATTTTCAACTAATGCAAGTTATTTTTTAAAGCAATTAAATACCTCATCCTTGTGCTTCATGAAGTATAATACAGTCCATCTGCTATAATCATCAATGAAAGACACATAGTACCTTGATCCTGAGACTGAGAGGTCTTTGCTTGGTCCCCATACATCTATGTGTACAAGCTCTAGGTAGTCTTCATGCATGTATCCTTTCTTTGAGAAGGGTAACCTGTGAGACTTCCCAAATTGACAAGCACCACACTTATAAATCATATGTTGCTGGGATACATTAGGTATCCCAAGCACACATTGGTCCTTGCACATTTGTTTCAAGGTTCTTTCTCCTATGTGCCCTAACCTTTTGTGCCAAATCTCAAGCTCTTAAAGTGTTTGATCTTTATAATTGTATAGTGCAATATTCTTTGTATCTTCCAACTCAAAAGTGAAAAGTCTACCTGATTTTTCTCCCTTAGCAATCCTCTTGAACCCATGTCTTGGATCCTCCACATATGCTCCATATTGGTTGAATCTAACCTGCAAACCTTTCTCCACAATCTAACCAACACTCATCAAATTTTTGGTAATGGTTGGTACATAGAGTACCCTGCTCAACAAATTCTGATTTCCATCACAAGTCTTAACATTTCCAACTTTAACTACAGAATGCTTTGTGCCATCACGTGTTTGGACTTGATGCTTTTGGTTCCTCAAGATCAGAGAGTAATGCTACATTGCCAGCCACATGATTTGAGCATCCTGAGTCAATGTAGAATAGGTGATCATCATTTGTATCTGATTTTGAA
>CM035409.1:62005488-62010488 GCA_020310875.1 Ceratopteris richardii
ACAAGTGGGAGAGCTTTACCACTGCAATGGACTTGTACATGGACATCCAAGCACCTGATTTAACAACTCTGATTGGACAACTCTTTACACATGAAGCAAAGATCACAAAGAATGGAGAGCAATCAAAAGGTAATAATCCCTCTGCCCTATATACAGATAAGAAGTCTAAAGACAAGGGTAAAAGTAAGAAAGTTGATGAAGAAGGATCCACCTCCCAAGCAAACTATGCAGGGAGAGGTAGATCATCTAGAGGTAGGGGCAGAGGAGGTAAGTCAGGTAGGGGGAGACCCTATAACTAATCTCCATGCAATATTTGTGGCTTGTCTAACCATACTACAGATGAATGTTACAAGAACTACAAGAATCAAAGAGGAAGAGGTCACCAAAGAGGAGGATACTCTCAAGGCAGAGGCAGAGTCAATCAATCTCAAGGCTACCATGGCTACAACAATAGTTATAACAATAACTACAACAATAGCTACAATCACAATGGCAATTATCAAGGAGGATACAGGAACAGAAAGGATTACAACAATTATGCAGAGGATCAAGATGATTCCTTGTTGATTATGAACATGACATCTAAATCAGGTATCAATGATGATCATTTGTTCTATATTGATTCAGGTTGCTCTAACCATGTAGCTGGGAATGTTGCCTTACTCTCTGATTTGGAAGAACCTAAAGGCAAGCACCAAGTGCAGACAGGTGATGACACTAAACATTCAGTGGTTAAAGTAGGCAATGTTAAAACAAGTGATGGTAATCAGAATTTACTAAGCAGAGTATTGTATGTTCCAACAATCACCAAGAATCTGATGAGTGTAGGTCAGATTGTTGAAAAAGGTCTACAGGTCAGGTTCACCCAACATGGTGCATATGTGGAGGATCCAAGACATGGATTCAGAAGGATAGCCAAGGGAGAGAAATCAGGTAGACTATTTACCTTTGAACTTGAGGATACTAAGAATATTGCCTTGTACAATTATAAGGACCAAACCCTATCAGAATTGGAGATGTGGCACAAAAGATTAGGTCACATTGGAGAAAGGACAATAAAGCAAATGAGCAGAGATCAATGTGTGCTTGGGATACCTAATGTATCCAAGCAACATATGATATACAAGTGTGGGGCTTGTCAATTTGGTAAGTCACACAGATTGCCATATACCAAAAAGGGTTTTATGCATGAAGACTACTTGGAATTGGTGCATACAGATGTTTGGGGACCAAGCAAGGAGCCATCCATATCTGGATCTAGGTACTATGTATCTTTTATTGATGACTATAGCAGATGGACTGTTTTGTACTTCATGAAACATAAAGATGAAGTATTTAATTGTTTCAAAAAGTATCTTGCATTAGTTGAGAATCAAACAGGTAGACATTTGAAGAGGCTAAGGTCTGATGGTGGTGGAGAATACTTCTCCAATGACTTTGAAGAATTCTTGCAGGAAAGAGGCATCAAGAGGGAGATTACCACAAGGTACTCACCTGAACAAAATGGGGTAGCTGAAAGGAGGAATAGACTAATTGTGGAGACAGCTAGGTCTATGCTTAATGAGAAAAAACTACCAAATTACCTTTGGGCAGAGAGTGTATCTACTGCCACATACTTAATCAACAGGTTGCCATCAAAGACACTTGATGGGATGACACCCTATGAGGCTTGGCATGGTAAGAGACCATCTCTGGATCATTGCAAGATCTTTGGGTGTGTTGCATATGTGCATATTCCCTCACAGGTAAGGGGAAAGCTAGACCCTAAGGCTGAAAAGTGTATCTTTATTGGTTATGATTTGAATCAGAAAGGATACAGGTTCTATAACCCCTCAAACAAAGGCTTCAAGGTAAGCAGAGATGTAATCTTTGATGAAAATGATTCTTGGTATGATAATGAGTGCAGGAAAGTTAGCCTACCTTATGATATGGAAGAAGACTTCCCAAAGCTTGTCAGGCAAGAACTAACTCAGAAGGAGGACACAAGTTCAGATGATGAAGACACCATCAACATTGAAGAATTCAAAGCTTGGAAATCCAAAGGGAAGATGAAGATGAAGCAACTTGAAGACAATCTAGAATCCTCAACTCAAGCTATGAGGAGATCTTCAAGAGAGAAGAAGAAACCAATTAGGTATGGGTATGATACTTCACTTGTAACCAAGCACTCTGTATATCTTGCAAAGGATATCTTGAATGAAGAACCAGGTACATATGAAGAAGCAATTACTAAACCAGAATGGAAGGAAGCAATGGATGAAGAAATGGAGGCTCTCAAGGAGAGTGATACTTGGGACTTGGTACCCAAGAAGGACTCCATGAAAGTTATAGGATCCAGATGGATCTACAAACTCAAGAGAAACTCAGATGGTACAATAAGCAGGTATAAAGCTAGGTTGGTAGCCAAGGGTTTTGCACAAACCCAAGGCATTGATTATGAGGAGACATTTTCTCCTGTGGCAAAGATGCCAACTATCAGAATTATGGTGAGTGTAGCTGCATCCAAGAATTGGAACATGTACCAATTGGATGTAAAGAATGCATTCTTGAATGGATGGATATCTGAAGAGGTCTACATGTCACAACCACCTGGCTATGAAGATCCCAATAAGGTAAATCATGTTTGTAAATTGAAGAAGGCTCTGTATGGATTGAAGCAGGCACCTAGAGCATGGAACTATAGGTTGACAACCTATCTCTTGGATCAAGGATTTGTGATGAGTAAAGCAGATACTTCATTGTTTATAAAGAAGAACAATTCAGAGGTAATATACTTGTGTGTCTATGTTGATGACATCATTGTTACAGGAAATGATGTTCAAGGAATTAGACACATCAAAGGTCAAATGATGAAGGAATTCAAGATCAATGATCTTGGATTATTGAAGTACTTCCTAGGACTTGAATTGGTCTACACAAATTCAGGTATCTTTATTACTCAGAAGAAGTACATTCAGGACATGGTCAAGAAGTTTAATTTGCAGGAAGCTAAAGTCTCAAACATTCCTATGGAGGTCAACCACAAACTCAGTGCACATGAAGGAGAAGAACTCAAGGATATTACAGGTTACCAAAGTTTGGTAGGTAGTCTTAATTATGCTACCTTAACCAGAATTGATATATCATATGGTGTTAGTGTACTTAGCCAATTTATGCATAAGCCAAGAGTACCACATTTGGAGGCAGCTAAGAAGATAGTAAAGTATCTAAAGGGAACACAAAATCATGGTCTATATTTTCCATATTCATCAGACATTGATATCAAGGTATACTCAGATGCAGATTGGGCAGGTTGCAAGGATGACAGGAGGAGTACATCTGGTTACATATGCTTTGCAGGTGATAAACCAATTTCCTGGTCATCCAAGAAACAACCCACAGTAGCCCTATCATCTACTGAGGCAGAGTACAGAGGGCTAGCCAATGCCACTCAAGAAGCCATATGGTTAAAGCTACTATATTCAGAATTGGGCCTATACACAAGGTCACCTATCATATTTGGTGATAACACAAGTTCACTTCACCTAGCAGCTAATCCTGTGTATCATGCTAGGACAAAACACATAGAGGTGCATTACCACTATGTGAGGGAGAAATTACTTAGCAAGGAGATCCAATTATCATATGTGTCTACTAATATACAATGTGCAGATTTGCTTACAAAAGCTTTGGATGGGAGCAAGCTATGCAGGTTTAAATCCATGATTGGATTACAGGATATCATTGAAGATTAAAGATGAAGACTCAAGCAAGTGTTTGGCTTGAGGGGGAGCTGTTGGTGCAAAACAAGCCTTAACACTTGGCTTTGATTTGTACCTTAAAGACTCAACATGAAGATTACACAAAGATCACTTAGCATTGGATATCAACATTGAAGTTTATTGCAAGAGTTTGGATTACTTCATTTCAAGGAAGAGCATAGGAACACATGCCTATGCTTAGTTACTTCTTACTTCATGTAAAAGTCAATGTGACTTCTTGTAATTGCACCTACCTTCAAAAGTCGTGGAAATTAGAAGTTATGAATGGAGAAAATATCTCCATGTGATTAGTTGAGAGATTTGAGGGAGCCTACATTTGAATTTGAAATTCAAATCTTCTTCAAACTCTTATAAAAACCAATGAAAAAGTCGCGGGCATAGTGGCTCACTTTCCGAGGAAATTCCAAGCAATACATTGAGTGTGTGAGAGCTACTATTGAGCCTACACCTCTGAGTACCATTGTGCATCACTATACATGCCAATGGGAATGTACATTTGATAGTTTCAATACAAATACTCATAGTTCTTTACTCGGTGTTCTCTGAGTCATTCACCTCAAAGTCTGTCAACTTCAACAGGGCATATCTCAAGATCTACTGAACCAAATTGGATGATCAAGGGCTCATTGGAACCAGCTCAAAAGCATTCTACAACACTACAAAATTTCAAGTCATTCTATTCAGCCAATTGGGAGAAATCTCAGTCGAGGCAGACACTGGTATATTTCTGTGTTGTTCCTAAAAAGTCGGAGGTGTCTCTGATTTTGCTAAAGATCATGCTCAGTGTATAGTTTGTTAATTGGAGTGATTTAACTTGCTAATGGTAGCTTGTTAAGTTAATTTAATACTCCCAGAAGGAATTAAACCAATTGCAAGTGTGCTGGACACACTGAGCTTAGGACTGAGCAGGTGTCAATACAGGAATAGAAAGTTTTTGGAGTTGTGAAGGTTCAAAATCATCTGTTTTGATTTGGTCATTACTCAATCATTTTGTAAAGCACATATATAGTTTCTTGGTGTCATTTGGAAGCTCAAGAAGTCTCCTAACCATATCTGAAGAGAAAAGAGGGCAGGTGTGAAGCAGGTCTAGCAGCACCAACTTGATCTTCTGATTGTACCCAGCCATCACATCCAACATATCCATCTATCTATCTATATATGTATCTATCTATCTATCCATCTATCTTATCTATCTTATCTATCTATTTATCTATCTATCTATCTATCTATCTATCTATC
>CM035409.1:62022988-62047988 GCA_020310875.1 Ceratopteris richardii
TAGGGTTGAAGATATCTGCAATTTACTGCTCACTGGTCTATCTCTGCAGAGCCCCGAGAATGGTGGGCATGTTCCAGAAATTGATAAATCTGGTTCTCAATGCTCAGTCCATCATTTGAAGTGTTTTAACGTGGATTGGGAAGCTTGCTAAGTCTATTTGCTATGCCAAAAGGAAGTTTTCTAATTCCTACCAAGTTGAGAGCACTGTTCATTTTTTCCAGCAGGTGTATGTCCAAAAATAGCAAGTTTGGGAGCTAGTCATTTCGCAACTAGTCTGTCTTGACTTAAACTTTTGGGATACATGTTCCAAAGTACTTGGCTGATATTTTGGTGGATTTAGTAAGCTCAAAGGGTCTACTAATCAACTCTGAAGTCTTAGTTGGCTGGTGTGAAGCTGGTTGTAGCAGCACCTACTCATCTTTGGATTGCATCCACCATCTCTCTTCACAGTGGTATCAGAGCATAGTCAAGCAACATGGGAGATGGATTTCCATCAACAATTGACAAATTGGATCGAAAAAACTACCCGGCATGGTCTCTAAGGATCGAGGCTTACCTTCAAGGGAGGAATCTATATGGATTCATATCCGGAGATGAAGCAATGCCAACCATGAGGAACAAAGGGCAACCATCACATGAAGAAGTGGAAGGACTTTCGAATTGGTGTTCGAAGGATGCTGTAGCTCAAGCATAAGCACCACCTCCTTTACTTGTCAATCTGCGGAGACGTGAGGACCGGTATGAAGACCATGAGCAAGTGAAGGCACAAGTGCGTGACTGAAAGCACACAAACATGCACACACATACACACACGCGCACAAGGTAAGATCAAAGAGAGGAACAATGGAAAGCTTCGATTGCAAATGAGTTCTCTTACAAAAGCTTAATTCTCTAACAAGCTAACCTCAAAAATGAGCTCTCTAGCTCTTTTTATAGTTTTTTGACTAGTTTTGGCCCTGTCCAGACCTAGTGTCCGGCCTAGTTAAAAATTAGGTTCCAAGGCTTATTTGAGGGGTCAATCGAAGTCTAAAAATTATGAAAATTGGTACGATGGTACTTCTAATACTCCTCAAGCTCGAGGACTCCTCGGCTTGAACAAAATGGAGTTATAAAAATAGATAATGGTATTTACAATGGTTTATAGTGATGAAAATCACTATTTTTGTAGGGGATTCTTCTAAAAATTTGACATACACTTCTTGGAGCTCCCTACTTGCTCCCTTTCCTTGTGTGTCCACCTTTTGATGTGCTTCCATGCTTTGTCCTTGACTTTGAGCTTCAACACTCCCCCCCCTCTCGAGTCTGTCGTCCCTGACAGACCCTTGTTGTAGTGGTTGTTCCAAGTAGTGCCTTGAGAGGGAGTGTCCCTTCTGTATGAACAAAAGTCGTCTAACTTCGAGATGTGTCTGGTTCTTCATTTATCACTGCGAGTCTTTGCAAGTTGTAGTCTCTTGGTATGTGCTTCTTCCTTGGATTCCAGCATGACTGTGTCGTTATGAGTCTCCATTGATGTTTTCTAGATCTTCCACAGTTGATGTTCATAGTAGTCATGCCAAGTACTCATAACCCATATTGAGTGATGGGTAAGTGTGTTCGTGCATGGGTTGAGGAAAATATGTGCCTTGTGCACGGCCTTCTAATGTAGCCCTATGAATGCTTACTTGGGAAATGTGGAAGAAGTATGGTGCAAAAATTGGGGGTCTTGAGCTAAGTGCTCAAGGGTATGCCGACGAAGAGGTTTCCTAAGCTATCATGGTTATGATGTTTCCAAGGTAAAGATACTTACCATGAAGAAGGTCGATGGATGTTCATCTCTTCGTGTTGTACACTCGGCCTTTGGGATGGAACATTGTTGATGAATGTCCGTCTTGATGGTCCACTGATGAGATCTTTTGAATGGCTGATCATGTCTCCTCTTTTCAAAGCATCAATTGCCAAATACAGAGAATTGAATTTCTTTATATTCCTTGACCAACAACATTCGATAACTACACCAAGCTTAGTTTCACATATTCTCTCTAGCTCACCATAAGCAGGAGTCTTCTCATCCAGTATACATACAAAGATTTGCAGGGTACCAGAACTACCCCGTGCAGAAATCTCCCTGGATGCTCTCGTACATGCAATAGTTATGCATCACTCAAGTTGCAGAACTTCAAGCTCTGCACTCCTACCATAGTAAGAGGAAACCATAGTTGTGGATGCCATGCTCATGCCAAGTTCTTGACATCTATGAGATAAGGCAACAATTATATCATCTGCTAGCCAAGACACACTTCTATCCCAACTGATAAATGCCGAGTAATCAATAGTTCCACCTTTAACCAAGCATGACTCATTCATGTTTCATGAGCCAAACCTGGGAACAAGTGCTTCCACTTTGCTTTTTTTTTTTTTTTTTTTGGAACAATGTCATCAAACAAGAAGATAGATGTTAGCATCAGAAAAAATAGTTGACATATGTCAATGTGCTCTTGTGCATGGGACTCTCCAATGTGTCTATGCACGGCCCTGTAATGTGGCCCTATATTAATGCATACTTTGGAAATGCATAACCTGAATGGTGCAAAAGACTGGATTGTGCAAGGAGCACATGGTGTTCGCTTGTCGAGGCTTTTCAATGTTATTTGCGGATGTTGATGCCATCTATTGTGGAGGTATCCATTGGATCTTGAGATGACAACTGATCCTTCCTCCTTATAGGGATCCATTTTAGAACAGCATTTGGCACTGTAGAGATCACTTCAGGCGTCTTCCTCTTTGCATGCTTTCTGAACTGTGGTATCCAATGTAATACTTGTACTTTTGGCTTCCAAACCCATACACTTTTTGCACGTCTTCCTACTATTGTTGAAGAGCTGATTTGATCTTCTTTCGGTCTCTGTACGTGGTTCTTACCCTTTCCTCTTTTTGGCTTCGTTGTTGAGACCTTTCGCATGTGGGAGAACATAGGTTGTTGTGGATGTAAGAGCTTCTTAGGTACCCACATCTGTAATCACCCTTGTTGAGCTGCAGCTAATTTCTTAGGCACCCAAACTTGTTGGATACCTTGTGATTGAGCTTGTCCGAGCTGCTCCCTTTGTCTTCTGGCCTGGTTGGCTTGCTTGGATGGGCTTTGTGGGGGCAAGGCTGGTGGTTGCTCTCCTTTGCGTACCCAGATCTGTTTCATACTCGGAACTGCTTTCTTGTCGAATGGTGTCTTTCTATTTGATGTAGCAGTTGTCGTGAACGGTTGTGTTTGCCTGTGTGGTGGACTCACTACTGTGGCTACTTGATTCTTTGGAGAAGAAGAAAGATCCACCCGCCTTCGAACCTGTTCTTCCATGATTGACTCCTTCTGCATCATAGAGCTTTTGACACATACAACATCTTCTTCCATATGATTAGTCTTAGATCTTCTTCCATATGATTAGTCTTAGAAGAACTACAAGATGTGACATCTGGATTTGTGAGCATGCCATTTTCTAGTTCTAATGTAAAGCATTGTCCCTGGACCCAAACTTGAAGAAGTTGACTTCTTAGGTTTAAGTTGACTGCATTGTCATAAATCCAATCTTGTCCTAAGACAAGTGGTTTTGTAAGGTTCTCATCTTGACACACTAGCACTTTGACTTTCATTGGAACATCTTGCAGGTAGATGGGAAGTTCCACCTCGCCCAAACAAGGGGTTTCCACACCTCCCAATCCTATGAGATAAGCTTCTATGGGATTGATGTTCAACTGCAAGTCTTGGCAGTAGGAAAGTCGAACTACACTACTTGCTGCACCTGAGTCAATCAATGCTTTCACAGTCCTTGCACCCTTTCCTTGTCCTATCTTTATGGTCACAAAGGGACGTCGGTCAATAACTGGAGAAATCGCTATGCCTGATTTTTGGCACATATCCATGTGATATTTTGGGGCGTTTGAGTTGACATCTAGGCCTAATCGCCTTAACTTATTTCGCTTTATGTGCTCTCTAGCCTCTGCTTGTGCTTCTTCTCTGACTCTCATCTCTTCTTCTTTTCGCTTCTTAGAAGTGTTGAGTCTCATTAGCATGTCCTCTGTAAGAGGTTCTTGATATAGCTTGACTCGACAACCACTGATATAGTTTGGCAAGATGTCACCTTCTAAAGTAGCCAATTGAACAGCACCGCTAGTGGAAATTCTATTAATGATCATGGGTCCATATCCTCTTTTCTCCAACTTACGGGCATGTTGCTTTAGCGCATAAACCAGCACTAGGTCTCCCTCTTTCAATCCCTTATCCTTAATGTGTGCATCGAAGTATGCCTTTTGCCTTTTCTTTGCCGCATAGATGCCTGCTGCCGTGCGTAGCCTTGTCTCACCTAAGCGTTCTAGATCAAAGATCCTAGAGGACAATTCATGTCCATTCCACTCATACTCTTGTGCTACTTTTAAGGCAGGGATTAAGAAATCTAATGGTAGCACAACATTTTTTCCGAAGACCATCTGAAATGGGGTGGCGTTGAGTACCGTTTTGTAGGCAACTCGATAAGCCCAAACAGCATGATGAAGTTGTTTGTCCCAATCAGAGCGTCTATTATTTACCAGTTTTGTCAATACATTACAGAGGATCTTATTGGTGCTCTCGGCTTGTCCGTTAGCCTGTGGGTGATAAGGGGCAGACTTTTTATGTATCACCAAGAATTCTTGGAGAAGATTTTCAATGACCTCATTCAAGAAGTGTGTGCCTCTATCGCTCACTAACTCTATTGGTAGCCCATATCTCGTGAGCACATTCTCGAATAAGAACTTAGCCGTTGTCTCAGCATCATTCTTTGTGGTGGCTTTGACTTCTACCCACTTTGTAAGGTAATCTGTGGCTACAATAATATACTCTGCATGGGAGTTTCTAGCTGGGGGGTTAATAGAACCTATGAAGTCTATGCCCCACTTCAAAAATGCACGCCCTCCCATCATTGGCCTCAAAGGCATCTCATCTTTTCTAACTGGATATTGTGCACGTTGGCATGTGTCACATTTCTTCACATCGGTATGTGCATCCATATGAAGAGTGGGCCACCAAAGTCCTGAGAATAGAATGGTCTTGATTACTCGATCAGGACCGAAGTGTCCACCTGCAACACCACTATGTGCAGTCTCTAAGACCTTTAAATAGTCTGATTCATGCACGCACAGTCTTAAGTAACCATCTTTGCCTCTTCGGTATAGGTTGTCTCCTACTAAGGCATAGCCTTGAGCCTCTTGCTCCATGCTTCGTCTTCTTGCTAGACTGGCCTCTTTGGGTAATCTTCCCGACCTCATAAACTCTACGAATGGAGCACTCCAATCTGGAAGTAATGACACTTGATAAAGGGTCGCATGCTCCACTGGTGGTCTCTCTCTGCACATTGGACAATTCTTAATCCACTCATGTATTTCTTTGTCCATGCTAGGCCAATACACTCCTAAACGTTTCAGATTTTGTAATGTGCGCTGTTTAGAATAATGATTTCCTAGCAATCCTTCATGAGCTTGTTGCAACCAACTACTATGTTCATCGTCCTCAACACAACAAGCTAATACACCCTCAGTGTCTTGTTTGTACATGCTTCCTGCCAATATGTGATATTTTTGTGATTTTACAATTTCTTCTTGCGATGTTTTCACATTCTTATTTGCAAGGCCGAAGGTTAGGACTGGTACCAACTTATTTGCCCATTTAGGAACAACTTCTAAATTGAATAGATACGCATCGGGTAATTCATCAGACACTCCTTGTGGTGACTCTCCTGAAGTGATGTGAGAAAGGTGGTCTGCCCGAAGGTGGGTTTTACCTTTCCTGACAACAACTTCAAAGTCATACTCCATTAGTAAGAGGAACCATCTTACTAAGCGTCCAGTATTGCAAGGTTTATTGACCAAGTATAACAAAGCTTGATGATCAGTGAAAAACTTGAACTTGTTGGCCAATAAATAATGTCTAAACTTCTTCACAGCATATACCATGCCTAACCCTTCTCGCTCGATTGTGGTATAATTTCTTTCGGCTAGGTTTAGTTGTCTACTAGCATATGCTATGGGCAAATCTAAATTCCCTTCACCTGTGGGTTGTGCTAGCACACATCCTATGGCATGATTGGATGCATCCACATAGACATGGAATGGCTTATTCCAATCAGGAGTGGTCAGTATTGGTGCTGTGCACAAACATTTCTTGAGTTCATTGAAAGAATTCTTGCATTCATCGTTCCACTCAAAATTAGACAACAAGGCATAAAGGGGTCTAGCTATGATCGCGTACATGTGGATAAACCTACGGTAATATCCACAATGGCCCATAAAGGCTTGTACCTCCTTAACATTCCTTGGCCTTGGCAGCTCCGCTATGGCTCGTACCTTATCTTCATCTGTTGAGATTCCATTCTTGGAAACAATATGACCTAAGATTTTACCTTGACGCACCATGAACACACACTTTTTTGGGTTCAAACACACTCGATATTCTCTACACTTGTTGAAGATTTGTCTGAGCTCAGGGATGTGAAATCTTCTTTCTTGGGAATGAGCACATAAATCATCCCTGCCTTGGCTTGGTTTCAACCACTGAGTAGTCACAACTATCGCGATATAGGTCAACTGCTAGACGAATTCATTGTAGAATTTTCCAAGAGTGGTATTAGGCATAACACATCATCTTTGATCCACAGCTTCAAGCAGGCACCCCAAGAAACAGTGTGGCTAGCAGGTAGAAGGTTCAGAGAGTATCTAGAAAGGTGCCCTGCTCCAGAGTTACCCACACCAGCCAAACAAGTGGCTTTGTTCTTAGATGGCTTACTGAGCACAAAGTTAAGATCATATGTGTACTTGAAAGAGCCTAGATCCATAGGAGAGTGTGTGCGGACGTGCATTGACATAGAAGATAACTTGGGTGAGGAGTTAGAATTGTCCAAACTCTACAAAGATTTGGATAGTTCTACTAGTCATACTTCAAAAATCTCCACGGAAATAGAAGAGATAGCTGAGCAAGTTGCCAAGAAGCTAGGAGTCCAAAATAGACAAACATAGGGAGTCACCCCATTGAATCGGTGTTATACTTGCGGAGGTGACCACATGGCTAACGTATGCCCAATGCAAAACCAAAACATTAGAGAAAGGAATGCTCCATATTGCACTATTGAGAGAAAATACACAAACCACACGGCTCAAGATTGTCCCTACAATAGGCAGGCTGTTAGGCAAACTTATCAACAACCTTACCAACCAGGTAGGTATCAAAACCAATACCAACAGCCATATTATAGACCACAACAACAATATCAGGCACAATATAGGCCACAAACAGTCTTGGGAAACCAACCACCAGCTCCTGCCAACGTGATTCCAGTCAAGTATGCTGTGGGAGAGGAAAATCCAAATAGAGCATTGGTGCCACTAACCCCATTGATACCAGATAATGACTCTCATGCTCATAGTTCAGACTACTCCCATGAAGGTAGTCCACATGCTTATTACACAGAGGCACCTGAACATAGTGAGATTTATTTGTATCAATATGAGGCACCACCTATGGAACAAAATTGGGAGCCTGAATACTCCAATGTCATGTACACAAATGCTAACCCTAGGCCCCAATTGAGACAAGTAAGACCACAAGCCCCTAGAGGACCATGTTTCAGATGTCAGGGTGACCATTTCCTTCGTGATTGTCCCCATCCACCATCCTCGAGTCAAGGACAGGCTATCACAATACAAGCTTTTTGTCCTGATTGTGGCAAAGAGCATCTCCCGAGAGATTGTCCAAGAAACCCCTCCAGTGCACCCAAGATTACACCCATTAATGTGGTAGGCTTAGTGGCAGATTCAAGCTCAAGTAGTAGCAATGTGGCTCCTATACACGCTGTCACTAGAGCACAAGCCTTAAAACAGGATAAACCAGCAGAACAATCAGAGTCGAGTGAATCAGGAGAGCCTAGTAAGAGGAAAACAAGAACATGGAAGGATACCAGAGAGAAGGCCAATCGCAAGTGGAATAAAAAGTTATCGGAACTAGAAGAAACCTTAAAAGAAGCGAAAACAAAAATAGAAGACATTACATCTCAAAGCCCCTCGCATGCCAAAACTCCATCCACTCCATCTCATCCCACCCCACCACCCATTGTAAATAGACCGCAACCAGGGTCTGTTCTTGCAGATCCAACCCCAAAAGGCTTGGACATGATGTTCAAGGCTTACGAGGCTCGACTTCAAGAAGGGCCTACAACTGCAAACCTAGACAAGAGTTACCCTAGAGCAGATTTAGAGATTGAACGGATGAAAATGTGCATTAAAATGGTAGAACAAGCTCAAGCTATACTCGAGACTAGTCAAAAGTTCAATCAGACAAACTCTGTCAAACCGGATTTGCATTTCCAAGGCTTACTAGAAAGATTAGAGCAATTGGTAAACAAACCACAAGTTTCTTTACCTCCACAGGCTCAACCAGTTATTGAAAGAGGTAGCTCACCACCAATGGGAGCTTATGTTCCTAATTCTACGGATGCTGGAATACCTCCTTCAATTAAACAGTACTCTCAAGAGTTCTTGCGGGAAATACAAGAAGAGAAATGGGCTAAGGAGAAGGGTAATTCCCCTCCTATTCCTGAGATTGATGACCTTCATGATCAATTTCCCCAAGACATTCCATCTATTTACGGAGATGAAGCAGAACAACAAGAAGACAAAGGATTAGATTTTGAATCTAATACCTTAGAAGAGCTGCCTCAATTTCCAGGCCCATGGGAATCTGAATCTCTTCAGATCAGAGCTCCCACAATACTGGTAAGAAATGAAGACTCAGTGGTTCCAAGGAACACTGATGTCGTGAAGAACACTAAGGTTCAGTGTCACCTCACTGTAGAAGAGCTGCTCAAAGCAAAACCCGAGCTATGGAATCATGTGAAGGATCAGGTCCCAGAACTTGATTCTAATATGCCACAAACAGACTCTAAGCAAAAAGTTCCAGAGATACCTCTCGATAAAATAGGAGACATGTGTGAGGGTGAAGAAGGTAATACTTATCTTCCAATCACCTACCAAGGTTACACAACCAAAGCAATCATAGATTCAGGTGCTGGTGTTGCCATTGCGACCACCTCCTTGTGGAAGCAATGGGGCAAACCCACATTAAGACCAACTAGAATGAAGCTTCAAATGGCCGATGGTCATTTTGAAAGACCTCTAGGATTGCTCGAAGGGATAACTCTAACCACTTGTGGTGTAGAGTTTGAACACACCTTTGCTTTATGTGACTTTGAGAAAAATAACGTCTACGAGATGATCCTAGGAAGACCCTTCCTATGACAATTGCAAATAGTACAGGATTGGGGAACCAACTCCTTGTACTTACAACACAAGGTCAATTTGAAGGATTACACCTTCAGAGATGTACCACCCCTACAGTGGAATTCTATCCACAAAGCAAAAGAAGATTCCATCTCTCTGCATTCTGAAAGTTCACCTGATCCATCATGGCTGCATGAAGATACTCATTTGTGGATGTGCAAGGTCACAGAGGAAGAGGAAAAACGTTTAAAGGCAAGAGAAGAAGGAACTTCGCCAGGAGATAGACCAATTAAAGACCCAGCCTATACACCGATGATCTTTCCAGATGAGGAATTTGAGCCTCATGGCTGGCCATAAATCTTAGCCACCATGGACATTGCTATCAATGAAGAACAATGGACACCTCATTTTGATGAGGAGGGTTATCATATCTCAGTGTTCATGTGTCAGCCCTTGCTAGAAGAATGTGACCCTAGTGATGTCATAGAAGAAGAAGAGAATGACGATGATATAGAGTCCATTGTGATGGATAGTTGCTTTAACTCAGAGCAGCACTATCTAGAAGATATAGGAGTGTTCACCCGGAAAGAAGAAGAACCTCTCACAAGTATTAAAATGGTAAATTTGAAGGATGGAAGTGAGAGCAGTCAAAAGAAAAAGAAAAGAAAAGCAGTGAAACAAGAAGAGGAGGAATCATTGTTTGAAGTACCAGAAAACTTCAAGAAATATGAAGTTGACGACCGCAAAATTTTGGTACGAATGCCTAAGAGAGAGGCCATCATAGGAGAATCATACGATAATAAAGAAAAGACCAAGAAGATTGTAGTGAACATCGAAGAGAACGAAGAGAGATGCACATATATAGGAGATGACCTAAGTGCAAGAGAAGAAATGGAGCTTGTAGCTCTATTAAGGGAATATAGGGATGTGTTTGCGTGGCACTATAGAGACTTGAAAGGGGTAGATCCAAGAATTTGCTCTCATACTATCCCCATGACTGCTGATGCCAAGCCCACCAAACAGAAGCCCTACACATATAATGATACCTATGCATCCAAAATAAAAGAAGAAATTGATAGGTTGATTGAAGTTGGATTCATCTATGAGATTGAGCATACTGAATGGGTGTCCCCCATTGTAGTGGTGCCTAAGAAGCACGGAAAGTTGCGAGTGTGTATTAACCTTAAAAAAGTTAATGCCGCTACTATCAGAGATAGTTATCCACTTCCAATCACGGAACACCTTTTGGAGCGTGTTGCAGGCAAGGAAGTTTATAGCTTCCTTGATGGATTTTCAAGTTACAATCAAGTAGCCATTGCCCTAGAAGATCAACACAAAACAGCTTTTTCCACAGAGTGGGGAATCTTTGCATTTCGTGTGATGCCATTCGGGCTCACAAATGCACCTGCAACATTCCAACGGCTCATGTGTCATGTCTTCAAAGAGTTCTTGCGAAAGAGCTTAGAAGTAACAAGTCCTCAACCTGCTCAACTCTTAACACTTGTTTGAACTCGGCCACATGATCATAAGGATCTCCTAACCCGTCAAAATAATTCTTCATTGCCTTGATCACTTGAGTGGGTCTAAGGGTTCTTGGGTGCTCTCGGGATCTAGGCAATGGAAAATCTTGTTCCTCTCTTTGTTGCCTATGTGCTTGATGTCTCTCTCTTTCAGGTCTTTCATTTTCAAATCCTGACCTATTCCTGGCCACGATGTGTGCAAAACTTACCTCAGGTCTCTCTCTAGTTCTTTCTCTCTGGGCTTCATGAGCGTGGGATGATCCTACTCCTTGGAGGCCATGGGAAACATTGGATCTTGGTGGAGGGAAAATCAATTCACTCTTCCAAGTATATGCATGTCTATCATGTTCTGTTACCAAGAATATCTTCTGTGATGTGTTATCCAGGTAGACAACTTTGCCTGGTATCTCCGGATCTTTGAATTCATAGATGATGACTATGCCCAATTGGCTAGGTTGATCTGGCTTGAATCTCCAAAAGGCTTCCTCTATTTCTCTATTCAAGAAGATTTCTATGCTTTTGTTGTCTTGAGGGATCCAATCTAGTGTGATCACTCTGGTCAGAACTGACTTACCTCTAGGAGTCTGGGGTCCTTGTCCTACATTTCCTTCTTCTAGGTCTCCTATCTCATTCTCATGAATGACATTTCCAAACTCATTGGTCCTATCTCGTAGGTTGGTGACCACATACATGGTTCCATCCTTATCAATGTATGAACCCTCTTTGAACTTGACCACCGGGTGTTCAAGTCCAAAGGATTGATCTAAATTTTTGAGTTGGACCACTGATCGCCTCAGACCATCCTCATAGATGCGAGCACCTAATTGGTTGGTCCGAATATATTCCAATTGTGTCTTATGGGGACCTTCTGGTGTTTGTAGATGGGCAGTCCCTGAGCCACCTGCAGGTTTCCCCATGCTAAAAGACATTTCTGAGTCACTTGTGTCTGAACTTAGTCCGTAAGGATGACCACTTAGTTGTTGTGCCCAAGGCTTAGCTGTATGGTTGACACTGGATTGAGAAGATCTAATGCTTTGTCTATCCTTTCCTAGGTGTCTACCAGATCTCAAGTTCATAAGCTTTGGCTAAGAGTCCAAAATTTCCCCTTGGTATGGTTCACAAATCCTTTGGAGTCCCCTTGGGTTCTTGGTCCCACCTGAGGGTCAACTTCAAAATATCCTATCTGAAAATCAACGCATTATTCTTATAAAAAACAGTTGAGGCCGTGTAGGATTCGAAACGAGCTTTCCAACGAGCTATAGAGCTCAAAAAATGGACTTTGGATGAAAAAGTTATGTCAAATCAGGCTTCTGGGGGTCAAAATAGGCAAACAGGACCTTTTGGAAAAAATCACGATTTTGTGAACTTCAAGAAAATCGCGATTTTGTACCTTGAGAATCGTGTTTTCACAAAATCGTGTTTTGAAAATCGCGATTTTGAGCAGAAAATCGTGTTTTGAAAATCGCGATTTTGAGCAAAAAATCGTGTTTTGAAAATCGCGATGTTGAGCAGAAAATCGTGTTTTGAAAATCGCGATTTTGAGCCTTGAGAATCGTGTTTTTAAAATCGCAATGTTGTGCAGAAAATCGTGTTTTGAAATCGCGATGTTGACCACAGAATCATGTTTTTTTTTTTGAAAATCGCGATTTCGAGCCTTGAGAATCATGTTTTCACAAAATCGTGTTTTTCACAAAATCGTGGTTCTCAGAATCGTGTTTTTTTTTTTACATGAAAATCGCGATTTTGTCTTAGAGAATCATGTTTTCACAAAATTGTGTTTTAGAGAATCGTGTTCTCACAGAATCGTGTTTTTGGCTGAAAATCGTGATTTGTGAGAATCGCAATTTTGAGCACAACCATAGAATCGTGATTCTGAGAATGACCACAGAATCGTGATTCTTTACACAAGCTTTTAGGCGGGAAGCAGAAAATCGTGATTTTCAAAAAAAATTTGAATTTTCACAGAATCGCGATTTTCATCACAGAATCACGTTTTTTGGTGGGAACTTCGAATTTTTGAGCGCCGAGCAATGGCGAGCTCCGTATGTGCAGAAAATCATGAAAAAACACAGCGCTTGCACTCTCTTGCACTTCCTAACTCCTCCTCGCACAATAATGCATGAAAAATGGTATGAAAATGGTGAAAATGCACTAAAAAAACAAGAAATTTCTATGAAGAAGAAGATGGAAGAAGATGGTTTTGGTGATGATGATGAGGATGAAGAAGAAAAATCAGAAAATGAACAAAAATGACAGTTTTTTTACCTTCCAACGTCGCAAATCTACGATCTTACCATCACAATGCTCGTCCTCGAAGCTCTCTCCCCGGCAACGGCGCCAAAATTTGGTGTAGCTCAAGCATAAGCACCACCTCCTTTACTTGTCCATCCGCGGAGATGTGAGGACCGGTATGAAGACCACGAGCAAGTGAAGGCACAAGTGCGTGAGTGAAAGCACACAAACATGCACACACATACACACACGCGCACAAGGTAAGATCAAAGAGAGGAACAATGGAAAGCTTTGATTGCAAATGAGTTCTCTTACAAAAGCTCTATTCTCTAACAAGCTAACCTCAAAAATGAGCTCTCTAGCTCTTTTTATAGTTTTTTGACTAGTTTTGGCCCTGTCCAGACCTAGTGTCCGGCTTAGTTAAAAATTAGGTTCCAAGGCTTATTTGAGGGCTCAATCGAAGTCTAAAAATTATGAAAATTAGTACGATGGTACTTCTAATACTCCTCAAGCTCGAGGACTCCTCGGCTTGAACAAAATGGAATTATAAAAATAGATAATGGTATTTACAATGGTTTTTAGTGATGAAAATCACTATTTTTGTAGGGGTTTCTTTTGAAAATTTGACATACACTTCTTGGAGATCCCTATTTGCTCCCTTTCCTTGTGTGGCCACCTTTTGATGTGCTTCCATGCTTTGTCCTTGACTTTGAGCTTCAACAGATGCACTTGCAAGGTCCTATATTCTAAACTCAATCTCTGATTTTCTTTTACCTCATGTCAAGGGATGCAAGACATCAAGAGAAACCTGGAATGCACTTGTTTCGTTCTTCTCTTCCAACACTCGAGCAAGGAATAACCAATTGTGGATGGAGTTCACAACAATGAAGAAAAGCCCGAAGCAAAATGTGGCTGATTATGTCACAAAGATGAAGAAGTTTTCCGACGAACTTGGAAGCATTGGAGAGGTAATTGAAGAGGAGCAAATCATAAGACAAATCATGAATGGAATCAAAGCAGACGACAAGTGGGAGTCATTCACAACAGCCATGGATTTATACATGGATATGCATGTACCTGACCTCAACACACTCATGGGCCAACTCTTCACTCATGAAGCAAAGATTAACAAAGGTGGTGAGTCCTCAAGAGGTAATCAAACTTCTGCCTTATATTCTGATAAAGCTAAGGTCAAGGACAAGTCAAAGAATAGGAAGAATGAAGATGAAGGAAGCTCTTTCCAAGCAAACTTTGCAGGTAGAGGAAGAGCTAGAGGAAGAGGCAGAGGTGGAAAGCAAGGCAGGGGGAGATTCCAATCATCTCAACCTTGCAACATATGTGGCTTATCTAACCATACTACTGAAGAATGTTTCAGGAACCCGAGGAACTCAAGAGGAAGAGGATTCAATAGAGGTGGCTATGGATCAAATAGAGGTAGATACAATGGAGGCTACAACAACAACAACTACTATAACAACAATTACAACAACAACAACTATCAAAGTGGCCATAGAGGAAGAAGAGATTACAATAACTATGTAGAGGAACAAAGTCAAGAAGATTCATTATTGATTATGAATCTATCAGCGAAGAAGGGTAAGGATGATGATCACATATTTTACATTGATTCGGGATGCTCGAACCATGTAGCAGGAAATGTGGCTTTACTTTCTGATTTGGAAGATCCTCATAACAAGCATGAAGTGCAGACAGGAGATGACACAAAGCACTCAGTGGAGAAGATAGGTAATGTGAAGACATCAGATGGGAATATGAACCTCTTAAGCAAAGTCTTGTATGTCCCTACAATTACCAAAAATTTAATAAGTGTTGGACAGATTGTTGAAAAAGGATTGTAGGTTAGATTCAACCGATTTGGAGCATATGTTGAAGACCCAAGGCAAGGCTTTCGAAGGATTGCCAAAGGAGAAAAGACAGGCAGGCTTTCCACTTTTGAAGTGGAAGATACAAAGAACATAGCTTTGTTTAGCTATGGATCTCAAACTCTTACAGAGTTGGAGATATGGCACAAAAGGCTTGCTCACATTGGTGAGAGGACACTCAAACAGATTTGCAGGGACCAAAGTGTACTTGGTTTGCGTAATATCACAAGGCAACACATGATTTATAAGTGTGAAGCTTGTCAACTCGGCAAGGCTCATAGACAACCTTTCAATAAGAAAGGATATATGCATCAAAATCCTTTGGATCTAGTGCACACGGATGTGTGGGGTCCAAGTAAGGAGCCATCTATATCAGGCTCAAGATATTATGTGTCTTTCATAGATGATTGTAGTAGGTGGACCATTTTGTTTTTCATGAAGCACAAGGATGAAGTGTTTAATTGCTTTAAGAAGTATATTGCTCTTGTTGAAAACCAAACAGGTAGGACTTTAAAAAGACTCAGATCAGATGGTGGAGGAGAATACTTCTCTTCTGAATTTGATGCCTTCTTGCATGAAAGAGGCATTAAAAGGGAAGTCACTACAAGGTATACACCCGAACTCAATGGTGTAGCAGAGAGGAGGAACAGAGCTATTGTCAAAGCAGCAAGGTCCATGCTCAACGAAAAGGGATTGCCGAACTACCTATGGGCAGAGGCTGTGTCGACAGCCACATATCTCATAAATAGACTTCCATCTAAGTCACTAGATGGAACCACTCCATATGAAGTGTGGAATGGAAGAAGACCTAGTCTAGAGCATTGTAAAATCTTTGGATGCTTAGCCTATGCTCACATTCCTTCTCAAGTAAGAGGGAAATTGGATCCCAAGGCAGAGAAGTGCGTATTTATTGGTTATGACCAAAACCAAAAAGGATATAGATTGTACAATCCAACCAATAAAGGATTTTCTGTGAGTAGAGATGTAATTTTTGATGAAAACAAATCATGGTTTGATGATGACAGGAAAGTGAAGCTGCCATATGACTTGGATGAAGATTTTCCATCACTTCAACCAAAGGAGCCAAAGCAGATTGAAGAAAGTGATTCGGAGATTGACCTAGAAGACTTGGAAAGACTAAAGCTATGGAAGAACAAAGGTAAAGCAAAGATGCAGGATGCTACATATGGACCCGAGAGCTCACATCAACCACTTAGAAGGTCTTCGAGGGAGAAGAAGAAACCAGAGAGGTTTGGTTATGATACTTCTTTGGTCACGAAGCACTCAATCTACATTGCAAAGGATTCAACCAATGAAGAACCTACCACATTTGAAGAAGCACAAAGCAAGAAATCTTGGAAAGATGCAATGGATGAAGAAATGGAAGCCTTGAAGGAGAATGACACTTGGGAGCTTGTGCCTAATAATCCATCTATGAAGATAATTGGATCTCGATGGATATACAAAATCAAGAGGAATCCAGATGGAAGTATAAATAGACACAAAGCAAGGTTAGTTGCTAAAGGGTTTGCTCAAACCCATGGTATTGATTATGAGGAGACTTTCTCTCCTATTGCAAAAATGCCTACAATTAGGGTTCTCATTAGTCTTGCTGCATCTAGAAATTGGAATCTTTATCAACTTGATGTAAAGAATGCTTTCTTGAATGGATGGATTTTTGAGGAAGTGTATATGGCACAACCTCCTGGATATGAGGATGCACATCATCCTAACTATGTATGCAAACTAAAGAAAGCTTTGTATGGATTGAAGCAAGCTCCAAGAGCTTGGAATTTCAGATTGGTGACTTATTTGCAGCACCAAGGATTCAAAGCTAGCAAGGCAGATACCTCTTTGTTCATAAAGAGGAATGGATCTGAAGTGATCTATTTATGTGTATATGTTGATGATATTATTATCACAGGCAATGATCTTGAAGGAATCAAACAGGTAAAGAGTCAAATGAAGAAGGAGTTCAAAATCAGTGACCTCGGACCACTCACTTATTTTCTTGGATTGGAGTTGATCTACACAGATTCAGGTATATACATCACACAAAGGAAGTATGTCCATGACATGCTCGTCAAGTTCAAGATGGAAAATACCAAGTGTGTAGGTACACCTATGGAGCAAAATCATAAGCTTAGTGCTTATGAAGGAGAGCCAATTGAAGACATCACAAGCTATCAAAGCTTGGTTGGAAGTTTGAACTATGCAACACTCACAAGGATGGATATATGCTATAGTGTTAGCATATTGAGTCAGTTTATGCATAAGCCGAGAAGACCACATATGGAAGCGGCCAAGAGAGTCCTCAAGTACCCAAAGGGGACCATGAATGAAGGTTTGTTTTATTCATTTACTTCAGATATTGAGCTAAAGGTCTACTCAGATGCAGATTGGGCCGGATCTAAAGATGATAGAAGAAGCACATCAGGATATATATCATTTGCAGGTTCAAAAATCATTTCTTGGTCATCGAAGAAGCAACCAACCGTGGCATTATCTTCTACCAAAGCAAAATATAGAGGTTTGGCTAATGCAACTCAAGAAATCATGTGGTTAAAGTCTTTGTACACATATCTTGGACTTCATTCTTCAACACCTCATATTTTTGGTGACAACACAAGCTCACTACATCTAGCAGCTAATCCGGTATACCATGCTAGGACCAAACATATTGAAGTCCACTACCATTACGTAAGGGAGAAGCTAATGAGCAAGGATACTCAACTATCCTATGTCTCTACAGATATGCAATGTGCCGACATGTTGACTAAAGCTCTTGATGGTACAAAATTAAGTAGATTCAAGTTGATGATTGGCTTGCAGGAAATCAAGGACAATTGAAGACTTATTTGAAGGCCAAGCATGTTAGGCTTGAGGGGGAGCTGTTGGTGCATTTTACCCAAGCCTAAATGCTTGACATATTTGATATCATCCTCATTTGTAAGTCACATGAGTAGTCATGTGAACACCTCTTGTAAAAGAGTTCATTTTATCTCTTGTAAATGGAAAAAGAAAAAAGGAAAAGAATGGCTTACCTCATGCATGATGTAAAAGCAATTTCGTGGCTCTAACTACCAAAACCCACGACTTTTTGAGCTCAGGGAATATATCCTAACTTTGGGGATCACTTTTAGGTGGAGCCATTCAAATTCGAATTCAAAACTCCCTCCAAGAATAGCTATAAAAGGAGCAAGAAGGAAGAGGCGATTAGCAAGCCTTGTATGTGACCACTTGATGTCATTTTGTAGAGATTGAAGAGCTTACTCCATAGCTCTATCATTCTACTCCCATTGTGCAAAGATTCATTGCCAATGTGGTTGTAACTGTTGATGTATGAAACACCACAAGAAATGAATTAATGTGACACTAGAACACCTCTATGGTCACCATTAACTCATTGCCACTCCAAACTTTGAGAAATGATAGCCTAAAGTGAGAACTTTGCTTCTACAGAAATTCCTAGTCACCGAAATGACATACCTTCAGTATTTTGCTAATTTCTCCTAGCTCACATATTATTTCTCCATGAAACTTTATAGGCTGACCCTAAAAGATTAGAGCTTTCCAACAAGCTATCATATGCATCAAAAGCATATCTAGAACTCAAGTTATGGCCCTCACACGATGACCCTATATGACCTTCCAGAACTGGAAATTTTTGCCTGTTTTAGTATTCCTAGGTGTCTAAAAATAAAAATTCGATGCCTAGCATCAAATTTCAGTCAAGGCCGATGCCGGGCATCGACTTTGAGCTTTTTTAGGCCCTTTTTCTGCACTTGAAATAGCTTCTTTTACACACACATGAAGAAGACCACTTGTATGCTAGAAGTCGATGCCGGGCATCCACTTTATGCTGAAACTCGATGCCAGGCATCGAGTTTCTCCACAAACTTCATGTTTTAGAAGATTCAACAACAGGTGTAACACACAGAGAATGAAAACAATGACTTATCAGCCAAGATTCGATGCCAGGAATTGAATTGCTCAGAAAACTTGAAGTTTTGAATTCATCACACAGTAGGCAAGCATGGAGATGATGGAGAGAGACTCATACACAGAACTTTACTCAGTTCTTTCTCATAGCTATGAAAACTCAAAAGTTTTACAGATGCTTTCTCACTCAGAGAAGCCCGACTATACTCAGTCGTATAAAATGAACTCCTTCTTCTACTTCTTCTCTCTCTGTCACACTCCGCCTCAGTTGATACAAACTAACTTATATAGATTTTCGTATTCTCGTGATTTAAAAAAAAACTTCTAGAACTAAAGTGAACTAACTTTACAAATATGATACATTTGTGAATTTGTCCCTTCACATAGGCATGGGGTTTTCTTCCTAAGATTTGACCTTCAAATATATGTCCAATTAGTGATTGTTTCTCCAACAGCTCCCCCTCAATCACTAATTGACATTCCCTGTTTCTTCATATCATCTTCTTTTCTTTTACTCCTGCCATGCTTTTGAATCTGTTGGTCTTCACACCATCCAAGCTCTTTGTCATTATGTCTGCTAACTGATCTTTGGTAGAAATGTACTCCACTTCAATCTCCTTCTCCATTACCTTTTCTCTGAGAAAATGATACTGTATCTCTATGTGCTTTGTCCTTGCATGAAAAACTCGATTTGCTGCAAGATAAAGTGAACTCATATTATCTCCATGTATTGTAGGTGTACCTTGATCAATGCCCAAGCTTTTGAACAATGTCTGCATCCATATGACCTCCTTAGCTGCTTCCACAAGTCCTTTGTACTCAGCTTCAGTTGATGATAATGCTACTGTATGTTGTTTCTTTGAACACCAACTTACAAGCTTATCACCAATGTATATCATGTAACCATGAGTTGATCTTCTGTCATCCTGGTTACCTGCCCAATCTGAATCACTATAGGCTCTCAACTTCAAATCTGATGTAAAAGGATAATATAATCCTTCCTTTATAGTTTTGACCTGCAATCCAATGTGGGTCCTTTGGGCAATGCATGAATTGTGACAAAACTCCCACTGCATAACTAAGATCAGGTCTTGTTAGTGTAGCATAAATCAAACTACCCACAAGAGATTGATACTTCCTCATATCTTTGTAGTCTGCACCATCATACTTACTGAGCTTGTGATTAACTTCAAGTGGAGTTGAAGCTTCTCTGCAATTTTCCATATCAAACTTCTTCAACAAGTTCAGAAGATACCTTTCTTGTGACACATATATGCCATGATCTGTATAAGTAACTTCCATTCCAAGAAAGTATGAAAACTTTCCTAGGTCACTGATCTTGAATTCTTTTTCAAGTAATCTCTTTACCTCCTTGATTCCTTGATCTGAAGTACCTGTGATTGTAATGTCATCTACATAAATACAAATGTAGATTGTACCTTCCTCTGTTCTTTTGATAAGTAGACTTGAATATGCTTTTGAACTTTTATATCCAAGATCATTGAGATACTTCACCAGTCTATAGTTCCAAGCTCTTGGAGCTTCCTTCAATCCATACAATGCTCTTCTCAACCTGCAAACAAAATTTGGATACCTGGAATCTATAAACCCTTGAGGTTGTTCCATGTATACCTCATCTGATATGTATTCATTCAAGAATGCATTTTTTATATCCAATTGACTTAGGGTCCATCCTTTTGAAGCTGCAATAGCAATGATTGTTCTTATAGTTGACATCTTAGCTACAGGACTGAATGTCTCATCATAATCTATGCCATAGGTCTGGGCATAGCCTTTCACCACCAATCTAGCTTTGTATCTGGCTATACTTCCATCTGCAAGCTTCTTCACTTTATAAACCCATTTATTTCCAATTACTTTCTTACCATTTGGTTTAGGAACAAGTTCCCATGTCTTGTTCTCCTTCAGTGCATTGAAATCTTCCTTCATTGCTTCTTTCCATTGCTTCTTACCTTTAGCTTCATCATAGTTCTGAGGTTCTTCATCATCTTTGACCATATATGCATAGTTCTTCTGAGTTATGTAAGAAGTATCATAAGAATACCTTTCTGGTTCTCTTCTAGTCCTGCTTGACCTTCTTGGTTCACATTCTTCATAAGTTTCTGGATACACTTCTTCATCAAATATAGGAGCTTCTTCATCCCTTCTTGTTAATCCACTTGTGGATGTACTTGCTTGCATATAGTCTTCATCTCTATTTACCTGCACAATTGATTTTCCTTTCTCACATCTTCTTACCTCTTCTTAAAATTCTTCAGCTGTGTGACTTTGATCTGCATACCAACCTTTCTGTTCATCAAATGTAACATCTCTAGAAACAAGAAATTGTTTTGTTAGAGGATTCCACAACCTGTAACCCATCTGCTTTTCATCATAACCAATGAACACATATTTTTCTGCCTTTGGTTCAAGTTTATGCCTAAGCTGTGATGGCACATAAGCATATGCAATTGATCCAAACACTCTACAATGATCTAGTGTTGGTTTCTTACCCCACCAAACTTCATATGGATTCATTCCATTCAGAGCTGCACATGGTAATCTATTCACAAGATATGTAGCTGTATTTACAGCTTCAGCCCAAAGATAATTTGGACAATTCTTCTCCTTCAACATAGCTCTAGCAAACTCAACCAAAGTCCTATTCCTTCTTTCTGCTACACCAGTTTGTTGTGGTGTATACCTGCAGGTTATTTCTCTCTTAATACCTGCATTCCAAAGATAATCATTGAACTCTTGGGAGAAGTATTCTCCCCCTCCATCAGACCTCAGTCTTTTAAGCTTTTGACCTGTGACTCTCTCTGCATATGCATGAAAATGCTTGAAAGCTCCAAACACTTCTGATCTTTCCTTCAAAACATATAATGTTATCCCTCTTGTAGCATCATCAATGAAAAGAACATAATACCTTGAGCCACTGATAGATCCTTCTTTTGTTGGTCCCCATACATCTGTATGAATGAGCTCTAGTAATCCATCATGTTTGAATCCTTTCTTCTGAAATGGTAACCTGTGTGCTTTACCCATTCGACATGCTTCACATTTATAAACCATATGTTGACTTTGCACATTTGGTAATCCTAGTACAGACTGATTAGCAACCATAGCTTTAATTCCTCTTTCATTGAAATGACCTAATCTCTTATGCCAGAGATCAAGTTCTGTAATCACTCCTTCACCATGTGTGAGCAAAGCTTGACCAATGTTCCCTTGTACTCTTAAAGTAAAGAGTCTACCTTCTTTCTTACCAGAGACAATCTATTATATCCATTCTCTGGATCTTCAACAAATACTCCTTCATTTGTAAACCTGACTTGAAAAACTTTTTCAACTATCTGTCCCACACTAATCAAGTTTTTAGGTATTGTAGGAACATACAAAACATTGGTTAGCAAATCTGCTCCACTCTTGCATTTCACTTTTCCAATTGAATGTACACTATGTCTTGTATTATCAGTTGTTTGAACTGTGTGACTAGAAATGCCTTTTTCCAATTCTGACATCAATTCTATGTTTCCTGACAAATGATTAGAACATCCAGAGTCAATGTAAAATACCTTTAGATCTTCTTTATCTGATGTGCTGATTGAATTCATCATCAATGATGTATGACTTTCATTCTGTGTGTCATTTGCATAGTTGTAGTAGGTGGTGTTGTAGGATTGATTCTGTCCCCAACTTCTTCCTCCACCTCTACCATAGCCTCCTCTTTGACTTTGTCTACCTCTTTGAAATTTACTTTGATATCTTCCACCTCGACCTCTGCTATTGTTGTTTTGATTCTGGTTTGATCCTTGTTGATTGTGCCAACAGTCATGAACCAAATGATTACTCAATCCACAGATCCAGCAAGCCTTCTTGTTGTTATTTTGATTACCTCTTCCTCTTCCAAAACCTCTTGCTCTTCCTCTGCCAGTGCCTTTACCTCTTGCATAATAAGCTTCAGAACTAGACTCCTCTTCATCTTTTGCTTTGCCTTTATCTCCTTTCTTCTTGTTCTTCATGTACATTGCAGAACTTTGTCCTTTATCTCCATCTCCCTTCAAGTCTTGCTCATATGTGAGCATCAAACCAAGCAACTGATTCAAATCTGGAACATAATGATTTAATGAAAGTTCTGTTGATAAGACAAAAGGTTTCCACCTTTCATCCCCTCTCAAACCTGCAAGTAGCTGAGCAATCAATCTGTGATCTTCAACATCTTCATCTATGGATCCAAGACTATCTGCTAGATCCTTCATCTTAGTGACATAATCACTAATACTTTGACTTGGCTTCTTCTTGAATGTTGTAAACTCTGACCATAGACTTGCTTTCCTTGCTTTGGTAGTACTTTGGAAATGATACTCCAATGCATTCCATATATCTTGAGATGATTCCAATCCTCTGATATGTGGTAGCAAATGATCAGAGATTGTATTGTAGATATATGCTTTTGCACTTGCATCCTTCTTCTGCCAATGCTTTAAAGCATCAAGTTCCTCTTTCTTTGGTCGGCTTTCATCTTCAAATAGTGGCTTCTCTTCTTCACCTGTAACATATATCATGAGATCCTTACTCATAAGTAAGGCTTCCATTCTCATTACCCATGCGGGGTAATTATCTCTGTCCAGTTTGTCAATGGAGATATGATCTGCCATAGTTCTTTCCTTCTACTGCAACCTATGAGCTTAAAGGATAAAGGATAATACCTTTTGAAGTTCTTTGTATATGAGGATACTTTTGAAGTAACCTTTTCATGCCTTGTGTCTTCAAATGCTTCACCTTTGAAACTTTAATGGAAAACTTTACAAAACTTCTCATACCTTTGTCGTCTTCTGCTCTCGAGAATCTTGACCATTAACTCATTGCCACTCCAAACTTTGAGAAATGATAGCCTAAAGTGAGAACTTTGCTTCTACAGAAATTCCTAGTCACCGAAATGACATACCTTCAGTATTTTGCTAATTTCTCCTAGCTCACATATTATTTCTCCATGAAACTTAAGAAGATCAAACTAGATAAGTAGAGCTTTCCAACAAGCTATCATATGCATCAAAGCGATCTCTAGACCTCAAGTTATGGCCCTCACAAGATGACCCTGTATGACCTTCCAAAACTGAAAATTTTTGCCTGTTTTAGTATTCCTGGGTGTCTAAAAATAAAAATTCGATGCCTAGCATCGAATTTCAGTCAAGGTCGATGCCGGGCATCGACTTTGAGCTTTTTTAGGCCCTTTTTCTGCACCAGAAATAGCTTCTTTTACACACACATGAAGAAGACCACTTGTATGCTAGAAGTCGATGCCGGGCATCCACTTTATGCTGAAACTCGATGCCAGGCATCGAGTTGCTCCACAAACTTCATGTTTTAGAAGATTCAACAACAAGTGTAACACACAGAGAATGAAAACAATGACTTATCAGCCAAGATTCGATGCCAGGCATCGAATTGCTCAGAAAACTTGAACTTTTGAATTCATCACACAGTAGGCAAGCATGTAGATGATGGAGAGAGACTCATACACAGAACTTTACTCAGTTCTTTCTCATAGCTATGAAAACTCAGAAGTTTTACAGATGCTTTCTCACTCAGAGAAGCCCGACTATACTGAGTCGTATAAAATGAACTCCTTCTTCTACTTCTTCTCTCTCTGTCACACTCCGCGTCAGTTGATACAAACTAACTTGATTTTCGTATTCTCGTGATTTAAAAAAAAACTTCTAGAACTAAAGTGAACTAACTTTACAAATATGATACATTTGTGAATTTGTCCCTTCACATAGGCATGGGGTTTTCTTCCTAAGATTTGACCTTCAAATATATGTCCAATTAGTGATTGTTTCTCCAACATTAATCATATGTGAATCTATACATTTATTATCATCTACTCCTCTGTTTTGTTCTCTGCTATACTCACACAGAGCAGTAACGTCAGAAGGTTATCTATCGAGTTCTACTGAACCTTTTTCAGTGATTTAACTTGCGTTGGATAGCTCATACTGTTTAGTTTCTACCTATAAATTTTCAAGGTCATCAGATTAATAATTTTGAAGATATCTGCAATTTACTGCTCACTGGTCTATCTCTGCAGAGCCCCGAGAATGGTGGGCATGTTCTAGAAATTGATAAATCTTGTTCTCAGTGCTCAGTCCA
>CM035409.1:62060488-62135488 GCA_020310875.1 Ceratopteris richardii
CCTCATAAAAGAATGCATAATCCAAAGTAGCACTCACATAACGTAGAGTGCACCTCAGAGCATCCAAATGTGGGTTCCTGGGAACCTGCATAAACTGACTTTCAAGTCCAACAGTATAGCTTAAGTCAGGCCTTCTCATTGAGATATATAAGACTTCCCACAATTTTCCCGTACATAGTAGCATTTTTCAATGCTTCACTTGATGTAGTATCCAACTTCAAATTCTGATCTAATGGCATAGAAATTGGCTTACAATCAGCCATACCATACTTTTGCAACATATTCAAGGAATATTGCCTTTGCGACATCCATATACTTGTTTCTATATGTATAAACTCAATGCCCAAGAAATAACGCAGCACACCAAGATCTTTCATGTCATTTTTCCTACGTAAGAAGTTGCTTTACCTTTTTGATGCTTCCTTCATTATCACCACCTACAATCAGATCATCAACATAAATAGCCACAATAGTGATTCCATGGTCAGCCTTCCTTGCATATAGTGAGTGATCTCCATCACATATAGAAAACCCAATGCTGGTTAAGTAATCAGCAATCCTTGCATGCCATGCACGAGGGGCTTGCTTCAGCTCATACAAAGCTTTTTGCAACCTGCAAACATATTGTGGATGCTTTGAGTCTTCATATCCTTGTGGCTGGTCCATATATACTTCTTCTTGTAAGTCACCATGTAGGAAAGCATTCTTCACATCCATCTGATGCAAAGTCCATCCTTTTCCTGTAGTTAATGTAACAAGTGTTCTGACAGTAGACATTTTAGCTATAGGGTTGAATGTTTCCTCATAATCAATGTCATATGTCTATGCATATCCTTTCGCTACCAATCGTGCTTTATACCTACTTATGCTACCATCAGCATTATGCTTTACCTTGTAAACCCATTTGCAGCCTATGGGTTTCTTTCCTTGTGGCAATGGAACTAGCTTCCATGTATCATTTCCATAAAGTGCAGCCATCTCCTCATCCATAGATTTTTCCCAATCTGCATTTTCAATTGCATCTTCAAAACAAAAAGGTTCAACATTTTGTATTACCTTGGTCATGTAGGCACAATGACGAGCCATATAACTGTCATACGTCAATCGTTGCACTGAATTCCGCATCCTCCTAGAACTTCTTGGTCCTGGGTCACTTCTCCTTGTATCATCTGCATGTGCCCTTCTTAATCCCGAAGTCTTCACAGAGGGCAGTCCCAGTTCCTCATCAAGAATCGTTTCTAAACCGTTTGAATCTCCATGAAGGTCTTCAAAGCCTACACATGTTTTACTACCAACAGAAAGCTTTTCTTTACCTTTCTTGGATGTATTTGATGAATTTGTTGGACTGAAATTTCCACGCAATCTTCCACTCCATGGATTTGAGTTGGAACTATTGCTTGATGATTCATCTGGTCCACTCAAAACTTGAGATTCTACACTTGATTTTTCAGCATTTTCTTTATCATTTGGTTCAATATTCAGTCCTTCTTTGGCATCTGCATAGAAACTTGACATTTCATCAAATACCACATCTCTCCTCACTTGCACCTGTTGTGTGAGTGGGTTATAACATTTGTACCCCTTTAGCTCAAGGGAGTATCCAATGAAGACACATTTTTGTGCTTTCAGACCAAGCTTCATCCTCAACTCATCTGCAACATGTACATATGCAATACAGCCAAAAAATTTCATATGTGATAAGTTTGGCTTTTTACCTATAAACTTCTCTTCAGGTGTAACTTGATGTACAACAGTAGTTGGAGTTCTATTCATGATGTATATAGCTATATGCACAACTTCTACCCAATAACAATGAGGCATATTCTTTTTAGCCATCAAAGCTCTTGCTATTTCAGTAATATGTCTATTTTTGCATTTAGCAATGCCATTTTGTTGTGGTGTGTACCTGCATGAAAATTGACACCGAATTCCATGATTTTTTAGAAAACTGTTGAACTCATTTGACATGTATGACCTCCTCCATCAAATCTTAATGTCTCAATGTACTTCCCTATCTGCTTTTCCACCATAGCTTTAAAATTTTGGAAGTGCGTGAACACCTCACTCTTCTCTTTCATGAAATATACCCATACTTTGCGTGTATGTTCATCAATGAAAGTAACATAAAACCTGCAACCGCCCATAGATGTGGTCTTTCCAGGACCCCAAACATTTGTATGTACTATTTCTAGCACATTCTCACTAACATGCTTGTCATGCGGAAACGATGATCTTGACTGTTTACCAAATTGACATGCTGCACATCCCTTTTGCATCTCTGAAACCTTGAAATTTGGTAGTCCATGAACAATCTCTTTTGACTGCATCAGTTACAGCCTTTATAAATTTGTGTGTCCAATCGTTTGTGCTAGATCTCTATATCAGCAATAACTCGTGCACCTTTTTCAAACATGGATGCATTTATTTTAGGAATCTTCACATTTAAGGTGAACATCCTACCCACTTTGTTTCCTTTGGCAACCAATCGTCCATCCTGCTTGTACTCCTCTACATATAATCCATTAGCATTGAACCTGACTTGTAATCCCTCGTCAACCATTTGCCCAATAGAAACCATATTCTTTGTTATATTTGGAACATGTAGCACATCAACAAGATGCTTTACCTTTCCATCCTCCATAGATAGTGTTATGTTTCTTGTCTGCTCAATAGGATGTGATGTCTCATCACCTGTTTCAACATATCCAGGAATTGGCATTTTTTGCAAAGTACTAAACCATTTTGCATGACTGGTCATGTGATTTGAAGCACCTGAATCAACATACCAGACATTATCATTTGATTTTGAAACACCTGTAGAGATCCTATCCATCATGTGATGTTGAACCATGAATAGCTTCTCAAAATCATATGCACTAGTGTATGCATAGTTCTTTTGCTACCTTCTGTTATTTTGATTCTTCAACCTACAATCACGTTCAAAGTGTCCAAGTTTACCACAATTCTAGCATCCTTTACTATCATTACCTGAATCATTTCTTTGGAAACTTTTGTGACCTCTTTGGTGCCCCCTGCCTTGAAATTGTCCTCTTCCTCCTCCATGATTCTGTTGTTGACCTTGGTCTTGGTTACTGTTTCCTCTTCCACTTCTGAAACCTCTATCTCTGCCTCTTTCTCTGCCAGAGTAGAATACCTGCTCAGAACTCGGCTTTCCTTGGGAGTTTGAATCCTCACCAAGATTCTTTTCTTCAATAATCAGCATAGATACTAGATCAGCAAAATTTGGAATATTTTTGGTGGTCTGTATAGAAGTTTTAAAGTGCTCATATGCAGCTCCTAAACCACGAAGGCATACTTCCACCTTATAATCATCATCTACATTCACTCCAATAGATGCAAGTGACTCACATATGCTTTTGATTTTCAAGGTATAGTCACTTACTGACATGCTCTTTTTCTCCAAGGTGTGTAGCTCATTTTTGAGTTGCGATTTTCGTGCCTTTGTATTGGTTTCATATAATGTGACCAAACTGTTCCAAGCCTCTTTTGAAGTCTTGGCATCCTGTATGTGTCCAATAATGCTATCATGTATGCTAACAGATAGCCAATACATTACCTTTCGTGCTCCTTGATTCCATTCCTCATATGCTTTTACCTGATCTGCAGTCCGATTACTTTCTAATAACTATAGAAAATTTTCATTCTCTCCTTTGATGTACTTCTAGTAGCCTTTTCCCATTAAGAAATTCATCATTCAGAATCTCCAAGCATGGAAGTTGTTCTTTTCCAGCTTATCACTCATATGCTGACTCATTCCATCTGCGTTCGCCATTTCTACAGCAATTCACAACACTGCAAAATACTACAAGTAGCACTTCTACTTGAACACTGTCGCACTATGACGTGATAATTCGATCTTAGAAAAACATAGTTTTCATGTATCAATAGTACACGAAATCGCTTGAAATTCTAGATCTGGAATATATGAGTGTTGCCGAACAAAACGCAAGTTACAGATTTTGAAACTGATCTCATTTTTCTATGGGCCCCACCTTGTGGGCTCAAAACGAAGGTCGAAATGTCTTCTACCTTCATGCTGATTTTTGTAGCAAACGGAGGTCATTTGTGAATCGTGATTTCTCCACGCCTTGCTGCATACTCTTCACCGTCACCTTCTCCATGAGCTTTCTATAGCCACATTGGCTCTGATACCATGTCAGGAGGAAGGAGATAAGGAAGAGAGCTTACACACACACTCTCACTCTCAAGGAGAAGCACACACATAGATTGAGGCAAGGAAGAATGGTCTTCTTCTTCTTCTTCTATAACATAGAAAGGAATGTACAGGAGTGACCTAAAACAAGAATACAATAAGTGCAATATATAAAGACCAGTACATGAGAAAAAACCTAATGTCCGCGAATGAGTGAGCTGGCAAGAAACAAATATGCCATCACTCTCCGTAGATAAATCTAATAAAGCTCAATGAAGTATCCCTGACATATACCGGCGTGACCACTATACATGTTAGAGAAACGAAAAACTGGTACGTGTCATCTTGGATCATCACATGTTGAGCTTGATATCTCAACACATCTGCCATTATGATCCATAGTTGTTTCACAACAAGAATATGTGTCATCATGTAAGGACACATTGGATAGTTGGTTTCATCAAGATTAACTTGAGCTTGAATCATGCAAAAGAAAAGCATTGTTGCATGCCATTCCACTAAAGAATAAGAATTCGATGAGATCTTTACTCGAAAGAAAGCAAAAATGAATGCTAAAATTTCAGCTCAGAATCTGTCACTCTAATGGCAATTCAAACTGCACAAATGGCTTCGAAATGGGGGTTAATCTTTATTGCATTTTTCTATGCTTCAAATTTGATTTACATTGTTAGAGTTGCATGCACACCCGAACACGAAAAACTAAAACTTGAGAAGGAGTTGAACCTACTCTGATACCACTATTTGGTGTCTATAGAAGTGCGAGACACACACAAGAAGCACACATAAGGATCATAACCATAGCAAGACAAACCAAGAAGACGGATGGTTGGAATAGCTCTCTCTATTGACAATGCACTGAAGTGAAGAGTTGAATAATATTCGTGAGTACAAAGTACCACCACATACGAGTGAATGATGTATCTGGGAACATGGGAAGAAAAAATGTAGCTAGCACAAGAGTAAATAGTGCCCATGTATAGGGAAGAGGTTCACATCAAAACTACTCAAGAAGCACATAAGTGTAAACATTCTCATATCAGTTATGTTTTTAATTGTGTCTATGGCGTGAGTTCAATTTTTTTATGATTATACATGGTTTATTAAAATAATTTATTTGTTTTAAGTTACCTATATGACAAAAACTCACTAATTCTTTCTATTAGAATTTATTTTTCATATGTGATTTATTACTTTAATTGTATCATTCATTCATATATGTATGTCTATGTATGCATATTTTTGTACATGTGTTTATCTATGTGTGTATGTGTGTGTATGCACTTGTATGCATATACGTATATTTGTGTACATGCACATATCTATGAGCATGTGCATGTGCACGTGCATGTCCATGCATGTGCATGTGCATGTGCATCGATGTGCATGCATGTATGTTTTCTACATGTACATGTGCATGTGTATGTGTATGTGTATGTGTATGTGTATGTGTATGTGTATGTGTACGTGTATATGTATAAGTATGTGTGTGTATTTCTATATTGTTGGAACAATAATCTTACACTATTCTTGAGGTGGACTTGTTCCAAATCAAAGAAGCTATGGTTTGGATTATGCCAAAATATCCATCGAAGTGTTCTTTTACCTATGCTCATTTATTGTATTCTTTTCAAAGATTTTTATGGATCATTTACCATTGTAAATGCCTAGAGCTTTACAAATGTAAAGGGAGAAAAAGAGAGCTAAAATTCCATGAATTTGAGGTGGTTGCATTGCAATCGATGAACCAATCAATCACCTAAAAGTAGATTGAACTAGATCTTCATTTTTCCTTGATTGTAGGAAAGTGAATTGATTCTCTTCAACAACCTTTACCGCCTTCATTTGAATTCAAGATCCACTTGTAGAAGTTTTGGAGCACTTCATGATTCTATATAAAGACTTCAAATCACCTGTACATTATAAGGCAACAATATACATACACTTGTGGTCATCATTATCTTGCTCCTTCATTTCTATACATCATCTTCTTCAATAATAGTAAGCTTGTAGAGGCATTTTCTCTCTCTACAAAGCTCCAAATATGATATTTCATCACTCAATGGCAAGAAATTAGTGTCTAGTTTATGTTTATAAGTTTTCAAAGCATTTGGTTAAGTAGATGTGGAGAAATCTTATTTTTTCTATCTTAGGGTCTTTCTCTATGCTTCCGTGAAAAATAGGAGGTAGCACTATTAAGTGTTTGGTTCATTCCAAAAGAATATTTTGCTTATTTATTGTACTCTTATGCATTTTATACATTCAACCCTATTTGTATCACTCCTCCAAAAGTAGTTTTTCCCATTGTAATCACATTGGCTAGATCGAACTTCGTCGCTTCACAACTCACTTATCTACCTCCTACAAGCTTCTCCAAGTTCTTTTAGTGATATCAGATCTAGATCAAGATGGGTGAAAACTTTCCCTCAATGATTGAGAAGCTTGATTGACAGAACAATGCAGCTTGGGAAATTAGAATGGAGGCCTATTTGCAAGGTAGAAATCTTCATGGAATTCTAGTGGGTGATGAAGTTATGCCTAATCCAAGGTCCAAAGAAGGAGGTACAGAAGAGGAGACAGATAAACTCACACTTTGGTGTGCAAGGGATGCTCAAGCAAAGTTGTAGATACTAAAATATATCTCTGAGTTTCTATTACCACATATTAGAGGATGCAAGACATCTCAAAAGACTTGGGATGCCCTAGAGAATTTCTTTTCTGCTAGCACAAAGGCAAGGAAGAATCATCTTTGGAATGTGTTCAACCAAATGAAGAAGATGCCTAACCAAAATATCACAGAGTTTGTTACCAAGGTCAAGGAGGTTGTACTGGATCAATTGGCATCCATGGAGAGCTGATTGAAGAAGAGGCCATCATGAGGCAAATTCTCAATGGGATGAGAAGTGATAAGCAATGGCAATCTTTCACCACAACTTATGATCTCATCATGGATGTGCAAACTCCAAAATTCAACATCTTTCTTCGACACCTCTTCATTCAAGAGGCCAACAATAGCATAAAGGAAGGTAAACTCCTATCATGGTAATTCAACTAGTGCTCTATATGAATATAAAGACAAAAAGTTGGAAGGCAAGAAGAAGGAAGAAGATAAAGAGGAGAATTCCCAAACCAACTTTGCAGGCAAGAGCAAGTGGAATGGAAAGAAGAAAGGATGAAAGCATGAAAAAAACAAAGGTTATAACGTTCAACATTGTGATCTGTGATAAGTCCAACCGCACTACTCTGAATTTCTAGTTCACTGGGGAAAACTAGAAAGGAAGTGGAAGAGGTGTATATGGTAGCAATAGAGGCAAAGGTGGACACAACTTCAACAATAACAATACAGGCCATAATAGAAGGGAGTACAACAATTATTCTGAAGATCAAGCACATGAAGACTCATTGTTTCTAATGAATCTAAGCCACAAAGAAGGTAAACAAGATGACCATTTGTTCCACATAGATTTAGGATGTTCAACTCATGTTGTAGGAGACATTGTTCTTGTATCTCATTTGGAAAGTCCAAAGAATAGACATGAAGCTCAAACAAGGGATGACACAAAGCACAATGTGGAGAAGATTGGTAATGTCAAAGCTTCCAATGACAGGGCAAACGTTTTGAGTAAGGTTCTCTATGTACCCACTATCACTAAAAACCTAATAAGTGTAGGTCAAATAGTTGAAAAAGGCTTGCAAGTTAGGTTCACCCAACATGTAGCTTTTGTGGAAGATCCATGTCAAGGCTTTAAGAAGATAGCCAAGGGTGAGAAGCATGGTAGGCTCTTTAGTTTTGAAGTAGGAGAAACAAGGAACATAGCTCTATTCACTTTTGGGTCTCAAACCCTAAGTGAGCTTGAAGTGTGGCATAAGAGACTTGCTATTGTGAATGAAAGTGTGGTACCCAAGTCATGAAGTCTTAGGGACTTGTGTCCATAAGACTGTACCTCAATCCCCCACAAGTGCATATAGTGGTGGTATGTGTGTGTGTGTCTATGTGTGTATGTATGTGTCTATGTGTGTATATACGTTTGTATGTGTATATATGTGTGTGTATGCATGTGCATGTGTGTGTGTATGTGTGTGTGTGACAGGCTGTAAATGGTGTGGAAATCCTCTTTTTTCTGGCACAATATGTTGTGGTCTAACACTTTTGGATATGCTGGATATATCCACTTGCATGAACAAGGCAAATTGTTTCATAAATGCATGCCCATTACTCTAGTCGTAGAACCAAAGATTAAGTGTAGAGTTCCTATATCTTTGTGGTTCATGGATGTAGAAAGGAAGGGTCCTACATATGCCCACAGATAAGGTAGAGATACATGCAAAAAATTATGTATGTATTAATGATTCAATATAGCAGCTACATACATGCGAATCGTTACATCATGTGAAACATGAGTGAGTCGCGACTGTTCAGCCATTATTTTCGGGACATGGCATTTGGCCACAAGGTTCATATGTGGAACATCCACGTAATCATAGTTAAGCCGCTTCAACACACCCCTCTAACTAGATTACTGGAATGTGACACAAATGTTACTTGATTTCAATGATTCCAAGATGTTTCCTGCAGAGGTTATCTGCTCCCACAAGCTTCTTAAGCATATCAGTGTACATTAGATGAGTTGATACATATGCAAGATGAAGTTTTTTTTGCTCCACAAGATCACATATAAAATGAAACTTTAAATCAACATGTTTTGTTTTCTCTGAGTGTTTGGGGTTGCTAGCCAAATGTATGCATGATTGGTTATCACACATAATCTACAAGGGAATTGATGTCATTGGTAAGAGCCCTTGCATGACCGTTTGGATCCAAAGTCCTTTTGCCGTGAGTGCTAAGGCCACAAATTGAGCTTCTACTAATGAAAATGCAACTATTGTCTTCTTCTTGGAGAACCATGTGCTATTTGCCATTTAACTGGCTGTAAAACTAGCCTATTAAATTACAGAGCATTAGACACACCGATTGATATCAGATTTGGAGCTTATCTAGTCCATTTATTTTGCTTCAATGATGGACTCTTAATGGATGGCGCCTCTCCTCTGTCAAAAATAGTGGCTCGTTCCTAGCCATGCAAGCACCTAAATGTTGCATGCATGGATGCTAGACCCCATAGCTGCTCATACTCATTCCCAGAGATTGCATTTCACCTTCCTCGTCTAATGGAATAACTTCCTTGATGGTAGCTTTCTCTCACGACTGACGAAGTCTTGCGGACCTTCTGTGCTCCTCTGGCATAGATTCCATAGACTCGCCACCTTGTGGAGTACGTGAGGAATAATGACATTTACTATCAATGTCCTAGCTATGATACCCAACGGGCTGCCACATGAGTAGTGATCGTACATCTAGCAAATTGATATTTTATGAATTTATTTTTTTGTTATTTGAGCTTTTGAAATAACTAAAAAGTGACGGACTTAAAAGCGATAAATACTCCTAAAAACTGTTCACATTAACATGGTTTTACCCGCATGTGTGTGTGTCTATGTGTGTCTATGTATGTGTAAGTTTTTGTATGTGTATGTGTATGTGTGTATATGTGTATGTGCATGTGTGTGTGTCTATGTGTGTGTATGTATGTGTAAGTTTTTGTATGTGTATGTGTATGTGTATGTGTATGTGTATGTGTATGTGTGTATATGTATATATGTATGTGAGTATATATGTTTGTCTATGTGTGTGTATGTATGTGTAAATATCTATATGTGTATGTGTATGTGTTTGTATGCATATGTGTGTGTATGTGCTTGTGTTTATGTGTGTATACATATGCATGTGTGTATATATGTATATATATGCATGTGTGTGTACAAATGCATGTCAGTATGTATGCACATGTGTGTATGCACATGTGTGTATATATATGATTGTGTATGTATGTGTGTGTGTATATGTGTGTATGTGTGTGTATGAATGGTTTTCTATTTGTGTGTATGCATGTGTTCGTATGTGTGTTTGCATGTGTTTGTATGTGTGTGTTTGCATGTTTTTTTATAGTGTGTTTGTGTGTGCATATGTGCATATGTTTGTGTATATGTGTGGGTATGAATATGTGTGTATGTATGTGCATGTGTGTGTATACATATGTCTATGTATGTATGCATATGCATGTGTGTGTATATATGCATGTGAGTGTACATATGTGTGTCTATGTGTGTGTATGTATATGTGCAAGTATCTATATGTGTATGTGTATGTGTGTGTATACATATGCGTGCATTTGTGTATCTTTGTATATGTGTGTATGCACATACGTGTGTATATGCATGTGTGTATGTATGTGCATGTGTGTGTATGCATGTATCTATGTATGTATGCATATGCATGTGTATCCATGTGTATGCATGTGTATGCATGTAAGTGTATGTGCATCAATTTGCATGCATGTGTTTATGTATGTATGCATATGCATGTGTATGCATGTGTGTGTATGGTTTCATGTGATTGTATGTACGCATGTGAGTGTATGTGTGTGTATATATTTGTTAGAATCTGTATGTGCATGTGTATATGTGTATGTGCATATCTATATGTGTGTCTATGTGTGTGTATATATGTATACGTATCTATATGTGTATGTGCATGTGTGTGTCTATGTGTGAGTATGTATGTGGAAGTATCTATATGTGTATGTGTAGGTGTGTATATGTATGTATGCATGTAAGTGTATGTATGCATGTGAGTGTACATTTGTGTGTATGTGTGTGTATGTAGTATCTATATTTGTATGTGTATATGTCTATGTGTGTTGCATGTGATTATGTATGCACATGTGTGTGTATGTACATGTCTGTGTATGTATGTGCATGTGTTGTGCATGTGTGTGTATAGGTGTGTGTATGTGTGTGTGTGTATGCATGTGTTTGTATGTGTGTATGCATGTGTTTTTATAGTGTGTTTGTGTACATATATCTGCATATATGTGTATGTATGTGTGTGTATGAATATGTGTGTATGTATGTGCATGTGCGTGTATACATGTATCTATGTATGTATGGATATGATGTGTATGCACGTGTGTGTATGTATGCATGTGAGTGTATGTGTGTGTCTCTATGTGTGTGTACATATATGTGCAAGTATCTATATGTGTATGTGTATGTGTACATGTATATTTGTGTGTATGCATATGTGTGCATTCATGTATGTGTGTGTATGTATTTGGGTGTACATGTGTATATGTCTATATGTGTGTATGCATGTCCATGTGTGTGTATGCATGTGTCTATGTATGTATGCATATGCATGTGTATGCATGTGAGTGTATGTGTGTTTATATGTGTGTGTAGATGTGCAAGTATCTATATGTGTATGTGTTTTTGTATGTGTGTGTATGCATATGTGTGTGTATGATTTTGTGTGTATATGTGTGTATGTATGTGTGTATATCTGTGTATATGCGTGCATGTGTTTGTGTATGCACATGTGTGTATGTATGTACATATGTGTCTATGCACATGTGTGTATGTATTTGCATGTACCTTTGACTCATTTGGTCACTCCATCTCGCACTGAGTTGCTCCTTTGCTCGTTCTCTCACTTGATCCCTGCACAAATGTGCCGGGAGAAATCAATTTTGTTTCAATTCACAAGGTGTCGCTTATATATGCTAAAGCATCACAACTAGTTTGCAACTATCCCTAGAAGTGTCGCAAAGCTTCAATGCTCATAATCATGGTAGTTATAAGAATTGTATAAGTGATGTTCTACCTCTTTTATGCAATGCTCTTGATTTGTTTTTTTATTCTTTTCTTTTAGGGCATCGTTTATGCGACTTTTTCTAACATGAGCATTGCATAAGCAATGGTCCCTGCTTTTCTTTCCATTGGGTTCGTCGTTATACCCCCTTTATTCTTGTAGTGTTTAAACTTAAGAAAATTATCAACTAATGCGATGCTTTATGAGAAACATCACTTCATTCAAGGGTTTGTATATAATTGCATGTATGAACAAACCTTTGGTAATAGTTGCAATGGTGCATAAAAGCTTGAACTTCCTTGACATTCTTAGGCCTTGACATGTCTACTATAATTTTGATATTTCCCCCACTTATCGAGATTAATTTTTTGGAGACAATATTTTCACACACAAGATACTATCTATGATTTGCAAAGATTCCTTTCAAGTTAGGATATATTCATGATGCATTATTTCACATATGTACCGAGGTCCTCAATGTACACTTCCAAAACTATTGTGTAAAATCCTTAATTATGTGACACATTAGTGTTGGAGCGCAGTCACCTCATTGGTAAAGCCAAAAGGCATGACATGAAATGCAAACTTATCCCATTTGGTATCAAAGGACATATTATGTTGATCCTGAAGAGTCATTACCACTTTATTATAGCTCAAAAAGCCATGCAAGAAGCTATAAACTTCTTGGCTTGCCATAAAGTCTAGTAGATGATTAATGATAGGTAAAGGGTTTTAAGACATTAAGATATTGATGATGAAAATGACATACCATCTTCATCACTAAATTGCTCTTCCACTTATTTGTTGATGCACACGTCCATAGAAGCCAAGATTTCAGTCCATGAGTGTGGCTCGTATTCTTGGTCATTAAACAACTTGTTTAACATAATCATGATCCTCTAAATCTTATGGGTTCTTGTTAAGAATTCCAAGCTCATTGTTGCTTGCATGTTCAACGTCTTTTGTAGCATTTAAGCATAGCTAGAGATATGTACTGTCCTTCATCCAATCAAATTAATTGGTATTTGAACTATGAATTGAGGTGGAAACATCCTCATCATTCTCATTAGTGAAAATAATCCATTTTAAAGGAAAAATGTATGAAAAAGAAAATTCATGAAAGTCCATTTTTGTGGTTATCCTTTTTGTGGTTATGCTTGCATATTGCGGCGAAAGAGAGTTTTCACCCCAATCTTATAAAATCTTTAACTATCTTGAAAATGTATGTCCCAAAAATAGGTCATACATGAGGGATTTATCAAACTAGAAAGTTGTTATAGGGTGCTCAAACATAGCACCAAAAGAGGCGAGAGTTATAACTTCCAAAAGATCAACCGATATTTCCATATGAAAGCCTATCAGTTGCGCTTTCATGCATGGTGGCCTTAACACTCATTTTCTCCACTAAGTTTAGTGGTTGCTTTTCCGCTGTGTGCTTCTAAATCTAATATATCTGTTCACTCCCTTTTATTGGATGGGAAAGATGATATTTTGTTCATCTCCTTCATTGAATTCACTCACCTTGTCTATAGGGTTTGGAATGAGACTAGATGTGCTTTTGTGTTGAGTTTGCATGGTTGGCAGAGGGTGGGAGAGTTGTTTTTTGGTTGTGGGATGGTTTCCTAGAAGATTTCGTATGATCCTCTTGACTTGAGGTTAAGAATGGTCATTTTGTGACATGCGTTTCTCTTTATATGGGCCTTGACTACATGATAAGGACCATTTCGATATGAAACCAATGATAATGTGGACACTACCCTAGGGTGGCCAGTGAGGAGGCAACAATGAGAGGTGGAAATATTCCGAAGTCTCTTCAGAATATCACCTACATCAATTTTGACCATTTGAAAACAAAAAAAGTCGAAATTCATGTTTTTTTCCAAATCCATTACCAATAACCGCTCCTCTCAATGATCCAATTAACTTGACCTCAATCCATGACAACCATTCATAGGTGTCGCACCTCTATGAAGAATCACCCATTTAGAGATCTATGGAATCTCAATCTCCCACTAATATCTACCTAGAAAGCATACCACTAGATGGTTCCATAAACATTGAGCCTTCTTTAACTATATATATTTTTTTATATTCTTGTTTATTTTGTTGTGTAATTTTTTCTTTTATAACTCCTATTAAGGCCTATCTTTCATAGAAACTTGTTACATTCCCAATTTCTTCGCTAGTGAATTTAGAGATTTTCCATGTGCATCTATATTGAATCTTCCGAAGAGACAAGAAAAACTTACAACATATGTTTATGTAAGGTTTTTTGTCATATGTGTAACGTGAATTCTATGAATGAAATAATACATGTTATGGAGGTTTTGAAATTTGTTACGCTTTTCTGAATCTGTTTGTGGACCGAAGGTCCACTAGTAGTCGGTCTTCAATTGGTTCAAGTGGATCTAGGGAACATGACCTCTATTAAGCCAAATTTACATAAAATCTTTCCACAGTTCGCCAACCCGTCAATGGCATGGCCTCTCTTGTCTCACCAATCATAAAACACTTCCAGCAAGTTAAAATCACCACAAAGAATGATATCTGAGCGAAAATAAAGTAAAGATTTGCATGTATCAATTCTCTCTTATTCTTGATTTGGGGCGTAAAACATTGATGGTAAAGGGATCTGATTCATCAAAAGAAACTGCAATCCATCTATGGTGTGGATCCACCAAGCTCCCAATAAAGGATGAGGAACGTTTGGTTTTGGAATCAATGATAGTGTTACCACTACCACGGGGTGGCCAATGACAAGCCAATTATGAGAGGTGGAAATATTATGAAATCTCTTAAGAATTCCATCAATTTTGACCTCTTGAAGAAAAATAATGTTTGGATTAATGTTTTTTCCCCCCAATCCATTGCCAATAGAAGCTCCTCTATATTATCCAATTAATTTGACCTCAATCCATGGCACTTATTCATAGCCGGCATACCTCTATGAAAAATCGCTCATTTAGAGTTTTATGGAATCTAAATTTCCCATTAAACTCTGCTTAGAAAGCATACCACTACATGGTTCTAAAAACATTGAATCTTCTTTAAATATATAGATTTATTTATATTCTGGTCGATTTTGTTGTATAATTTTTGCTTTCATAACATCTAATAGAGTCCTATCTTTCATAAATACTTGTTAGAATCCCCAAGTTTGTGTTAGTGACGTTATTTTGTTTTGTTTATGTCGAGGTTTTCATGTGCATCTATTTTCAATTTCCGAAGAGACAAGAAAAACTGACAGCATATGTCTATATAAGGTTGTTTTCATATGTGTAACGTGCATTCTATGACTGAAATAATACATCTAATGGAGGTTTTGAAATTTGCTACGCTTTGCTGAATCTGTTTGTGGGCCGAAGGTCCACTAGGAGTGGTCGGCCTTCAAGTGGTTCTGTGCCACTGCCTTGTGGAGTATCAAAGTTCCCACATGCCCTTCACTGCTTCACGTTCTAATCTTTTTTGCTTTTTTTTGTTGTTTTTTTTTTTTTGATTTAAGTTGAAGCGTACACCTATGGAAGAAATCCCTCTTAGTACTTTCTTATGCTTTGCGAAACGTGGGAACTTCTGAATAGATAAACCCAATGGCCGAAAATCTTCCATGTGCTCTGAAAGGAACGAAAAGAAATATCAGTCTCTTAATTACAATGTAGACTGTTCGGACAAGGCATAGATCATTAAGATCAAACATCTTTTTGTTTGTGTCGAAAAGGAGAGAACAAGGGCCTACTCTCTGTAGAAATGGAACACACAAACCAGCAGTATTGTTGCATATGTTACGACATTAGCATTAGTATTGTTGCATTTGTTACGGCATATTGTTGCATATGTTATGGCATTCGATGACCTGAATGCCAATAAAACCTCATGAGCTTATTAGCTGTATTTATGCCTTGCTGGGCCGATGAGACACATAAATTGCTTCATATCGCATCCTCGTTATGAGAGATCAGATATGATGCGCAAGCGACCCACGTTCTTTCTTACCAGTCAATGCACACACAAGAAAGGTCGACATTCTCCTCTCCTTTTTGAAAGCGTGAAGGAAATGCACCATATGGAAACAATTGAGAGCCATTGCTTGGGATGCTATAACGTGAACGGCTAAACATTTCTGTATCATATAAAAAAGTTTGGGCACGTGAACTGTTTTCAGAAGCCATATATCTACTGTCGGTTAACAGCTTCTCGTTTATATCGTAGCTATCAGGCAATAGATCGTAGTCTTAGACAATGTCGCACTCTCTGCTATACAGAAATTTCAGACTGATGGAAGACAGTTAGCTAACGGAATAGCTCGATCGGAAAAGTTTCACGAAAAAACTCTTATTCGAATAACCGAAATTTTTTTTAATCGATATCTGTTGTGCATGAGCTGGTTGAACTTTCATTATCATTTAATGGTTATGTTAAGAATCTTTCGCTCTGTGCTAGCGATAACAATCCCATCATCCACAAGCCTTTTCAATAGCTTCTCAGCCACTTTTATCCAAGTGCATGACTCCTCTGCATACTTAAGCTCATCTCTCTGTATGTGCGTGTATGTATATATATACATATATATATATATATATATATATATATATATATATATATATATATATATATATATATATATATATATATATATATAAATCGCACACCACTTTTCACATGCTTTTCTATTTATTTCTTTTTGTAGTTACTTTTGAATCTAGCTTAAGAGGCGCAAGAAAATGTAATCGCTTAGCGACTCCTTGAATCACGAAATTAGAGAGTTGTGAAATACTATCATCTACTATGATAAAAATTAACGAACATGTTGCCATTCGTAGTGGAATTTCGAAGTATTAATTTTTTCTTTTCTCTCTATTTTTCACATGATAGTGACCTTCTTGGCTGCATTATGTGTATTAAATATTAGGTTTTCATGTAGATTGCATATTAATTGAGAAGATGAATGTTGATGAGAGCATATATGTGCCTAGGTTAGAAGATGAGGCCATATATGTGTAATAAATATTAGGATTTAATGTAGATTGTCTTTTAATTTAGAAGACGAATCTTGATGATAGCATATATGTGTCACATGATAGTGACCTTCTTGGCTGCATTACGTGTATTAAATATTAGGATTTAATGTAAATTGTCTTTTAATTTAGAAGGTGAATGTTGATCAGAGCATATGTGTCTAAGTGAGAAGATGAGGGCATATATGTGTAATAAATATTAGGCTTAATGTACATTGTCTCTTAATATAGAAGATGAATGTTGATGATAGAAGATGAATGTTGATGATAGTATATTAGTAAAAATACATAAAAGGATTGACTCTGATTACTTTTAAATTATCGATTTGAAGATAAGGATCACTATAGAAAGCAAACTTTGTAAATAAGGCTGAACATCACCATATAAGAAACCAAATTTTCCGTCATGACTTAGCATTGCTAAGTGCTTATGCTCATTCTAACCTTCATCTTTAAAACACTCTCATGACTATTCCAATAAAGTGTGTGGGGGAAGACTGCACACGTTAATTTGTATTGTCTTTGTATTTCTTTTGCATCTCTACTTCTATGTGCTCCTATGTTTCTATTTTCTATATGCATGCATGTCTTGAGGATCCTACGATAGTGGTATCAGAGTGCACACACATCCCTCCAGAGGTGTTCCTGCATCTATCCTTGATGCGTGTTCAAATTCGAGTCCATTGTTGCTTTTCGATGACTATATTTCTGAATTTTATCAAGTTACAAAACTATAGACAAGGGCTTTGGCTACTTCACATCTCTAGAGACGTTTTTAGACCTATTTCTATCATTTGCTCATGTTTTGAGGAGTTTCAATCTTTGATCGATTTTCATTCCACACACACATGCATATCAAAGAGAAAGGCAAGGGCCTGCATCTAGCACTCACCCCTCACCCCTGGCTACTCCAGAGTTAAAGACCAAGGAAACAACCAAGCCATAGACCATGGAAGTATTTTGATCATCTTTTCCAACCTTAACTTCGTTGCATCCTTGGCTCCGGGACGTTGATGGCACCATTGATTATGCATGAATCTTTTCAATCAATAGAGTGGCAATAAGAAATGCCAATTTCCACTCCACAATCCACATTGAAAAGTGTTTTATGTATATTTGATATCTCACTACACCAAAAATATACTATTTACTTTTACCCAAAACCATTTTGTATATTTTCCCAAGCTATAACATTCTCTCTCGGGTAACCATAAATTGACTATATACATTCATTAAGGAGTTTTACATTTAACAACATAACATTCTCTCTTGCTCCAACTGCAAGAGGTCCTCTCTCTTTAGGCACCATAAAGTGCTTTGCATAGAGAACAACAAGCTGAAACCCAAATGGGCCCCACATGAGAGGGATGAGAGGGTTATAAATCTCCTTATTAACACACTCAAGATGTGCAAGTTCTGCCCGTGCTTTGTGGGATTCAAGGGGTCCCGAGGGCACTAGTCCCCTTCCTTTGTACCTTTTTTCTTTCTTTTAATTAAATCTCGGGAGAGTAGGCCATGGCCAAGCTTCCCTTTATTAAAAGAAAAACATTATCTCTTGGTTAAGCATATATTTTGTTTATGCATTCATGAAGAAGTTTTACATTTACCAACATATGGCCCTACCCATGTGATGGATTACTCTTGTGAATCATCTCTACCTAACATACTAGTTGAACAACAACTTACGCTCTTGTCACAAGAACAACAAAGCACGATAATAAAAACAAGGGAAACGATGCCCTAATTAGAGATATACAAATTCACGAGGACAACTTTGTTTCCAATAGTCATGTGAAGAGTTTCTCCTTTTGAAGGTTTGAAAGGCATAAGGACTATCAAATTATTTTCTCATGGTTATCTCAATTTGATATCTTCTATCACGATGAAGCATACCAAGAGATTGGGAAAGTGATTTCATCTGCCAATTACTTGGTAATTAAGGCACACATTTGGTGCAGTGTTTTACAAAATAGTCCAAATGTACCAAAAACTTGGTAGACATCCAAGAGAAACTCAAAGAATCATTCTTCCCTCCTCAACTTTAGTATCATGGTCAAAACGTATGGATCAGATTTGATTGTAGGGAGCTTCATAGTACCAAGAGCTTACGGAAACAATTCCCTCTCTTTGCATGCTCAAGAAAACTCTCAAAACTAGCCTATAAAGGAGCTATGAAGATGGTTTGGAGTTGGGGATCCAAGCTTGACTCAACACACTACAATCGATAAGCCTCTAGGATGTTTTTTCTTTTTCACATGATGTACAAAAAGAGTTTCAATCAATTACCTTGCGAATTCATCGTTAACAATCCCATCAATGACAATAAATGATTAAATGTTTCCTTCGAAGTGCATTTTCAATACTTCTTTACCTCCTATTTTACAACGGTCTCCTACTTCCCATTTTTCATAGACTACCTTAGCCTTATTCTTTATAAACAAGAAGCCCTCTAACCTACAAACCTCAATTATGGATGCTCAAAAAAACAATTTCCACATAACCTATTAGAAATGTGCCAAACTCGGATACATGCAAAACGAAGTGCAAACTATCTCCTTTTAATATGAGACCTCTAATAGCTGAAGACCAAAATGCTGAAGCTGTTCAAGAGGAAGGTCATATCTCATCGAGTGAAAAAACATTGGAAAAGGGCATAGATACCTTGGGTAATGAAATTCCATCCATTATTTACTTTGCATGTAGGGAACTATCGATCATAGGGTTATTATTTATTTTCATGATGATGTGAGCGATGCATGATTTTACTTCATATAAATTATTGCATGAATAAGATTTAAGCTATTTTCCTTCCATCTACAAAGTTAAAGCTATACCTCTAGGAAATAGGTAAAGTTTAACAAGTTAATCGCATGATGTTAAGATTCATATAGGAGCCTTAGATGCATAAGCATTTTTTATTGCTCCTTTACGATCTTACGAATTTATAATTAATATGCCTTTCCCATCATCATTATAATCTAGACATTGATTATCATATGCATTGTTTGCGTTTTGAGTTCAATGGCTTATGTATTTATTCACATAGCATGCATGGTTTTCATGTTTTTTTTTTTACATTGATTAGACTCAAGGTAAACATGCATTATGAAAGGTTATTCTTCATGTATTGTTTTTGTATGTAACATGTTATATCATAGCAATACAATTTCACGTGCACATAAAACATTTATGGATGGCTGTAAGAATTGTGTTTTGTATTACCCCTCGAAATTACCACCTTCAAAAAGATCACATTCCTTGTAGTCCTCTTATTCATATAGAAATGCATAGGGATGGATGTTTACATCAAAAGGAAAAAGAGAAACAAGTTAAGAACCTGCTCTAGAAAGGAATCATATGATCCATTTCCCCTCCATTTGGAGCAGCTATTTTGTAAGTTGAGAAAAGTAATAAGGGTTGTAGGATGTGTATAAACTAGAGGGCGCTGAAGAAAACCAGTATTAAAAATCCATTTTCAATTTCTTGAATAGATGCAATTAGAACATGGATTGTATTGTAGGGAAAGGGAGTCACCAAAGCCCCTTAATTATGGAAGTCTAGGGGCAAGAACCTCGACACGATGCTAAAGTCAATATTCCATGGCATATTAGATATCAAAATCAGAAATCGTTCATATTTCTTAGGGTGGTTGGACCAACCTAAGCTGAATAAGGGGATTATGAGGGTGGTGGCCACCCACATTCTATTGCCCATGTGTAGTCATGCATGGAAGGCCACATCTCTACAACACCTATAAATACTTGAATTTTGCACTACCCTAGATATGGAGTTTGAGGTAGCATACCTCTACCTTATAACTCTCCATGTAGAGTTTTCCAAACATTCCATTGACCATGTAGGGGTGGACAACACCATCATCTTTCTACTTTGTATTAGTAACCATTTTTGAAATTCTAGTATATTTGTTATCTTCTCTACTACTACTCCTATGCTCTCTTGCATAACTACTTTCTTGCACTACATTGGGTTGAATTAAAAATACTTGAAACACTCAAGCATGCACTTTTTCAACAATGGCCAAATTTTTACTGAGATTTTTATGTAGTTATAGATGATAGTGGTCCATCATTAGAGGAATCCTAATGCAAAATCATCATCATATTTCACTTGATAATAGGAAGCTTAAACCTTCTAAAGTAACTATAGAAGATATGATAAGAAAGCTCTACCTCTTGTGCATGCACTGGAAATTTGGAATCTTTATCTTACGGCTTCTATGGTCTAATTCAAAAGTGATCAACAAGCCATTGAACATTTTCCTGTTCAACCATTGAATTATGATAGACACATTAAATGGGATTCTGTTGTTCAAAATTTTCAACCTATACTTCAATATCAACCAAGAAACATCATTATAAAGTTTCTTATGATCTTAGTTGAAAGGTTTTGGATGTGGTGCTTGAGGGGTAGAGGACATGTGTGGGTGCCTTAGAACTGCAGGTGATAACAAGGAGATGAGGCACAACAGCTTAGCAGATAGATAGAGAGAGAGAGAGAGAATCGACTAGCATTTTTGGAGGAGCCCACAATGAATGAGAGATCCCTAAAATGTTATTAAGTTATGTTATATAGAACCCTTTTAGGGTTGGCCAAGTTCACATTGAACTTGGCCCAAAAAATAAAGAATAAGTGGCATAGACTTTATAAATAGGCCTATACATATGTATACACTATAAGGGGGTCATTGTTGTGCTTTGGGTAAGCACTTAGTGAGAACATCTAGAGGGTTCTGTGATTTATGGACCTTAACCAATGTGATAAGTCTATCATCAAGCACTTCTGGAATGAAGTGTAAGCTATAACATCATCTTTTAAGATTACAACTATTGACTCACTCATGATAACCTCTTATTATTGCATTAATAAAAATGAATTGTAGCTATAAAGATGGACGATGGATTATAACATGTCATTTGTCATGTTTGAAAAACAACTACCCTCAACAAAAGCATTACTAATGGTGAGATCAGAATATAGACATTGTTCACACACTCATTTGCATACATGGTTTCCCACTACACCAATGTGCCCAAAACAAGAAAAAATCTCCAAGTACAAGAAACCAGAGACTAGATGTGTGGTTTTCAAAATAATTCCAAGTGCATATAATGAAATTGAACTAGATACCTAAATAATCTCCCACTAAAACGCTCTACTGCATAAGAACAATTCATACCATGACAATCCTTTCATGAGTTAAGAGCGAACTCCTTCCACCTAATGGGTACGGTATTCTATAAACTGGAGTCTATTTTATCATCACAACTAGGTAATCCCAATGAATCATGAAGATTAGTTGAATCAATCTCTTCTGTGTATATTGTTCAGGGAATTTGTTGCATTCTCGTTGTTTGAATCTCTTGTAAGATGCAAATGTTAATTGGCTAAGAGCCCCCAACAAAAGTGATATTGCACTCCAATGTGCTTGGCATGTATGTGATAAATAGGATTCCTTGCTATTGTAGCTACACTCTCATTAGCACACACTAGTATGATGTAAGTTTTGGGATACCAAAGTTTGTAGGAAGACTTGAGAGCCACAAGTCTTCCTTGCAAACATAACTAGGTGCAACATATGTTGTAGTAGGTTTTTATATGGAAAATTATTATTGGATCTTTGACCTAAAAGAAATTTCACAACATGAAAAATGAAACTTATGTCGAGATGCATAAAAATTCTAGTGCATGTCTCAATAGATATGAATTCTGAAACCGATGCATAGAAACATGTAACCTAGTTTTTGGTACGAGTAAAGGTCACATAAATATTTCTTCGTGTAATTTTTGGATTTTGAATCAAAACCGTAAGGTTTAGGAAAAAATGATTATCTAATCAGGATCAAATCACTTGGAAACCAGATTCATAAGTCAAGTAGAGTGCATCCATACTATTTTGGGAATTTGCATGTACAAGAATAAAGATACATCCAAATTTTGCATATTGTTTTTTCAAAGAGAGTTATTTATGTGCGATTTTGCTTGACTGAAGGGGTTCCGTTTCTGAATCTTATACATGATGGGATCTTCTCATCAAGTTGTGTAAACATAAGAGCTATTTTATTCACTACGAAAACATTTTTATGGCATAAACGTGGGTTTATAGGATAAGAAAGAGATAAAATTTATTAATTTCAAGCTTGAGATAAGAAATGACTCCTTGATATGAAGTCAAACAATACAACAGTAATGCTCATTGACTAATAAACAATTAGAACTTCGAGTCTCCGGAGCCGGCAGTAGATTAAGATACGAGGAGGAGATCAAAAGGAGAAATCTTCAAATTTATTTTAAAGAATGGTGGGCTAGTAAGGCAGACAGACTTTCCAAAGAGATGTGCAATATTCTCAGAAGAAAACAAATTAGAGAGGAGATCCCACTACTGCTTGACAAGGATGGGGCGGAATTTGAAACAACGGAAGAAAACATTGGCATTATAGAAGCACACTTCACGAGTCTCTTGGGTAGTGCTTGTCCCCTGTCCCCCCATAGTCACAATGCTTCAAACCGGATATACGATTCTTGCAAAAGTCATTGCCAACAGGATATCCTGTCATCTAGACCAGTGGCTTAACAAAGACCAAAAAGGCTTCATTAAGGGAATGTCCATATTGGAAGCAATCATTGATATCTGAGAAGGTCTGGACTATGTTGAAGAATCTAAGCAGGACATTGTCTTCCTCAAGATTGACTTTGACAAAGCCTATGATAGATTGGAATGTGACTATATTTTACAATCGGGAAAAGACCTCGGGTGTAGTCAGAGATTCCTCAGGATAACCTCCACTCTCCTTGGCAATGCTTCGACCAAAGTCAATGTCAACGGACAACTTTCAAAGGCAATCAAACTGAAAGGATCCATCAGGCAAGGTTGCCTCTTGGCCCCGCTGCTCTTTGCCATCACCACTAAAGGATTGAGCTGACTTGTGGAGCAACAGACGAAGCTTGGTCACATAAGAGGCATCACTTTGCCACATAACTCTGGGCAAATGACCATGAGGCTATTTGTGGATGACACAAATGCCTTTGTTCACAATGATGATACGAGCTTGGAAACCTTTTGGTGGTGCTTCGACACATTTTGTGAGGCCTCTGGATCCAGAAGTAACCATACCAAGACTGTATTTAGGGCTATCAAAGGTAATCAACCCAATCTCCTCACTGTGCAAGGATGCCAAAGCATTCAATGAGGTCAGGTTGTTCGCATTCTTGGTATCCCTTGGGATTCGGTGTTACTCTAGAACAAAGGTGGGCTTGGGTGCTCGCTAGACTTAATAATAAACTTAACTACTGGAGGCATACGGCATGTCGGACTCATAGATAATGGAAGCTCCAACTGAGAGATATAATGTAACATTGAAACACTTTTTTAATCAGCTTGGAAAATGATCACAATGACTAATTGTAAACAAAGCTCTGATTCATTTTTGAAAGCACTCAAAAAAATTGTTGGCTTGAATAAAAGGTGAACACCAATTTCATTAGAGCTTATTGATTTCAAGGGGGAAGAAAGGTATAACGGACATGATACGTCTAGGAAACAAAAACATTGCATGATGACTATACATTTTTCAAAACTTAAGGATTATTTGGTACCACCTACCTTTTCTTTAATAGTTGAACTCAAGCAAACTGATTACAAGATACGAAAGAAGGCGATTTATAAAAGATTTCTAAATTGTTAATCACCAAGTTTCAAGCAAGTCAACGACTTGAGCATGCCTTCACTAATGTACTTGAAGTGGGAAAGATTATATCACTAATAGTAAAGTTTGATTGGAAAGTATCACAGCCTATTAAAGTTGAAGGGACAACACAAAGCTTCTTGATCCCTAGAGAAAGAAAAGCTAAGGTTCTAAACACAACAAGAGGATGTTAAGGCGTAAGCATGATATGACCCATAAAATTATGAGTTGTAGATGGAATGTAAATCCCATGGGTAAATGTCAATGATGAGGAAAGAATCTGAAGGGAAAGACGTGATCTTATCTCTAACTAATTAGGCTATTGATATTAAGGAAAGACAAATCATGCCAACATGAAGATAATGGTCAACCCAAACTCTTTGTAAGATATATGGTTTTCTTTGGACTCTACACTAGGAACTTTAGTTCTTCATTTTATTTATATGAAACAAACGAATTTAAAGTGGAGTTCAAGACCACATATCATGATTAAAGAGCACTAAAAGGATGAAGAAGGTGGAGATATGGAAGATGTACTTATAATAATTGGAAAATGAACCTATGGATGGGAGATTGGGAAAAAAATCCATTTGACATTTTTCTGTAATTAAAAAAAGAGTAAAGAAACTCAAGGTATAATAGAAAACATCAAGATATGCCTCATAGTATAGATAGTACCACCAAGAGAAAGTTCTTACGTTCATAAAAATGTGAAAAAATCAATTCTCAATCCTTCAAAAAGACTTATCCACGAGTTTTGCAAAGTTGAACGATGAAAAAGGAGAAGAAAGTTTTGGGAATCAAGTTTGGAGCTCCATTGCCATCAATAAAATTAAAATCTTTTAAAATAGCCACAGCTATGTAGATTGGTGATTGGTTAGCTAGATCATAGAAAAATGAAAAACTCTATGTAAAACTCAATTTCTCTATATTTTGGAGTTACAAAATTCCCCCTTTAGTCTAGTAGAAGAATAAACTCGAAATATCATCCCATGCTTTGCTATCTCAATTTCCCATGACTTTTCTCTTCTTGACAATTCACATTTCTATTGGTAATAGAATATATTTAGAAATAAATCACCATTTTATCTCTTATATAGTTCCTCCAAAGTGCGCAAAACATTGAGGTTCTTCCGCTAGGTGAATTGTGAGAAACAACCAAATTTATGCACCTACATGTCATCACATAGGCAAAGACTATTGACGATAGATAGCATATATTGAAATGGACGTTTCTCACAATAATAACATCATATTTATTTCATATAAAGAAAATCTATTAAATCATAGGGTGTACACTGAGTATAAAAAGTTGCATTTTGATTCTCTACATTGTTGTAGAGAAAAGTCCATACTTGCATACAGGTGATAAAAACTCTCCCGATTAGTGATATCAAAGCGTTTGGAGAGATGCCAATTTGAGTGGACACCATAAAACGTGGTTTTGAGGGACTGAGAAAAATCATGAAGCACAAGGATGAAGTATCAAATCAAGAAGACATTAGATGAAGGCTACATTGATCTAGAAAGGGAGAATCTATTTAATGTACCCAGACCTTCCACAACATACATAAAATTTATGAGAAGCTAAGGGGCACACTGTAGCTCAATATGGCTGTATATAATTCACCAATATAGAAGTTAAATGAACACAACTACCATTTGTGGAGATTAATTTTTAAAAAATACCTTATAGACAAAGGATAGTGGGGATTGAATGGCACAGAGTCAATACCTTATGCACATGTTACACTACTTGAACGATAGATCAAGTCACTTAATATGGATAGAAATGGATACGAAATTATCTTCACTCTATCCCGACAAATAATTATTTTCATGATAGGTAATATACAAGACTTGGACACATTGTAAAATGTTTGGGAGACCTTGGAGAGGTTATATTCTTCATCTAATAAGGAAAGGAAGGTTCATCTCAAAGATAAGCTGAATAATCTTAGGCATCAGAAAGGAGTAACATTGATGAGTGCATTTTGAAGATTAGGGAACTTGTAGATGCCTAAGTTCAATTGGCAATCCAATAGAAGATGATGATCTTGTTGATGGAACTCCCAATTACTTGAGAGAGAATTACAAGTGGAAATACTTGACTACATAAGTATATGTCAGAGGTTATATACTGAAATGTGACCTATTAGTCACATTAATGGGGACTTCGGAGATGAACAAACAAGGTTCACATTCAAAGAATAATCAAGAGGAATTTCCCTATGCCGGTGGAGACAAAGGGCAAAGAGATGGGAAAAACTCCCAAGGCAAGGGGAGAATGAATGATCATCATCACACATAAAATAAGAAATTGATTTTAAGTGATTGGAAAGGTCTTGTTTAAGCCCATACAAAACCTTCTTCAACCTCCAAACATATTCAAGATAATTTGAATCATCACATCCTTCTGGCTACTCCATGTATACTTCTTCCTAAACCCACCATGTAAGAAAGCCCTTTGCACATGCATCTGATACAGAATCCAACCTTTGTTGTAGAAAATACAACATTTACTCTAACAATAGCCTTTTTTGTTGGATCCAAGGGGAGTTGAACCCATGCTCTACAGGCTAGAAGTATGACGGGCTTGCCCCAAAAGCCATAGTTGAGGAGAACTTCCTAATCCTCCCTCTTAGGGTGCACCTCAACCATCTCCCACGTGTCATTTCTTGATTTGAATATTCTCTTCCACTTCTAGATATAATTATTCTCGATTATCACCCCTAGTCCCCCTTTAATTAATGTCCTCACCCTTGCACAATCTCTTGAACCTTCTTGTTTTCAAGCTTGGTTGCTTGAACCCTATCTCTCAATCTTGGTGACTTGAAACTTATTGTTTGAAACATTGGTGTCTTGAGACCTTGTTATCTACCTTAATATCTTCAACCTAGTTATCACTCATGCTAGGGATCTTGGATCCTCAATATAGTACTCCCATTATAAAGTTTTTCTCAAGAGTTGCAATTTAACATTACATGTCTAAGTCTGACCTACAGATTGGGAAATATATTCTAATATTTATTGCGCTAACATCGCAAAGCAATGTGAACACATTCTTGTACCTTTTGAGATACAAAGCACCCAAGCACCGTTTCTAGATATCATTGGGTGTTGTGGAGTCTATCCAACTTGCCCAAAAGCTACCATCTAAATCGGACATATGAATTCCAGTTGTGAGATCCATGGGGTAGTGAACTCATGATCTATGAGCTAGGAGTACAACCGGATAACCAGTCACCCCAAAAGTCATGGTTAACGATTACTTCCTAATACTCCCTCTTAGGATGTGGTTCATCCATATCATGCCTATCAATTCTAGAGTCTAACATTTTAGTTACATGTATGAATGCTTAATCATAATAAGCTCCACATGTCTCTACATATCCGTTTGCTACTAGTCATGCTTTATGATTACTTGTGCTACCATTAGCATTATGCTTTACCTTTTAAACCCACTTGTAGCCTATGTGTTTCTTTCCTTGTGTCTATGGAACTAGCTTTTGTGTTTCATTTCTATAGAGTGCGACCACCACCTTATCCATACAATTCTTTGAGTGTACGTTTCCAGTTGCATCCTCTAAAGAATAGGTTTCAACATCCTATATTACCTTAGTCATATACGAAAATTCATGAGTCATGTAGCTTTCATATGTCAATCACTCCACTAAATTTTTCATCCTCCCACATCTTCTTGGTTTTGGATTAGCTCTTCTTCTTGTATCATTTGCATGTGCCTTTCTTACTGCATGAGTCTTCATATAGGTAAATCAAAGTTACTTATGAAAAATATTTTTTATACTTCTTGATTGCCCATCAATATCCTCAAAATTAGAGATGTTCTATTATGAACATAAATATTTTCTTTATCTTCTTGGATATAGTTGATCAATCTGCAAGATTGGAATTCCCATGCAATCTTTCACTCCATAGGTTCTAGTTTGAACTATGGCTTCGTGAAACAGATAGTCCACTTATAGCTTAAGATTTTGCACTTTTGTTTCTAAAGTTTACTTTTTCATTTGAGCCAACATTGGGTCCATCTTTTGTATCATCATAAAAATCTTACCATCTCATAAAAAGAAAAATCTTTGCCTACCTTATCCCAGCATGTGATTGGGTTATAGCATTTATATCCGTTTTTCTCAAAGGATCACTTAATGAGGATACATTTTTCTACTTTTGGGTAAAGTTTCATCCTGAAATGGTTCGGAAAATATACATATGAAATGAAACTTAATAGGTTCATGTGTGATAAGTTTTGGATTTTACTTTGAAACTTCTCTTGTGATGTAACTTGATGTACAATGTACACAAATTTTACCCAATAATAATGAGGTATATTTTTTTGGTTATGAAGCTCTTTCTATTTCTACAATATATCTTTTTTGTATTCAACAATGAGATTCTATTTTTCTATGACCTGCATGAAAATTACCTTCAAATTTCGTTATCCTTTCAAAAAATATTCAATTCGTTTGATATATATTTTAATGTTTGAATGTAGTTACTTGTTTGCTTTTCCACCATAGCCTTGGAATTTCAAATATAGTGATTAGAAACCTCCCTTTCATACTTTTTTTGTATGTTCATTAATGAATCTAACAAAAAATATGCAACTTCCCATAGATGTGGTTTTTGAAGAACCCAAATGCAAGATTATGAACACCACCACATGCTAGAGAGATGAATCTCCTCACAACAAAATGCCTCTATATATAGATCTCTCTAGGGGACTGCCTACTTGGGCAGGTGGATACTAACAATCCATGTGTTAGCCATGTAACTGCATGTGCACCAATTGTCCCAAGTAACTCGAGTTAGCTCAAGTGGATGCTTCTAGAAGGATCTAGATCTCTTTAGGCAAAGTACACTTCCCATGTAGCCCATGGGGATCGAACCCAAGACCTCCTCATGAGACTTAACCACTAGGCTAAGTGGATCACTTGGTTACAAGAGTAAATGACCTTCTAGTAAGTGTAGAATCGAGATCTTTGGTTATACACACGGGTGACCAAATGGTGTTCGATTTGAGATCCGTCTGAACCAAGTGGACCCTTGGATCATAGACTTACTTTATTACATTCTTACCCCCTTGGAAAATATTTTCTTCCTCGACAATTAGAGCTATATATATTGTAGGCAAACCGTTGAGCCTCATGTTCCAAAACTGGAAGAACATGGTGATGTTCTTAAATTAGAGGAACATGTCTCATCTCAATGGTGGCATCCTTGCCCAAATGATTCAAAACACTGTCTCTCTTTGCACTTTGATAAACTAGTCAAACTACAAAGCAGTGAATGAATAATAAGGATGGATCTAAAAACATCCCTTGCCAATTCACATTTTTTCTGGGTGTGATCTGGGCACAAACATGTGAAATGGATGGATTCAAATTACTAGTACATTCTGGTCATAATTGGTGCATGGACTTAGTAAATGAAGGGGGGATTTTTATCCCTCACAAGACTTTGCAAACTCATGATTCACTTGAATTTGGTTTGGAGAACTTGAATTTTGGTTGTCCCAAACATCTAACTTGGATGTTTGTACAATGGTTTACTCATATCCAACAGTTACTTGATTTTTCACCCGACTAGAGGACTACTTTGTCCTAACGACTTTTAAAATCCTATGTAAACTGTAGGAGAAAATTTACCATTTTCTTTGAGTCAACCATACTATAACTTGACCAATTCAAATTCAAAATGAAAATTGTCCAACTTAGGACGCTTTTCTCAAAGACTTGAGCCAAAAGTTCTTGGGAATTGTCAATCTACTGAGCAATTCCTAAATTCTCTATTCTAGAGTATACTAAACTCTAGGAAATCATTTATGCTATAACTTGAAGCAAACTCAAATGAATAAGTCAATCTTGAACTTGCCAACTTTCGATGTTTGAAAAGGTTCTTGTATAGAAAATCTTCTAGGATGTTTAATTGAGTTACCTAGTTCTATTTGGCTATCCCTTGACTTTTATCAAAGGAATCAGATACCATATCTGAGTCAAATGCAAAAGATTCGAAAAGTTGAAAGAAAGATCTATAGCTCTGTTCAACCAATTCAAACTTCAAAAATACATAAACTTGCTATGAGTCAAAGTCTAGATGACTTAGGACTTTTAACTTCTCAAAGAACTGTTTCAACACAGATTTGAAGCATTTTTTCTATCTTTAAGAGAAATATGCTTGATTCACAAAACCATTCAAAGAAAATCTAAAACATCATCTAACCACAAGATGCTAGAGTGGTAAGCCACATCAGTGTGTCAATCCACTAAGGTTCTATTGATGAGATTTTTACTCAAGTAATGCTTCATTTGAGACTAATTGTATGCCTTTATTCAATCTTTATGACTCCTTTACTGGGAATGCAATTCTTGAGCATTGCTTTGAGTCAATGAATTGAATTTTCCAAGTTACACTTGGAACTTGGTGCTCAACTTAGTCGATCCAATTCTTAGTTGAAAGGATCATTTCAATGTAAAAGTCCTACTCTTTCAGAATTTTATCAAATCTTTCTGAATCATCAACACTTTAGCTTGAAATGTTTCAAGAAGATCTTGGAAGTTACTTACTTCATATCTTCATACATACTTGATCTTGAAGTATCTTGAGATCATACTTTTATCCTCCTTGAATTTAAACTCTTTCTTTGAAGTTTTAATTCCCTTGAGGATCAAACCTAAATCTATGATCCAATCTAGGACTAAAAGATAATTATCATCCATGGTCCGATGTCCCATAACATCTTTCCTACATCAATCTAAGTATAAAATATGGTATCCCATACCTACCTAGTTTATATTCACATTAATGTGTGGGTCATTCTTATCCTAAAGTCTAAACATCTCTTAACAGAGTACCTTCTCTCTTCAATTCTTTACGAGAATTTTGAAGTTTCAGGAATTACCTCTAACAAGATTTTCTAGGTTTTGATCCCTTCACATGATCGTTTCACGATCTTGTGCTTTTCTTTGGGAACTTGAAAACCTTTTGATGGAACATTCATCCTTTGTTTCTAGGGTTCTCAAATGAAAACAAATCTGAATTCCAAGTACTTGAATTTTCGTAGATTCAAGTTCAATTGGTTTATTCATGACAAACTTACAGTGACAAGAGCTTTTGACTTCTTATCTTTAGATTCCTTTCTTACTGATGCTTTAGGTACCTATCCTAGTTAGGACTTTATAGGAATCTCTCTACTACGTAAGTCTAAGCATCCGCTCATGCTTTCTGAATTTGTATCGAAATCCCTCTAAGGATAGGCAAACATTATGTTTTGCCTTCCACACACTTAAGTACCATCTTCACGGTTGCAAACTACATTCTTGGAATTCCTTCACTGTGCTCAAACTTGGAACAACTTACTCTTTTCACAGTTTTCCATTGGATAAATGGAACCTGAGTGAATAATTCCCAAAAAGAATTTCATTGCCAATACTTGGGCAATCTACAAAGTAGTTCCCATTGCACATTCTTGGACAATCATGGGAAAGCTTTATCAATTCTAGTTGATCTTGCGAACAAAATAAAGACCTAATCTTTATCTTTAAGATCTCCTGAACTATCTAAAGCTTCTTTGCTTACTTGTAGGATTTTTAGAGATCTTTTCTGAACTTCAGTCCAAGCATACACTGATGCCTCTGAGATTCCAAAGCTAAGAATCTTTGATGTACGTTTAAGTTAGAGCACTATTTGTACTTAAGTACCAATATTGGTGGTTTAGGAACTGCTGGGAACTACTTGCTATCAAACTTCCTTGAAAGATTCCAATCTCACATCTAAGGAGATGTTTTCTTTCAAGAACTTTAGATTCCTACCAAGGAATCAAGTAATACTAAGCCAATGATTCATCTTGGAATCTTTTGCTTTCCAGTCCAATGATTCATCTTGGAATCTTTTCCTTTACTAGAATGATCTTCAAAAGAAATTCTTGACTTTTGGACAAGACCAAGACTTAAAGCTTTATTGCTTGTCCATTTTTATCCAATGAAATAGTTAACGAGACTATTTCATTTTCTTTAGGAAGTAGCTTAATTCCCAAAGATTACTTTGATGTATCTTTTAAGAAATATCTTGATTCCCATTACTTTGACTTGGGTTTCTTCTTTAAGCTCTAATTAGCTTAAACAAATCGAAGCATACTTTTCTCATCCTCAGAAAAGTGCTTAATAAAGTTTCCATGCTTTATGAAAACTTTGCATCTTGATTAGAGATGTAGTCATGGAACCTAGCATTCAACTATTGAACACTAGAGTTCAAGTGATGCTAAAGCTTATTCATCTCTTTGAGTTTCATCACTCATCAACATGAAATCAAAGAAAAAGCTTCAAAATTTCCATGATTTTTTCAAATTTGGAACATATGAACTATCCTTTGAACTTGAGAGTTCAATTGATTGAAGTTCCATTTGGTTTTATTTAATTCTTATCACGTCTTGGAAAAGAATCAGATAGAACTTCCAAAGGAAACTTTATCAACCTAATATCATCATGAAAACTTTCAAGTAGCTCTATTTTCTTGCCATTCCAATGAAAAATTGAGCATTTGTCTTTGGAAAAACCTAATTTTCCTAATCAAGATTTGTGATACCTAATTATCAGGTTTGGGGAGAAAACAGGCTAGGTACTTGAGTTGCATGGAAGCCCAGAGCCTTGCAACTACCTATTTTATTATTTTCCCTAGCTATCTAATTGGAGTTAGGAAAAGAAGATAATGAAAGTATAAGTATTCAACTAATTAACAAACAATCATGCAAATGCATGAGTGCATTCAAATACTTAACAAACAATCATGCAAATACCTGTTCTTGCATGCAAATGCATGAGTGCATTCATGTGTCAACATTCTCCTTACATATGCCAAACTTAAATCAAGCAATTCTTGAGCTTGAAAATGCATGTTCTTCAATCATCCATGTACAAACATTCTACTTGCTAGTCTTTCAAAAAGATATCACCGTTAATGTGCATCAACTTGAGCATTAAATATCTTTTCAAGCAAGAATAAAACGTGTTTTGTGCTTGAAAACATTCTTTGAAATAGAGAAATGCACCAACATTCTTTCGTACATGCATGCCTATGCTTGTGTTTAATGAGTGTTTCAATATATTTATGCTATTTCATGTAGGCTTCAATAATTTGCATCAAGATTATCGAATGAAGTCTACTACCATACTTCAATGATAGAGCTGCATCCTACATGAAAGTAGAAAGAAAAAACAAATATTGAAACCAATCATTCACTTTGAAAATACTTATCTCCCAACTAAGCTACGTCTTTCCATTGATCTTTGGGAAGAGGCATTCTCCATCCTTTGGTCTTTCTTTGGACTAGCTTGCCTTAGCCCTTCCTTTGCCATCGGGTGATGTGTGGATGATGCTTCAAGTGAACTAGGTTTGAGATGAAACAAAAAACTTCAAGAGTCAAAGCTCTTTAGAGGTGAAATCCATGAGGAGCAATCGTCAAATTCAGGTTTGGATGGAAATATGGAGCCTTCTTGGCGGAGTGGATAGAACTCTGCAAGTAGACATCGACATATCGAATCCAGCCCTCTAACTCACTATAGAGATTGATCTTTGATTCCTTTGGATACTCAATAAACTATACTGACAAAGTGTCAATATCCATTACAGGGCCTACTCTCGTGGATAGCAGAGATATCTCCTTGCTCGAGCATGATGGTGTGGTTCCTTTAGCCTTATTCGTTGCATAAGATACCCCTCTTTTTATTGCTTTGATATTTGTCAGCTCCAAAAGAGATTTGGTTCATATCGAGCATGCGCGAGAAAACACGTATGTTCATGAATACCCTGGAGCACTCTAGTAGGGGCAGACCCGAGATTGAATGGTCCAAGATCAAATCCTCTCAAATCCTCTAAGTTCACCAGCAGAAAGAGATGATGCCTCAACACAATGTATATCTGAAAGGTTAGTAGTTTGTTTCTTCATTGCCTCTTCACAAGAGAAAATATGATTTTGCTTTTGATGCACCATCACTGCCGCTTGTTCTGATGGATAAAGTGACACGTCGGATTCCTGCAATCCACTCAATTCATGTTGAACTTTATGTTAGTGTGCATGACAAAACGTCTTTTACAATGAAATGCAATTTGGGAGTACCCGAGAGGCTATCTAAAACAACAATTAATTAAGTTGAATTAGCTTCCAATAGTGCGACACGGACGCCTTTTTTGCTTTTAATCTTGGGAGTTCTCTAGTGTTAAATCCTGAGTTATGGATAAACTTGGAGCATAGAGACCGTGAATGAAGCTTCCTATCATGGCTAGGTGAAATAGCCTTCTGGGTGACGTCGTGAAAATCAAATTTCGAAAGCCATTTTCAGCATCGTTTGGGATGGATAGAGGTAGAAAATCGACATTGCAAGCACCTCTTGGTGGGATGGATAGAGGAAAGGTCTTTGTAGTGTACAATGTGAGCTCAAACCCCGCATCCATGTGCACCAGAAGCAGTTCTCTTTTTGCAATCCCAAGCTTGAACCGTGTCGCCAAGAAGATTTTGCGACAAATTTCTACAACACCCGTGAGAAAAGGATATCGCCACTCACGAAATCTAAAGACACCATGAGAGCTTATGAAGAAGATGATGAGCAATCAAAGGTCTCCATAGGAGCTTGCCTAGAGCTCTGATACCAATGCAAGATTACGACTACCACCACATGCTAGAGAAATGAATCTCCTCCCAACCAAATGCCTCTATATATAGCTCTCTCTAGGGGATAGCCTGCTTGGGCAGGTGCATACTAACCATCCATGCGTCATCCACGTAACTTCATGTGCACCAAGTGTGCCAATTAACTCAAGTAAACTCAAGTGGATGCTTCTAGAAGGATCTAGATCTCTTTAGGCAAAATACTCTCCCAATGTACCCAATGGGGATCGAACCCAAGACCTCCTCCTTCAAACCCATGAGACTTAACCACTAGGCTAAGTGGATCACTTGGTTACAAGAGTAAATGACCTTCTAGTAAGTCTAGACTCAAGATATTTGGTGATACACATGTGTGACCAAATAGTGTCCGATTTCAGATCCGTCTGAACTGGCGAGACCCTTGGATCATAGAATTTCTTTATTACACCAAATATCTATATAATCACTATTGCAACACTGATTAGACACATCCCTTTTATACTTCATAAAGTATATCCATACTTTTTCTATATGCTCATCAATGAATCTGTTATACTTTATGGAATAATTGAATGTTAAATGGATTTAAATGCCTTTAGGGTTTTAATGCGTTTTGTGTTTTGATTTAGCAGGTGAAGATTCATGAGGTAGTGTGTGAACATATTTAGATATTTTTTTAAGTTATTTAGAGGAATATCTAGAAGATAGTACTTTTAGTTATTCTTGTAAAAATAATAGATCACTTTAGAAAGTGAGGTTTTTGTATAAATAGAAAATCACAATTTTGTAAATAAAGTAGATTTTTGTAAAAAGCCCGCTTCTCGAAGTGCCACCCTCATGTATCTTGTATTTAGGACCTAATACGAAATACCTATAAATACAAATGCTATGATAGATCTGTTCATCAGTGTATGTGGGGGTAGATTGTACCCAATCTGGTGTCTATTCTCTTGTCTCTTTCTATTCTTTGAGTACTTTTCTGAGATTTTGTTTCTATACTATCCTTTGTGTACGTGTGTCTGCGGGATGTGAAGGTCGACAATGGTATCAGAGCCAAGGTAGGTCAACGGAGGTGTGCATATTGGTGTTTGATCTCGATTCATGGCATCCACTCATTAATTGGCAACTATATCAATCATCCAGTCTACGTTTTAATTTATCAAGTTCGTTCGTTTGATTCGCCAATTAATTTGAATTTTTTTCAAATTTGGTACTATGGACTGTACTCATTGTGACATTATACCCCCTGTGCTCACTATGAGACTGTACCCCCTGTGCTCATTGTCTCATTGTACCCCCTGTTCTCACTCTGCACAGTATAGCCCCTATGCTCATTGTACTCCTTGTATCCCTTATAGCCCTTGTTCTCACTCTGCACTGTTCACTGTTCGATTTTGGTTGAGGGCATTGACTAAGGCATAGAACTATGGCATAATTTGGAATATTTGGCTTCTTTGGAACTCATGGTTCTCTTGGTTCAATTTGGTTCTATTGGTAGCCACTCGCTACACATGAACCAATTCTAACTTATTAGTGGTAATAAGTGCTTAGTTATTTCCCTAGTTAGATTACTCATTTCTTTAGTTAGCCTACATAGTTCCTTATTTAGCATGTAGGAGATTTGAACTCAAAACTTCATTCATCGAGATAAGCCTTATCCACTAGCCTATTTTCTCTTTTTGATACCCCATTCCTTTTAATAAATGTCTAACATAACCTTTAAAACTCACTTCACCTTATTTATTTGTTTATTTATTTATTTATTTAAGCACTCTTATTTATTTATCTATTTATTTATTTATCAAAGTGCTCTCATTTATTTTATTTATTTATTATTATTATTATTATTATTATTATTATTATTTAATATACACTATTGTTAAAATTCTTTTCCCATGCTTAGAAATTGCTTTTGGTTCTCTACATAAGGAAATGGACCCTAGCCATACTACCAATGATTTTGGTTCCTCACCCCTACCCGAGGTACCAATCGAGCAACAATTAGAGCTTTTGCGGCATGAATCTCAACATGCCCAAAGTGAGATTAAGGAATGTAATGTTGCACTCCACCAACTGCAAAGTGGTGACAATAAACTAGTTAGGGTAGTGAAAACCATTATCACTACTCAAGAACAAAGCATGCAGTCCAAGATTGGTGCTAAAAATCTCCAATTTTCAAGATTCGATGGGCAAAAAGATGGCGAATTTTTTCTTTCATGGCTATCTTAGTTTGATGAATTCTATTGTGATGAATCATAGTCTGAACGTGAAAAAGTGAAATTTTTAACTAACTATTTTGTGGGTAACGCTCACTAATGGTGGAATGTTCTACGCCATAGCATTGACCGCCCTACCACATGGAAAGCATTTCAAGAAAATTTTAAGCATTCCTTCCTTCCTCTCAGCTCCATTGACATGCACGTCAACCATGGACAACTTTTGGATGGAGAGATGGAGATACTAGGTCTACCTACACTAATCGTTTGTGGCAACGACTATTACTTATTTTTTTGCTTGAAAAGATTCCTGAAGATACCCTGCAATGGAAATATCAAGATGGTTTGGAGATGGGAATGCAAGCCAAGCTCATGTTAGGCTGCCAGATAGGCATAATGTAATCTTATATTTTCATATACCGCACACACCGAAAGGGCGTAGCGAAGTGATGTAACCCTTTTACCCATTAATGAAGAGACATTACGGTGTTCTCCGGTAGTAGAGAATAGCCAGTCGTAACAAACGAGAACTATGTCGTAAAAAGAGAACACTCTCGTCAAAAATCAAGCAAATGGTAGCTTATGTTTGAGATTCCTTTATACCAGTATACATATATTACAAAAATGAGGTGAAAACATGTGATTTTTTGACATATTTTGTCATTTTGTCATAAAAAAGGAGCTCAAAATGTAGTCAAAATTTCACTATATAAGGCATTGACATGTCCAAAATCTTTATGATAAGACATTGACATGTCCAAAATCTATATGATAGGACATTGACATGTCTAAAATCTATATAAAGAATGTAGAACTGAATAATTCTTATACAAAAATAACATTTTAGACATATTTTTAATGGGTGGATATCTGATTGTTATTCAAAATTGCTACAAAACATGGTTTCATTAACCAAACTACTTCGAGGCATTTACATAAGCACTAAAAATGTTAGAGAGCTTCAATGCAACTCACAACTATGTCGATCTATGTCTACACCCTATCTGATGCACTTGATTCAGTCTCATACTGTTGAGAGCTCTCTTTTTCTTCTTCTATATCCACAAGAGCTCTATCTTCATCCACGTACATGCCAAATTCTGCAGGATCATGCACAACCCTTCTTGTTTGCCTATGATTTCCTGTACCACATACATCTGGAAGCTTTTGTTTTATCATGTTGATGGTTGCTTTCCTCAAGTGACCTGTTTTTGTCAAGGAAAAATCATAAACAAGAATATCTACATCATCCATTTTAAGAGTGGATGTGCTTCAAATATTCTTTTTCTTTTTTGAACCTGTTCGTTTAGTATCACACACCATTTCTAAGTTATATTTACCTGTGAATGCATTACTACTTTTAGTGTAATACCAATGCACCATCAAAGCCTCTATTCTTCTCTATTCAATATCTTTAGTTATCTCTAAAACCTTTGCAATCCAAAATGGTCTGGTAGCCTCATCACCATCAGCAAGTACTGCAATAAGTGTTCCAAAATTTATCTCTATTAAATTTCCTTGCCATCTTGCTTCTGCCTGTTTTGTCATCCTTGGGCCTACATAAATATTTCTTTCTGGTGGATGTATAAAACTTTGAAGTGCATCTGCATTACATGCTTGGGCCACATTCACGGATCTTTGTGTACAAAAATCCCATGTGAATGGAACATCAACTGGCCAGTGACCTGCAATTGTATACTGTATAATCTTTTCTTGATGATTGAAAAAGTCCTCCCACCAAGATACATCTTGATCTCCAACATATTTTTTTGCACGCTCAATATGTCTCTTCTTTTTCAATGAGTGCATGCATCCAGCTTTTACTTTGATCAACCACATTTCCACATCTTTCTGTATTGTTTTTATCTTCATATGGTGATTGTTCTGCACCATACAATGTAGACAAATTAGGCACCTGCAATAAGAATCTACATCCCTCTTTAAGGCTCCCACCCAAGAGAAGATGAATACTGCTTTGCAAATAAAAGGGTTATTTCATCAACCCTCCTCATCAAGAATACATGGTTGAAACTAATATTGTGCAATGGAGCCAAAACCTTAGCACTGTTATCAAGGCCCATTGAGCAAAAGTGCTTAAAGTCATAAATCTGTGTGAGGTGTTGAACTTCTGGTTTTGGAGTATATGCTTCTGAAATCAGCTCAGATAAAATCGGAAGAGTAAAAGCATTGTTACGTGCCAACTTCTTAGAGAAAGTACTGAACATTTGATCAATGTGATCATGAGTGTGGCCAACCAGAAGGAAATTTACGTTAACCTTCTGAAATACCTGTTTTTCAACAAGCATGCTTAAATATCCAAAGACTGTAGAATTTTTATTCTCTCTTGCAGTATTATCAAGTTGCAAATATAGAGTTGGTGGCAAAAGACCCTTCCATGATTGCAAAACACGATGAATGACAGTAATTGTAAGGTTTGGATTATTATGCACATTCGGATATGTGAAGAAAACCTTGGACATTACAGTTCCATTGTATACCAAAGCACCAACCAAATGCATTTGCACAAGGACTTCATCTCCAATTTCCTTAGGGATGCGATAAAAATGTGGCAAACAAGTTTTTTTTTGATCCATACCATCGATCAACAAACACATATAACGCTCCGGATTTCTGAGTGCTTTACTTCGATGATGAATTGCTTTCTTTCTCTCTAAAGCTTGACTCTCACGATGGCTTACCTCATCCATGATGTTAAAAGCAAACTCGTGGATGTAACTACCTAAATCCAAGAATTAATGAGATGAGGGAATATTTCCTAGCTTTGGGGATCACTTTTAGGTGGAGCCATTTAAATTCGAATTCAAAACTCCCTCCAAAAGAAGCTATAAGAAGAGCAAGAAGGAAGTGATGATTAGCGAGCCTTGTACGTGACCACTTCATGTCATTTTATAGGGATTGAAGAGCTTACTCCATATCTCTATATACTCCCATTGTGCAAATATTCATGCCAATGTGGTTGTAATCATATGTGAATCTATACATTCATCTTTCTTTACTGCTCTGTTTTGTTCTCTGCTATACTCACTTAGAGCGGTAACTTCAAAGGCTCATATTTCTAGCTCTACTGAACCCTTTTCAGAATTTCTATGTGTTTTGGATTGTGGTTTCCCTCTAGTTTCTACAAACACAATTTCATGATTATTGGATTTATATTTTGGGAGATATCTTCATTTTACTGCTCATTGGTCTATCTCTGGAGAGCCCCGAGAATGGCGGGATGTTCCAAAATCTGATAAAACTTGTTCTCACTACTCAGTTCATGAATTGAAGTTTTTTAACTTGGATTGGGAAGCTTGCTAAGAGTTTTTGCTATGTCCAAAAGGAATCTATCTAATTCCTACCAGGTTGAGAGCACTATTCATTTTTTCTAGCACGTGTATGTTCGAAAATAGCAATTTTTGGGAGCTAATCATTTCGCAACTAGTGTGTCTTGACTTAAACTTTTGAGATACATGTTCCAAAGTACTTGGATGATGTTTTGGTGGATTTAGTAATCTCAAAGGGTCTACAAATCAACTTTGAAGTCTCATTTAGCTGGTGTGAAGACGGTTGTAGCAGCACCAACTCATCTTCGGATTGCATCCTCCATCCCTTTTCAGAGTGGAATCAGAGCATATTCAAGCAGCATGGGAGATGGATTTCCATCATCAATTGACAAATTGGATCGAAACAACTACCTATCATGGTCTCTAAGGATGGATGCTTACCTTCAAGGGAGGTACCTGTATGAATTCATATCTGGAGATGAAGCAATGCCAACCATGAGGAACAAAGGGCAACCATCACATGAAGAAGTGGAAAGACTTTCAAATTGGTGTTCGAAGGATGCACTTGCAAGGTCCTATATTCTAAACTCAATCTCTGATTTTCTTTTAGCTCATGTCAAGGGATGAAAGACATCAAGAGAGACCTAGAATGCACTTACTTCTTTCTTCTCCTCAAACACTCGAGCAAGGAAGAACCAATTGTGGATGGAGTTCACAACAATGAAGAAAAGCTCGAAGCAGAGTGTGACCGATTATGTCACAAAGATGAAGGAGATTTCTGAAGAACTTGGAAGCATTAGAGAGGTAATTGAAGAGGAGCAAATCATTAGACAAATCATAAATGGAATCAAAGCAGATGACAAGATGGAGTCATTCACACCAGCCATGGATTTATACATGGATATGCATGTACCCGACCTCAACACACTCATGGGCCAACTCTTCACTCATGAAGCAAACATTAGAAAAGGTGGTGTGTCCTCAAGAGGTAATCAAACTTCTGCCTTATATTCTAATAAAGCTAAGGTCAAGGACAAGTCAAAGAATAGGAAGATTGAAGATGAAGGTAGCTGTTTCCAAGAAAACTTTGGAGGTAGAGGAAGAGCTAGAGGAAGAGGCAGAGGTGGAAAGTAGGGCAGTGGGAGATTCCAATCATCTCAACCTTACAATATATGTGGCTTATCTAATCATACTATTGAAGAAAGTTTCAGGAACCTAAGGAACTCAAGACGAAGAGGATTCAATAGAGGTGGCTATGGATCAAATAGAGGCAGATACAGTGGAGGCTACAACAACAACAAATACAACAATAACAACTATCAAAGTGGCCATAGAGGAAGAAGATATTACAATAACTGTGCAGAGGACCAAAGTCAAGAAGATTCATTATTGATCATGAATCTACCAGTGAAGAAGGGTAAGGATGATGATCACATCTTTTACATTGATTCGGGATGCTCAAATCATGTAGCAGGAAATGTGGCTTTACTTTCCGATTTGGAAGATCCTCATAACAAGCATGAAGTACAACCAAGAGATGACACAAAGCAATCAGTGGAGAAGGTAGATAATGTGAAGGCATCAGATGGGAATATAAACCTCTTAAGCAAAGTCTTGTATGCCCCTACATTTACCAAAAATTTAATAACTGTTGGACAGATTGTTGAAAAAAGATTGCAGGTTAGATTCAACAGATTTAGAGCATATGTTGAAGACCAAGGCAAGGCTTTAGAAGGATTTCCAAAGGAGAAAATACAAGAAGGCTTTGCACTTTTGAAGTGGAAGATACAAAGAATATAGCTTTGTTTAGCTATGGATCTCAAAATCTCATAGAGTTGGAGGTACGACATAAAAGGCTTGCTCACATTGGTGAGAGGACACTCAAACAACTTTGCACGGACCAAAGTGTACTTGGTTTGCCTAATAACGCAAGGCAATAGATGATTTATAAGTGTGAAGCTTGTCAACTTAGCAAGGTGCAGACAACCTTTCAATAAGAAGGGATATGTGTATCAAAATCCTTTGGATCTACTACACAGGGATGTGTGGGGTCCAAGTAAGGAGCCATCTATATCAGGCTCAAGATATTATGTGTCTTTCATAGATGATTGTAGCAAGTGGACCATTCTGTTTTTCATGAAGCACAAGGATGAAGTTTTTAATTGCTTTAAGAAGTATGTTGCTCTTGTTGAAAACCAAATAGGTAGGTCTTTGAAAAGACTCAGATCAAATGGTGGAGGAGAATACTTCTCTTCTGAATTTGACACCTTCTTGCATGAAAGAGGCATTAAAAAGGAAGTCACTACAAGGTATACACCTGAACTCAATGGTGTAGTAGAGAGGAGAAACAGAGCTATTGTTGAAGCTCCAAGGACCATGCTCAATGAAAAGGGACTGCCAAACTACCTATGGGCAGAGGATGTGTCTACAGCCACATATCTCATAAATAGACTTCCATCTAAGTCACTAGCTGGAACCACTCCATATGAAGTGTGAAATGGAAGAAGACCTAGTCTAGAGCATTGTAGAATCTTTGGATCCTTAGCCTATGCTCACATTCCTTCTCAAGTAAGAGGGAAATTAGATCGCAAGGCAGAGAAGTGCATATTTATTAGTTATGATCAAAACCAAAAAGGATATAGATTGTACAATCCAACTAATAAAGGATTTTCTATGAGTAGAGATGTAATCTTTGATGAGAAGAATTCATGGTTTGATGATGACAGGAGAGTGAAGTTGCATTATGACTTGCATGAAGATTTTCCATCACTTCAACCAAAGGAGCCAAAGCAAATGGAAGAAAGTGATTCGGAGATTGACCTAGAAGACTTGGAAAGACTAAATCTATGGAAGAGAAAAGTTAAAGCAAAGATGCAAGATGCTACATATGGACCCGAGAGCTCACATCAACCACCTAGAAGGTCTTCAAGGGAGAAGAAGAAACTAGACAGGTTTGGTTATGATACCTCTTTTGTCACCAAGCCCTCAATCTACATTGCAAAGGATTCAACCAATGAAGAACCTACCACATTCGAAGAAGCACAAAGCAAGAAAGCTTGGAGAGATGCAATGGATGAAGAAATGGAAGCCTTGAAGGAGAATGACACTTGGGAGGTAATTGGATCTCCATGGATATAAAAAATCAAGAGGAACCCACATGGAGGTATAAATAGACATAAATCAAGGTTAGTTGCTAGAGGGTTTTCTCAAACCTATGGTATTGATTATGAGAGGAATTTCTGTCCAGTTGCAAAAACGCCTTAGAATTCTCATTAGTCGTGCTGCATCTAGAAATTGGAATCTCTATCAACTTGATGTAAAGAATGATTTCTTGAATGGATGGATTTCTAAGGAAGTGTATATGGCACAACCTCCTGGATATGAGGATGCACATCATCCTAACTATGTATGCAAATCGTCACTTATTTTCTTGGATTGGAGTTAATCTACAGAGGTTCAGGTATATACATCACACAAAGGAAGTATGTGCATGACATGCTCGTCAAATTCAAGATGGAAAATACCAAGTGTTCAAGTACACCTATGGAGCAAAATCATAAGCTTAGTGCTTATGAAGGAAAACCAATTGAAGACATTAGAATCTATCAAAGCTTGGTTGGAAGCTTAAACTATGCAACACTCACAAGGGTGGATATATGCTATACTGTTAGCATATTGATGCAGTTTATGCATAAGCCAAGAAGAACACATATGGAAGCGATCAAGAGAGTCCTCAAGTACCTAAAGGGGACCATCAATGAAGTTCTGTTTTATCCATTTACTTCAGATATTGAGCTAAAGGTCTACTCAGATGCGGATTGGGCCGGATCTAGAGATGATAGAAGAAGCACATTTGGGTATGTATCATTTGCAGGTTCAAAAATCATTTCTTGGTCATCCAAGAAGCAACCAACCATGGCATTATCTTCTATTGAAGACGAATATAGAGGTTTGGCTAATGCAACTCAAGAAATCATGTGGTTAAAGTCTTTGTACAATGATCTTGGACTTCATTCTTCAACACCTCACATTTGTGGTGACAATACAAGCTCACTACATCTTGCAACTAATCCGGTATACCATGATAGAACCAAGCATATAGAATTTCATTACCATTATGTAATGGAGAAGCTAATGAGCAAGAATATTCAACTATCCTATGTCTCCACAGATATGCAATGTGTAGACATGATGATTAAAACTCTTGATGGTACAAAGTTAAGTAGATTGAAGTTGATGATTGGCTTGCAGGAAATCAAGGACAATTGAAGACTTATTTGGAGGCCAAGCATGTTAGGCTTGAGGGGGAGCTATTGGTGCATTTTACCCAAGCCTACATGCTTGATATGCTTGATATTATGATTATTTGTAAGTCACATGTGTAGTCATGTGAACACCTCTTGTAAAAGAGAACATTTTATCTCTTGTAATTGTGAAAAAGAAAAAAAAAAGAATGGCTTACCTCATCCATTATATAAAAAGCAAACTCATGGATCTAACTACATAAAACCGTGAGTTAGTGAGCTGAGGGAATAATTCCTAACTTTGGGGATTACTTTTAGGTCGAGCCATACGAATTCAAATTTGAAACTCCCTCCAAAAGAAGCTATAAAAAGAGCAAGAAGGAAGTGGTGATTAGCAAATGTGACCACTTCATGTCATTTTATAGAGATTGAAGAGCTTACTCCATAGCTCTATCATTCTACTCCCATTGTGCAAATATTTATTGCCAATGTGGTTGTAATCATATGTGAATCTATACATTCATCTTTCTTTACTTCTCTCTTTTATTCTTTGCTATACTCACTTAGAGCAGTAACTTCAGAAGCTCATATCTCGATCTCTACTATACCATTTTTAGAGTTTCAATGTGCGATGGATTTCTCTCTCCTCTAGTTTTTGGATACAAAAATTCATGGTCATTGGATGTGTATTTTGGGAGATATCTGCATTTTACTACTCACTAGACTATCTCTATAGAGCCCCAAGAATGGCAGGATGTTTTGGAATTTGATAAAACTTGTTCTCACTGCTCAGGTCATGAATTAAAATGTTTTAACTTGGATTGAGAAGCTTGCTAAGTCTATTTGCTATGTCCAAAAGGATTGTTTCTAGTTCCCACCAGATTGAAAGCACTGTTCATTTTTTCCAACAGGTGTATGTTCCAAAATAGCAAGTTTTGGGAGCTAGTCATTTCGCAACTAGTTTGTCTTTACTTAAACTTTTGAGATACATGTTCCAAAGTACTTAGCTGATATTTTGGTGTATTTAGCAAGCTCAAAGGGTCTACTAATCAACTCTGAAGTCTTAGTTGGATGGTGTGAAGTTGGTTGTAGCAGCACCAACTCATCTTCAAATTGCATCCACCATCTCTCTTCACATTTTAGAACTCAAACTGGTCACTTTGAATTCATGGGAATGCCTTTTGGACTCACGAATGCACGTGATACATTTGCATGCATGATGAATAAGATTATCCTTGATTACCAAGATTTTGTTCTTTTTTTCTTTGATGATATACTTGTCTATAGTCAGAATGAGGATGACAATGAAAATCATTTAGCAACAGTTTATCATTTTTTATGCAAAAGAAAACCTTATGCCAATCTTGAAAAGAGTTATCTCTTTCAAAAACAATTAGAGTATTTAGGCCATATTGTTTCTAGTCAAGGCATTCATGAAGATGCAAAGAAAATTAAAGTAGTTGAAGAATGACCTCTACCTCAATCTGTGAATGATGTACACTCTTTTCTTCGATTAGCTAGTTTTTATCCAAAGTTTGTAAAAGGATTTTCTTATTAAGCAATACCACTCACATTATTATAAATTCAAAATTTTTATGGGGATTAGCACAACAACAATCTTTTGAAAAACTAAAACATTCACTTTCTCATCCACTTATTTTGCAATTACTAGATTTTGCACAAACTTTCCATGTAGTTACTGATGCAAATGGTTTAGGTATAGGTGTTGTATTAATGCAAAATGACCATGCTATTGCATTTGAAATTAGGAAACATTAACTTTGTGAAAAGAATTATAGTACATATGATAAGGAACGTTTAGCTATTGTGCATGCTTCAAAATGTTGGAAACATTAGCTTATGGGTTCAGAAGTCCTAATCAAAACAGACTAACAAGCTATTAAGCATAAAAAAACCACTAATTTTTTATTGAAACATTAAATGGGCTTCATTCATACAAACTTTTCAACCTATGATTCAATATCAATTTTACAAAGGAGGTCGATAACCTCTTCATCCTCCTCATGCGGGACCCACTTGGCTTTAATCTTGTTGTTCTCAAGGAAAAACACTCTATGGTGCCTAAAAGGTGGGGATTTCTTACAATTCGATATTCTTTTGCTTAGAAGGAAAGGAGATTTCTCGATAGACCATTCTTTAGGAGGGTTTCAAAAATTCCAAGTGCACCTCTCTCTCCAAATGTTCAAGAGGTTCTCACCTCTTATCGCATTCCACAATGTTGAGGAGCAACCAATCGCTTTGCCCAGAAGCGCTTGCTTCCAATTGATCTATTTCTGTAGCAACAATAGTTTTTCAAGAATCTACCAAATCAAGATATATTTGGGACACAAGAAGAAAATGTGTCCCAAATCCTCAACTCTATGATGACATCTCTTAGACCATGGTGGGCCCCACAAATTTTTGTAGCATTTATATTGGTCCAGATTCCTCGATGGAGGATTTTCCACATAAGCACTCACTTTTTGATCTCAATGAGGTGGTGGCCGAGAGATATGAACTTCAAATCCCAATGCAAGCCCGCCCAAGTATGACACCACTTGTTATTAAGCTTGATATTATATTCCATATTCTCCTTGATTCTAGGAAATTTTTCAAGCTATTACCATTGTGCCATTTGAGACGTTCATGGCAGGGAGGGTCTTGTCCAATGAGGAGGCATGTTCTTGAGTGTTCCCAAGTGATGCATCTACTCTGCAAAAGCATCCATTCTTCAAAGTTCACTCTAATTTTTGGATCAATATTCTCAAATCTAATCCATTGGAGAGTTTCTTGGTTCTAGGGGTGTTTCCAATACCGAAAATCCTTGCTGCAGAGCTTTCTAGCGTTTTGGAGGTTCTAGGACTCCAAGCCTCTGATGCCATTGATAGGGAACCAAATTGAATCATTCTATCTGATAGCTACCTCCCTTTATGACGAGAAATCCAATCACTTTGTATCACCCACATAACATATTCTGGAATGGAAAGACATAAAACCATTCTAAAGCAGCTCAAAGGTATGCGTGATGTGAAGGTTTCATAAATTGAGAAAGTCAAACAGTCACAAGCCAAAAACCAGTAAACTAGTGACCAAGAAAATTTAATCAGTTTATGATGAAAGCCCGTCTTTAAACTAAAACCTCAAGATATAGAGGCATGTCGAAGTCAGGCTATCACATAGGAACACGTAATTCATAAGAAAGGACATATAGCCATACAAATAATATTTATCTAAAAGCAACTTCAAGGTATGAATGGTTCGTATCCGCAATTACTTAGGACACAAGACACAGGCAGTTTGTAACAACAATAGAATCACATACTCGCCAAAGCAAAATATAACAAGTCAAAGGAAATTCTTTTGATTGTTATTCCTAGGAATCAAGACACAGTTCAAAGTCCTAACTATTTAGAATCCAGAATGCAACGAAGGTGTGGACCATTCAAAGGTTAAACCATTTCCAACCCATAAGCGAATCGATTTCTAAACATCCACAGGATCACGTATTCCACAAAAAAAAAAATGAATGTAAGGTGTAAGCACTCAAAAATAATTGATGTGAAAATCATTGCATATTATAGACGATTCGAAGGCTCAACTACTCACAACGCAAAGCCAATCAACTTGTAAAACCCATATGATCACTCGTTTCACAGGAAACGAAATGAAAAACTTTCAAGGATATTTGTTCATAGCATCGTTTTAAGTACGGACGATTCAAAGATTCCATTATTTTCATAGCAGATAATCAATTTCTTGAATAAAAACTCCATCTGTTTGATACGATATTCCATATACAATCCAAAACGAACTATTTTTTGACCAAAATATCCAATTAATTTAGCACTTAAAAAATCTATGGAGGTAGAGAAATGGTGCAAAAAACCTTCCACAATCTCAATTCATAGGCTGCTTCATCTTGTGTGTGGCACTACTAGAGCATGTCCTACGCACAACGTTGACCAAACTAGGTTGATGTTACTGGCATGTCAAAGGCAACCCTGATACTCTCACCGTGCAGCTTTCTGTCCTTCTGATTGAGTATGATCTCATCCAATATATCAATTAGAAGATACAAATGATTTACCACTTTAACCCCCTTTATTAGAACCTTAAATTTAGGAGGCAGTGTCATGTCAAAGGAAACTCCTCACGATTTCAAATCACCCAAAGACCATCTTTAGTCCAGATATGATACTTAGAGGGAACAAGAATCGCCAAGGAAAACTTGTGATCAAGGATTGCACATTAGATTTTTAAATTTGGGAGAATATATTACAAGGCTCTCAGAAGATTACAAAGGGAGAAAGCAAAGGTTTTTTATTTAACTTTGAACTTAAAAGGACATAGAATATTATTTGGTTAAATTATGGATGTCATGCACTATTATAGGAATCAAGATAGATAAGTAGAGATCAAAGTGTGCATGGGTTTTCCAATATCACAAAAAAAACACATGATATTCAAGTGCAGGTCATGTCAATCCGGGAAATCACAAAGAAAGGATAAATACATATATGCCTTGTAGATCTTTTCCATACAAATTTATGTGGTCCAAGTTAAGATGCTTCACTCTTTAGATCAAGGTATAATGTATCCTTTTTTCTATGACTTGTCTATATGGATAGTTATATACTTTCTCAAAACCAAATAGGAAGTGTTTTAATGATCTTAAAGGTATATTATAATCTTTGAAACACAAAAAAGTAGAAGGTTGAAGAGACTAAGGACCTATGGAAGATGAGAATAATTCTCCCATCACATTTGTTTATTCTTGCAAAACAAAGGCATTGAGAGGGAAGTAACTACAAACACACCTAACAACGATGCTGTAGTAGAGATAAGAAATAGAACCTTGGTGGAGGCAACTACATCCATGTTGAATGAGAAGAGTTTACTAAACTATTTATGGATAGATGAAGTATCTTAGACGTGTTATCTTATTAATAGACTCCATCTAGAACTACTAAAAGGTACGAATCCATATGAAATTTTATATGGTAAGATATCAAGCTTAGACCATATTAAAATATCTTGATGTTTTTGCCTATGAAGAACTACCTTTAAAGGTTAGAGGCAATTTATAAATGCAAAGTTGGAGGTGTATATTTTTTGTGTATCACATGAACAAAAAGGATACAAACTATGCAATCCAACAACAAGTCTTTTATAGTGAGAATCAACGTTGAATTTGAAGAGAACAAGTATTGTTATCAATATAAGAAAATATTATTCTTTCTATATGACTTCGATAAATACTGTCCATCACTCTCAGGATGGGATGCATAAGTCATGAAGAAGAAAGTGAACCTAAAGATGAACACATGTCTTCCTCACTTGCTTCACAAGATATAGAACCAAAAGGCAAAGATAAACTTGAACAATACAAAGATTTTGTAGATTTGTTTGGTTAAGAACTAAGGACATCAAGTAGAGAAAGGAGAATACTAGAAAGGTATGGTTTTGATCCTTCATTGTTAACTAAACACTCAATTTTAATAAGAGAGGATTTAATTAGTTGATTGAAAAATGCATTGGAGGAATCCAAAGAAGTAGTCTATGATGAGACTTTCTTACCTATGGAAAAGATATCAAACATGAGGCTACTTCTTGTTATAGTTCTTGCCAACAATAAGATGATCTATCAAATGGATGTAAAAAAGTTATTTTCTCAATGGATGGATTATAGTGGAGGTTTACAAGGATCAAGTTTGTAGCTTTAAAAGTAAAAGTTTTGTTGCTCATGTTTGCATGTCAAAGAAAGCTTGGAATTGATTAAACTAGGGAATGTAAATCTTTGAATTACACGGTTATAACCTCTTGGCTTTAAGATCAAGGCTTCATCATAAGCACATTAGATCCATCTTTTCTTCCTTGGGAAACCCGATAATGGCATGATTTGTTTTTTAGTATATGTGAATGCTATAGCACTCAAATGAAATTATGTAGAAAGTATAAGATGGATCAATTTGAAAATGCAAAAGGAATTTAAAATAAATGATCTTGAAAACCTCACTTACGTCTTAGGTATGTAGCTTATGTATACTTATAATGGTGTATGCCTTAGCCAGAGTAACTATATCAAAGATATACTTATTAGTTTCAAGATAGAGCATACTAGTTTGTACTTAAACCTATGGAGTTGAAACATAATATTAGTGCTCATGAAGGTGGGCTAATTGAAGACATTAGAGGTTACTAAAGTCTCATTGGGAGCTTGAATTATCGTATCTTAACAAGATAAGAGAAAAGATTTGCAATTGGGGCAAACTCAAATGAATGGGTCTAGAATTCCTAGAGCTCAAATTTAAATATAAGAATTTATTATAATAAAGATTGGTTAAGGATTTAGGGAGATTTACTGAATCATACTGAAAGCCTTAAGTCTTGGGCTAAAATCTTTTATGTTTATACTCCAAAGTGATCATATTTACTTGAATACATTTATCTCATATGCTTGTATGACCTTTGCTAATGTCTTTTGTATATATCTGATCATGAGCTTGTGTAACAATTTTAGCTGAGATGGAAGGCATGAATATCCGTCAGGCTTTTTGATGTTCAATCATCAAATTAATTGATAATTGATTTATAAATTTCCAATATAAACTCATAAGGGAAAAAATGGCAAAAACAATTTTGTGTCTAGATTAATCTAGATTAATGTTTTCAAATCCTTTTCAAAAATTTCGTGTAGGCTCATGTAAAACATATCTCATGCAAATATATTAGTTGTGGAATACATAGGAAGTCCGTGTGAAAACCATGAAAAGTGATATACCTCAAAGTGTGTGCCCGTCAGGCCTTTGTGGATTTTGAAGTTTTCCCTCTTGTTCTCCGACCGATATAATGTGTGTCCCTAGTAGACCTACTTCTCTCCTCCTCATAATTCTAGACATTCTTATCATGGGGAGTAATAAGGATGAAATGGATTGATTCTATAAAATTATCCTTTGTCTATTTTAATCAAGTTAGTAAGTTTTATAAAGGAGGTTCGATAGAGCCTACTCTTCCAAACTTTAATTAATAGAAATTACAGTTGTACAAGTGAAAGGGCCTAGCACCCATGGGACCCCCCACATCCCTCAAAGGAGGGCTTGCTTGAAGATTAATAGAGAATTTTACAAAGGAGGTTGATAACCCTCTTGTCCCCCTCATGTGGGGCCCACTTGCTTTTGATCCTCTTGCTCTCTAGGAAGAACACTCTATGATCTCTTAAGGGCGAGGGATTCTTACAATTAGAAATTCTTTTGCCTAAAAGAAAAGCGTTTTTCGATCAACCATTCTTAAGGAGGGCTTCCAAACTTGTATGCACACCTCTTGTTCCATATTTTCCATATATTCTCCCTCTAATAGCATTCCACATTGTCGAGGAGCATCTGATTGCTTCACCTAGAAAAGCTTGATGTGAGTTCATTTGTCCATGTAACAACATGATTCTCTCAAGGACTTGCCAGACTAGTATTGATTTGGGGCACAAATAGAAGAAGTCTCCCAAGTCTTCCATGCCACGAAGGCATCGTTTGTACAATGAGGGGGGACCCCAGAAATTTTGTTAGCTTTCACATTGGTCCATATTCCACAATGTAGGATTTTCCACATAGACACATACTTTTTTATCTCGATGAGGGGGTGCCAAAGGGATTGAAACTTAAATTCCAACTTCTAGCAGAACCAATTGAGACACCACTTCGTATTGAAAATGACATGAAATTCTACATCCTTCTTCAATCTCAAAATTTTCTCAAGGCTATTGACATTGTGCCATCTCAGACCCTCGGGGTGAGAAGAGCCCTGACCAATGAGGAGGTGAGTCCTCGAGCATTACCAAGCATTAAACATGATCTGTAATTAGATGCAATTCTCCATAGTCCACTCTTTTTCCCTGATCAGTGTCCTTGAATCTAATCCGCTGACAAGTTTCATGGTTCAAGATGAGTTTCCACAAACGGAAGCCTTTGTTCCAAAGCCTCCTAATTTTTTGGAGGTTGCAAAGATGCCCTTGATAGGGAACTAGATCGAATCATTCTATCTAACATTGGTCTCCCATTTCCAGTCTTCATTGATTCTGATAAAACACTTAACTTTTTTCCAGCTCTTCCATAGAGAGCAACCCAAGCTTGAGCCTTTGGGAGTCACTAGAAATGGGGAGAACCATACATTGAGAAGGTTCATACCCTTCCACCACCGGAGGCCTAAAAGTTGAAAAGCACTCCTATTTCTAAAAATAACTTTGTCCAAGAGGCATCACTATTGCTCCATGCTTTAATTAACCATTTTGCCGCTAAATTATTCGCCATTCCTTCTATGTCTAGAATGCCCAAATATTATTGAGCCTTTTGGCTAATGCAAGTATTCCATTTAATTTTGGGGTTACTTACGGCCATGAAGCTAGAGGAAGTTCCTACAAAGTCTCTTGAGTTTGAAGATCTCTTGGTCTTTTGGTCTCCAGTAGGAGCAAAAAAAAGGAATCAAAGAGAGAAGGAATGTGTTAATCAACATAGCATGTCTAGCTAGATCTATCTGCATAGCCTTTGAGTACATGAGCTTTCTCTAAAGCTTAGAGAGACCTAGTTCCACTGTTACCCTATCAAAACCTCGAATCCCATTGGTAGAAGATTTGACTACTAGGGATCAACTGACAACCATGGTCAATTGCTTAATAAGCCATTGAGGAGGATTCCCAATAACTTCCCTGAAATGGGTTTTAGTATGATTTATTTTGGATCTCGATGCCTCACAAAAAGTATTCAGACAACTCCAAAATGTTTCAATGCTTAACGTGTCATTATGCACAAAGACATTAGTATAATTGCCAAACAGTGTCATGATCATCTGATCTTCCTTGAGAGGTAGATTAAGGCCCTAAATACCACCTTGTTACCAAGGTCATCAAGTTGACGAACTATCATCAAACTGCATGATAAATAAGGTGCATGGCATACATCATGCATAGTAAATTTTGAATGTAGTACACTACCACATCAGCAATCAAGGAAACATCACACTTGTAAGAGTCATCGGTCTCACGGTACTAAGAGTCTTTGCAACATAAGTAGAGAACCATTCTCTATGTGGTGTCATATGGAAAGAAACACCAAAATCTAGAATCCACAAGTGGAAAAAAGATTCAATCATAATAGCTGACAAGGGGCACATTAATTCCAAGTCTCAACAAAGTGACATCATCAAAAATAGCAATAATTTCTTCAATCTTTGTTCTAAAATTATATGTTGTAGGTAATTGTTTAACATGCCCATCAATATTCTCTTCTTTACCTTAAGCATTATTTAATGCATAGTACTCTTTCTTCATGTGTCCTTTCTTATGACAATAATGGCATTTGATATCCCTCTTTCTTCACTTACTTCAACTCTTATTTCATTGACCATTATTTTCCTTTTTCTTCCTCCTACAACATTGCTAATTATTTCTTTGATAAAAGGAAAGAACATTATATGTATCTCCAATCTAAGTGCCAACCATATATTCTCTAGTGTTAGTCGGCCGCCGGAGTGGGACAGATGTAACGGATGCCAGATGTAACGGAGTTTCTTGAATTACGCGCGAAAAGTTGGTACACGCATTTTGTAAAATCTATATAAAGCAATGTAAAGAGAATGGTCAAGAGAGATGTTTTTTCTGGAATTGCCAGATTGATCGCCTGAATATTTGTGAGAGTATTGTTTACACTGTTGTGAAGTCGTGAGTACTGTTGGTGTTGAGTATGCTCTGCATCGTCTGCGTATACTATAGTTCACCGTAACGAGTGGTTGAGTAACGGATTGTGTGTCTGATTACTGTCGTTGTGTGGCGTTGTGGCATGTTCTTCGGTTGATTAAGTACTCTCAGTCAGTCTGAGTAGTGATATTACGGTGTGAGTTTGAATAGGCGACTTAAAGCGTTGTTGTACTGTATCCTGTTTGTTTTACCGGATTCATGGTGTTTGGTGTTAGTATCTGTTGACTCCGAATACGCGGAAGAATTAGTACCTCCGGTAAATGTGAACCTTTATTTGAAGATCGCTGTAAAGTGTTGTGACGGATGAATCTGTCAGTTATAGTATTCGCTCTGGTTGATTTACTACATACTGTTGAGTCTGAAGATCGGACTACTACTCTGTTCCAATAGTAGGTTAGTCTGAAGAAGTTCGGTACCCAAGAACATAGAAATCAAGTATTGTCCAGTTAATGCTAGTAACTGAGCTAAGACGCGTATTGGTGTTTTTGTTGTTGTGACGAAGATTTGGGAAATAAGTACAGGGCCTCTGTCTAACAGACCCCTACCACTCCCAAGAACCCACATTGGTCTGGTAACGACTTTCGGCTAGTCAGAGACGTTACAATCTAAGAGATACGTTTAAGATATACATTTTAATATATTAAACATTTTACATTACTACTTTTACGTTTAACACTTTGCGCCGTCTGTGGGAAGGTGGCATCAAGATTGCCAAGAGTTTGTCAGAATCAAACATCCAGATTATCGTTTGATTGGAAGTAGCAACAGAACCAGATTGTTGCAAACTGTTTCGTTAGTAATACTACGCGATTAGTACAAAAGATGATACATGCCGGTTACTCGATCCGGTGAAACGTATCCCAAGAACCATCAGTCTGGAGTACTTAATGTACTAAAACCAACTTTGGGAGGTAGAAGTACAACTAGGTCTGACCCAGGTGTCAAGAAAATTAAGAACGTTAGAACTGATTCCGGTCATATTCCGGTGGAACGTGTTACGTCGCTAGTACATTCCGGTACTTTTTCGGCACAGTCTGTCGAAGATATAGTACTTCCAGAACCTACCAAGAGGCAGTTGGAAACTAGTTTAAAAATCTTGGAAAAAGATTCAGATTTATCTACGATTAGAAGCGCTCTAGTCAAAGAAATCGGCGAAGGCAAAAAAACACCGTATTCGGGCATAATTTTGGTTCATTCCGGTGATATTTTGGTAAGAAAATCACAGTTTTTTGGTGACGGTTTAGCATTTTCTGCTGAATCCTCAGCCCAACCACCGCGCTTGGAAGCGAGTTCCTATACATTGGACATCAAGAAGGAAGGAAAGCAGTTCGAAACAGAGATTCGAAGCATTTTAAGCAATATCATCGCACCAGAAAGTGCGCCATCTGACGATACAGATTCTGATAGTGCAGATATTCAGCCCCAAGTTACAGAAGGAAGATATAATACACTCACGATGAACGGACAACAACAACAACAACAATAGTTATGTCCACCCAGGCCGACTCCAACAGGAGTGACGTACACGAAGTTTGGTGGATTCCTAGGAGATGATCTGGATGCTCACGTATGCACTTTCGAGATAAGCTACGCAGTTCTCAACCATCCACTAGATCAGGCCTATAAGGCTATTGTCTTTCAAGCCACACTGGTCAATGAAGCAGCTAGATGGCTTACAGAATATGATATTAATCACTTTGGCACCTACGAAGCAGTACGAGATGCTTTTCTGCAGCGATTCAGGCTAAAAAAGAATCCAGCCAAATTTTTTGACTATCTATAGAACAACAGACAGAAGGCAAATCAAACCATACAGGAGTATGCTACTCTCTTCAGAACACACTTAAGGCAGCTACCACCGGCCCATGCTAACTTACCAGATGACGTTATCACTCAGTGGTTCATCAATGGCTTGACTCCACAACTTAAGCAGATCATGATCATAAGATGTGTCGGAGCCATGACCCTCGATGCAGTCATCGCAATGACTCTGCAATTGGAAAACAAAGTCAGCGGATTTACAGAAGATCTAGAGTGGTTAAAAACAAACAAAAATGTTGCCAAAGATATAACCAGACAAAAATGCTAGTCAATGGACCACAGTAGAACCACCAGTCTTCCCAGAGCCTATTCAGGTAACCCAGCCATCGTTAACAAAGGAAGGAACACAACAACGGGAGTCAACAGCGGGGACATCATCAGCAGCAGATACATTACCAACCGTAGACACCTTCGCATGAGCAGAGGCATCAACTCCAACATCAGTGGAGCTTGTCGATCAATCTCAACAGGCCAAGGAAATCCTATCTAAGGCATCTATCACTCTACCTCTGGGCCAACTACTGGCATTAGTACCTGGAATTCGACAACAGTTCCAACAACAGTTCAGTCCGATGCCTTCTTGTATTCCAGCGACAGCAGCAGTTCAACCGGAACCTGATTCTACGGTTGATCATTCAGTTCCCTTGATTACAGTATGGTATAAGAATCATAAGATTACACAGGTATTAATTGATGGAGGCTCTAGTGTTAACATTGCGACTGCGACATTATGCAAAAGGTTAGGATGGACCAAAATCGAACCAGTTCAATTTTTTGTCAGAATGGCAGATCAATCGAGAGTCCATCCCGTAGGACTTGTGCGGAATGTACCCATAACTTTACAAGGTACGACCTTTAAAATGACCTTTGTTATACTAGATCTACTGGAATCCACTTTGGATTACAACCTTCTTTTCGGCCGACCTTGGCTGAAGCATGCGAAGGTAATACAGGACTGGTCTGCAGAAGAGCTTACGTTTAAAGATGCCAATCGTAGATATGTGGTAAAATTAGATGCTATACAACCTTGCGAGCTACACGCTAGACCGTATTTTGCTGAACCAGTCCATATGCTAGATGGATTCTTAGACGATGAAGAAGAAGAGTTTCTGAAGAGTAATGCTGACTTAATTTCCTTAGGGACTATTGATCTACAGTCCGTTGTAGATAATTGGAACGCTTCAGTCTGTACAATAATACCCATCACAGAAGAGGCTAAGAAGGAAGACACTGTTTCGACACATGACGATGAACTGCAGCAACTTTTTAAACCAATAGACGACACAGAGAAACATCAACAGTTCTATGTCCCTGAAGATCAGCTGATCACTTACAATTTAGGAGATGAAGATCATCCGCGTCCTGTGAAGATAAAGCAAAACTTACCGGAAACAATTCAAGCAGGTTTAATCCAGCTACTCCGAGAATTCACTGACGTCTTTGCATGGGACTACAAAGACATGAAAGGATTGGACCCCCGCATCTACCAACACAGGGTCATGCTGAAGCCAGAAGCAAGGCCGATAAAGCAAACCAGCTACCGGATGAATCCCCATTATGCATCTCAGGTAAAGGCAGAACTTGATAGGTTATTAAAAGTCGGATTCATCGTGCCAGTAGAGCATGCTGAATGGATCTCTCCGATTGTGATTGTGCCAAAGAAAAACAAGCAATTGCGAATCTGTGTAGATTACCGGAAATTAAATGCAGCAACCGTACCGGATCCCTTTCCAATCCCCTTTTTGGATACCATGCTTGATAGAGTAGCAGGCCACGAGATGTATTCATTCCTAGATGGATACAGTGGCTACAACCAAGTGAGAATGGCCGAAGAAGATATACCAAAAACTGCATTTATTACCAACTAGGGTGTCTTTGCTTGTACGGTAATGTGGTTTGGATTGACAAACGCACCAAACACATTTCAAAGATGTATGCAGGAGATATTTTCTCCTTATCTCATTTCCTTTATGCAAGTATATCTCAACGATTTCTCAATTTTCGATAAGATGATAGCGCACCTGTTCCATTTACGGTGATGCTTTCAGAAATGCAGAGAGTATAGACTCTGCTTGAACCCAAACAAATCTGTGTTTGCGGTTTCATGTGGCAAGTTACTTGGCCACATTGTATCTGCACACGGTATCCAAGTAGATCCAGATAAAATTTCGGCAGTACTAGAAGCTCCGGTGCCCGCTACTCCAAAAGAAGTCATGCGCTTTATGGGCCAAGTACAGTGGCATGGAAGGCACTTACGGTGGCTTGCTCATCTGGCTATACCACTAAACAAGCTAATCACCAAGACTCCTCGACAATTTGAATGGACCCAGGAATGTCAGATAGCATTTGATCGGTTAAAGCATTTATTAACACAAGTTCCTATCTTACAACCGTCGGACTGGGATCACCCATTTCATGTATTTGTTGATGCTTCAGATATAGCAATAGGAAGTGTGTTGATGCAACAAATTGAGAAATGGTTCAGACCAGTGTATTATGCAAGTCGAAGATTAGCTCCTGCTGAGAAGAATTACTCTGTAACAGAAAGAGAATGTCTAGGGCTAGTATATTCGGTCAAGAAATTCAGACATTACTTGCTGGGCCGTAAATTCACATTTCATGTAGATCATGCTGCACTTGTCTATCTAGTTCGGCAACAACATCTAGGTGGTCGATTAGCACGATGGGTGCTACCCTTGCAGGAATTCGACTACGAAGTCATTCACCGGCCAGGCAGTTCACATGCCTTAGCAGATTTCTTATCCCGTTTAGATTCCGGTGAAGCTCCAGTGGGCATAGATGACACGACACCCGCGATTTATGTGTCAGAACCAATTAATGAAGATTCTGTAGACCCACCTATCCCATTTTCATATTATGATCAGATCTTGACCTTTCTCACTGATGATTGCCTTCCATCTCAGACTTCTAGGGCAGTACGAAGGAAAATTGCAGTCTTTAGCCGCCGATTTCGGTTAATTGCTGGAGAACTATATTATGTAGATCATACCGGAATCCTACTTCGCTGTATTCCACCACATGAGTTTAACTCAGTTATCACGTTGGCTCATTCGATTCCTTCCGGTGGCCATTTTGCTGCAGACTTAACTCACCGAAAAATTCTGCAGAGTGGTCTCTGGTGGCCAACTATGTACAGAGATATATCACAGTTTGTCAAACAATGTGATACTTGTCAAAGATCTGGACAGCCTTTGCAACATCATATTTTTCCTCTGCAACCCATCTTACCATTGGAACCTTTCCAGAAATGGGGTCTAGATTTTATCGGTCCGATTACACCTCCAGCAGTCTTCAGTAACAACCGTTACATACTGACCTGTACAGACTATGCAACCAGATGGGCAGAAGCCTGGGCTTTACGGTTTGCTACAGCCATTACGGTATTACGGTAGCAAAGTGTCTGTTAACCGATGTCTTTCCACGTTTTGGCTTACCACTGGAAATTGTCTCAGATCAAGGCACTCATTTTGTAAACAATTTAATGAAGGCACTGACACAGTCGTTCCACGTCACACATAAATTTAGTTCTCCTTATTATCCTCGTGCTAATGGTTTGGCCGAAAGTACAAACAAATCTTTACTGAATATGCTTCGGAAATTGATCCTCGAAGCACCAAAAAGATGGGATCAACTGCTACCAGCAGTGTTATGGGCATACCAAACTACATACAAGGTAACAACAGGATTAACACCCTTCAAACTAGCTTATGGCTTAGAAGCAATAGCACCAATGGAGATAGTTATACCAAGTTTACGAGTGGCAATCGCTCAAAAACTACTACCGGAAGACTCACTGTCATTTCGGTTGGACACACTCAGAGAGTTAGACGAGCACCGATGGCTCAGTTTTTTAACCATGCACGAAGTCCAACTAAGACAGACAAGGACGCACGATCGAAACCTGAAGACTCTAGTGCTTTCGGTGGGTCAGCTTGTGCTTTTCTATAATGCAAAGTCAAATAGATCCACAGGCAAATTCAAATTACGGTGGTTCGTCCCTTACAAGATCTCAGAGCAAATCGGTCCAGCAACTTTTCAGTTGACTATGTTGACCAGAAATCCACTTCCAAAAGCAATCAACGGTTCGAATTTGCGACCGTATCAACATGCTGTCGGGAAGATTTGCATCTTCCAATTGATGACCCGAAAAATTAAAATATTTATTGGTGAATTCTAAACCTCTTTTATATCACTGTTGATCAGTTGTGTTAATTGGATTAAGTATTTTGAAAGTGTTTTCAGGTATGAAGGATGAAGCAGGACATATGTTCATGTTAGGGTTTACCCTAATTACTCATTTAATGAGAATTTCCTTTTTTTTTTACATTCAAGAATTATGGGTATTCAGCCTAGGGTTTCTTGAATTCATGTGTTGTTTATAAGATTTAGTTAATGTTAAGGGTTTAGATGAGTTATAATGGGTTAAAGCTAGGGTTTAGAAGGATTTTAATGGTCTAACCCAGGGGGTTTTATGGGTTTCCAATAGGGTTTCTAGGATTTACTATACTAAAAGGGTTAAAATAGATATTATTTATCATCATTAATTACATATTTATGTATTCTAAATTAAACTATGCTATTAATAATTACTTTAAGTAAATGTGTGAATTTAAATACTAAGGTTCTAATTAATTAAGCCCTTAAACTAAGCTTAAATTATTTAATTTATTTAAATAAGAAATGTAGGCTAATTAGATTAAAATGATTAATTCAATGGATAAATAACTAGTGGACTATATGAGTGCTAGGAAAAAGAATGGCTTATATAAGTTGTGTAACTAAAGAGATTTAAGGAGTGGTCTCAATAGAAGATGCACTTAAAGTGAAAAAAGTTGGTTAAGAGAAAGAGTGGAGAGAATTAGTGAAGATGAAAAGAAAGGAGTAGAAATTAAGTGTAATTAAAGTAGAAAATTTAAACTGGAAAGTGTGGTGGAAGTAAGAAGATTAAAGTGTGGTTGTAGATTAAAAGTTAAAACTAAAAAGAGTGGTTTAGAAACGACTTGCGTTTGTATTTAAATGAGTGTTGAGCTCAAGTTTCTCTTAATGTTTTTTTTTGCAGGTACTTTCTTCTGTTTTTCCTTCTTTCTCATTAGACCCTCCTTGTGCTCGGGATATTAAGCCATCATGTACTGCTGTGTACGATAATCTTGATGTTGATTGTCCAGCTGGAAGCATGCCCATGCCTATTCCATGGCTTGGTCTTGGTCCCTGCAACATTGCGCGTATATATGTGATGTGATGTATGTGTGTGTGTGTGAAGTGTATATGTGTGTGTGATGTGTGTGTGTCTGAGAGAGAGAGAGAGAAAATGAATCTCTCCCTCCCCTCCTCTACTGCAGCGCGACAGCGCGCACAGAGAAGGAGAGAGAGAGAGAGAGAGAGAGAGAGAGAGAGAGAGAGAGAAGGAGAGAGAGAGAGAGGAGAGAGAAGGAAAGAGAGAAGGAGAGAGAGAGAGAGGAGAGAGAAGGAAAGAGAGAGAGAGAGAGAGAGAGAGAGAGAGACTCTCCCTCCCCTCCTCTGTCTGAGCGCGGCAGCACGCAGACAGAGAAGGAGAGAGAGAGAGGAGAGAGAAGAAAAGAGAAGGAGAGAGAGAGAGGAGAGAGAAGGAAAGAGAGAAGGAAAGAGAGAAGGAAAGAGAGAAGGAGAGAGAGAGAGAGGAGAGAGAAGGAAAGAGAGAGAGAGGGAGGGAGAAAGAGAGAGAGAGAGAGAGAGAGAGAGAGAGAGAGAGAAGGAAAGAGAGAGAGAGAGAGAGAGAGAGAGAGAGACTCTCCCTCCCCTCCTCTGTCTGAGCGCGGCAGCGCGCAGACAGAGAAGGAGAGAGAGAGAGAGGAGAGAGAAGGAGAGAGAGAGAGAGGAGAGAGAAGGAAAGAGAGAGAGAGAGAGAGAGAGAGAGAGAGAGAGAGAGAGAGAGAAGGAGAGAGAGAGAGAGGAGAGAGAAGAAAAGAGAGAGAGAGAGAGAGAGAGAGAGAGAGAGAGAGAGAGACTCTCCCTCCTCTCCTCTGTCTGAGCGCGGCAGCGCGCAGACAGAGAAGGAGAGAGAGAGAGAGAGAGAGAGAGAGAGAGAGAGAGAGAGAGAGAGAGAGAGAGAGAGAGAGAGAGAGAGAGAGAGAGAGAGAGAGAGAGAGAGAGAGAGAGAGAGAGAGAGAGAGAGAGAGAGGAGAGAGAGAGAAGGAGAGAGAGAGAGAGAGAGAGAGAGAGAGAGAGAGAGAGAGAGAGAGAGAGAGAGAGAGAGAGAGAGAGAGAGAGAGAGAGAGAGAGAGAGAGAGAGAGAGAGAGAGAGAGAGAGAGAGAGAGAGAGAGAGAGAGAGAGAGAGAGAGAGAGAGAGAGAGAGAGAGAGAGAGAGAGAGAGAGAGAGAGAGAGAGAGAGAGAGAGAGAGAGAGAGAGAGAGAGAGAGAGAGAGAGAGAGAGAGAGAGAGAGAGAGAGAGAGAGAGAGAGAGAGAGAGAGAGAGAGAGAGAGAGAGAGAGAGAGAGAGAGAGAGAGAGAGAGAGAGAGAGAGAGAGAGAGAGAGAGAGAGAGAGAGAACGGTAGAGAGAGAGAGAGGTAGGCAGGCAGAGAGAGAACGGGAAAGAGAGAGAAAGACAGAGGTAGAGAGAGTGAATGAGCATATGTGTGCATTATTGTGTTCATTTGCATAGGTTTAAGTGCTTGAGAGCATATTAGGACGTCTAAATGAAAAGTAAGCATGTGTATGAATGCATATGGTTGAATGAGTAATGTGTAAGTGTAGTGGTTTATGAATGCATTTAATGAGATGAGGTACATATAATCGTGTATGAGCATATGTTAGCATCTTTATATATGTGAATGAAAGTATTAACTAGAGAATGTATGAATAGGAATGTATGTCTAACTAAGTTTAAGTCTATATAAGTAAGGTTATAGGAACATGTTTAGATATGGTATAGATACATGGTTTAGAGTACATGTGTGTATGTATTAAACATATGTATGTGCATTAAGTTAAATACATGAATCATGATAGAGATGATGCATAGTGTGGATATGCAAAGATGCATGTGTTGTTGCATAAAATTAGATGTTAGCATTTGCATTAGAACATGTGCATGAATGTATGTTAGCATGCATGAACATGTGTATGCTTTAATGTATATAAAGTATGTGTTTAATATTTCTCATTAATTTCTTGTAATATTACTAATAGCTTAATGTTTTTTTTTGCAGAATCATTGATGAGTTCAAGCTATTGAAGTGAAAAAAGAGAAGCAACAAGATTGATGATCCATTTAAACCTTATATCTCCATTTAGTCATTTACCCAATTGCTTAGACATTTATCCAATTATCTAGACTTTACATTTGTATTAGCTTATTAATTCATTTATTCAAACCAGTTTAGCATCATATTGTTTCTATTAGTTCTTTCATGTCTTCCGATTTATACCATGCATCTGAAAACAGTAGTAATAACATCATTGAACATACAACCGAATCCGTAGAATTAGTGTTAGAAGAACTTATTAAGAACAATATTACTTTGGAATCATTAGTGTCTTTATCTTATGATCAATGTTTAACTACATTCCTAGCATTTTCTTCCATTGCATCTCCTGAATCACAAAGTAGTGAAGATTTATTTCCACCAACTTTAGTTAGACAAACTCAACCAAAACCATTAGAAGCTACAATAGAAGAGGTAGTTAAAGATCATATAACCGAAGAGTCATTATTGTTAACACCCAAATAGATAGCTATTGCCAGATATAAAGCAGGTTGTCCCTATGGTCCTTAGTCTGAGTCCGCTACAGACACCCTGCGTGTGCCGAACGATTTAGGCGGATGACTTGATCCACCATCCGAGCATCTCTCACGACCTGACAACGCTGCTAGCCCGCATTAAAACATTCGGCGGTGGACCGCATTTTTTTTACTTTACTTTTCCTTCTCTTCTTTCTTTTCTTTTTAAATAGCCACGTTTTTGTCATAAGCCGCCCTCCTTACTAATTACTCGAGCATGCACGCCAAATTGCAAGCAGTATCATATTACCACCGCACAATGATAACCATCACTTCCTACCCCCCCACCGTAATGTCTCTACTTAATCTCTTCGGTTGCGCCAAAAACGCTATTGTGTTCTTGTGATTGTGCTTGTGTTTTCTGTGTTCTGTGTATCCGTGTGTCGTGCTCTGTTTTCGTGTGCGCCATGGAAGCATTGGCGAACTACGCAGCTTTCTGTGATGGTATCCCTACCGAGGTAGGAGAATACCTGCGCATCCGAGGGTTGGCCAACTTTGCTGAGCTGCCTTGGCACTCAGTGGAAGCCCATTCCTTTTTCGCGCAGATCATACCTGCCATCGCCCAATCCCCCATCGCTGAGCGAAAATGGATCTTCCCGTCCCTACCATCTCTAACCGTAGTAACCTTCCAAGCCTTTGCCGAAGCCTTCTGCCTCACCCCACAAGGCCGCGAGAATGGCCCAAGCATCCCCGTAGCCCGAATGACCGCACTCTTCCCCCGCTATTCATCAAACGAGTACGCCATCCTCTACCGCCCTGAACCCGAAAGAACTGCACTCCAGTTCTTAGTCGCTATCCTTAACCTCCAGAAACGAACCTACGGCATATCCCGCCCTTTCTAATCCACCATCGACCTAGCTGCCCAAGAACCTGTCAACTTCGCCTCCTTTTTCTTTCACCGTATCCACAAGGAATGTGTAGCCATAGTGAAACAAGTCAATAAAGGAACTACCCCTCGATCTAGATTACCCCACATTATTTCATTTCTCTTTCCGGCCATACTCGCAGCACAACCACCACCACGGGGGCCCGTCCTGAGACATGAGGAGTCGATAGAGCTGCTAGAGGATGAGGAAGAAGAAGATGAAGAAGAGCTCAACCAATTATTCCGCTGGAAATGCATCAGGATCAGCTCATCTGAAAGTGAGGCACAAGGCTCAGCCGGAAAAGATAAAAATGATGATAAGGAAGACGAGAAGCAAGAAGATGAGACCTTCCATGATACAGCCACATCAATGCAGAATGAAACATCGACTGAGCAACAAGAACACCAAGATCGAACAGAAACAGAGACGATTTCGACCAAAAAAGAATCAGAGCAACAGGTAGACGAGCAACAATCTACTAGGGAAGCACTAGACAAACTTCTTAAGGCAGTCGAATCCACAGAGGCCAACAATGGAGAAACTGAACAAATAGAAAAGGTAACAACCACTGACTGTGCCCTTCCCAAACCACCACCAGTTAACCCCATTCCCCCACCGCAACCACCCCGCATTCCCATCCAGCCCAGTCACCCCACTGAAAACGCTGAATCCTCGTCATCCTCCCTCAATTATTCCCCACCGAATTCCCAACAACTCCTCACCGCATCACAACCTCGCCCTCCTCTACCACCCCACTCCATTCCAGTCTTCTCTGAGTTAGAATCTATGGGTCGCCTCTTGATTAACTTATCCCAACAACTGCCGCAACAATTGAAGCAAATCACAGACAATGCACGAGATGACTTCCAACGCAAATTGGAAGTGATGGAGGCAGATATGACCCCCCTCCAGGAAGAGTTACATGCAGCAAAAGCAGAAAGCCACGCACTCCATGAACAGATAAAGGAATTACAGGCCACACTCCAAGCACAGGAAGAAATCACAAGCCAACGAGATAAGGCTCTGGCAGCAGGGCATGAAAAAGAAGATTTACTGATTGCTGCCGACGCAGAGATCACAAAGTTAAATCAAACGATCAAAGATACAGAAGATACCAGAATCATCTATGTGTATGTATGTGTGTGTGCATGTATGCATGTGTGTATATGTGTATGTGTGTGTATGCATGCATGTATGTATATGTGTGTGTATGTATGTGTGTGTTTGTGTGTATATGTGTGTGTATGTATGTATGTGTGTATATGTGTTATGTATGTAGGCATGTGTGTACATGTGTGTTGATGTATGCATGCATATATGTATCCATATGTATATGTATGCATGTGTGTATACATGTGTGTATGTATGCATGTGCATACAAGTGTGCTTGTACGTATGTGTGTGTATATGTATGCATGTGTGTATATGTGTATGTGTGTATATGTATGCATGTGTGTACATGTCAGATCACCATGAGACTTTTTGCCGATGATATGAACGGGTTTGTTCACAATGATAGTACCAGCCTGGAGACGTTCTAGAGGTGTCTGGCTACCTTTTGTGAAGCCTCTGGATCCACAATCAACCACTCTAAGACCGCCTTTAGAGCTATTGTTGGGTCACAGCCCGACCTTCTCATTGATCATGGCTGTCAAATCATTCCGCAGGGCCAAATTTTTCGGCTTCTTGGGATTCCCTTGGGGTTTGGTGTCTCTATGGAACAGCAGTGGAACTGGGTGCTGGCCAAACTCAAAAACAAGCTTAACTATTGGAGAGGTATGCAAATCAATCTTGCTGGTCGTGCTATGGTTATCAACACGTTCCTCTTATCATCTACCATTTATTTCCTTTCTAGTTGGAGACCGAAAGAGCAAGATCTGTCAAAACTGGATAGTATTTGTAGAAACTTCCTTTGGACGGGCGACCACAATAGGAGGGGGTGCCTAAAATTAAATGGTCCATCTACACCAGCCATAGAGATAGTGGGGGTCTTGGTATCCTGGACGTTGGGTACATGGCTAACAAACTGGCACCCAAATGGATGATTAAGGCTTGGTGCAACAGGGAGGCCGCGTGGGCCAAGTTGATCCTCAAAAACAAGAATGAGTTGGCTTTCATGGGTTTCCCAAATTGGAAGAATCTTGACATCTTGACCTTGCTGTTTTCCCCGATCCCCGTCTTCCCGAAAGGCTCTAATCTCATGTGCTCCCTATGGAAGAGTTGGAATAAAGTCTTAAGCTACACAAGAATAAGTGGAGAGTGGAAGTGGGCAGTTGGTATCAGACAAAACGACTCTATCTAGTTTTCGATCCATGACATCCGGAGTGTGGAATATTGGAACATTCAAAATGCCAAGAAGTTATGAAACAAAGGCTTCAAAAAATGGAAACATCTCTGGAAACAAGAAACCAACCACTGGATCAACTTCGAGGATATTGACCCTTGTGTCAACATTTCGTACGAAGAATGGAACACTTTGCAAAGCAAATGTCTCGCCTGGGACCGACACAAAGTTTGCCTTCTCATGGGACACGACACGCCAAGCTCGCTTGGTCTCAAATGGCACAATGGGAATAGCCTATCAAAAATCCCGAACATCAAAGAAACGATTGACTATCAGGTTAACCTCAACAAGAAGTGGTGCGTGTCATGGACGCAGCTTCGCTGGGACATGAAGCTCATGGCTATCTGTCACCCCCTCATAGAAATCAAAAAGTCTGTCCTCTTATGGCAAATTCTTCATCATGGAATCTGGACCAACCTTAAGGCTAGCAAATTTTGTGGGTTTCCTCCCTGGTGCAAACGCTACTACCGGTCTATCAAAGATGTTTCACACATCTTCTTTACCTGCCCCAACTCCAACAGACTCTGGCAAATAGTTGGAAAGAAAATTAGACTTCAGAAACGTCTCAGTTGGCAGCAAGCCTTGCTAGGAGAAGCGATCGACTAATCCGCGACTCTCTGGAACGCCATCAGAGGGGAGGTCCTATGGAAAATGTGGTGGGAAAGATGTCCTTTCAACTTTGGTGACTCCCCCAAAGAGTGGTCAATTGAGAAATCGTTGTTCCTCCTTGGCAAAAGGATTGTTAACTGTAAGAAATCCCCCTCCCCCCCCCCCCCCTTTAGGCATCATCAAGTACTCCTTTTGATCAATAACAAGCTTAAACCCAAGTGGGCCCCACAGGAGGGTGATGAGAGGGTGATTAACCTTCTTTGTAATGCCATCTAAGCTCTGTAAAAGCTTCCCCTGCTTTGTGGGATTTGGGGGGTCCCGTGGGCACTAGTCCCCTTCTCTTGTACTTTTCTTTATTTAATTCAAGTCCGGGAGAGTAGGCTAATGTCAAACTTCCTCTATATTAAAAAAAAAACGTTTGGCAGTGCATTTTTTCTTTTTGATGTTCTTTTATTTAGAGAATATATGAAAACTCCATTTCTTTTGTCGTCTGTTTCATGAATACAAAACTTTCTCTCTGGAAGTAACGGTTTTTTCTTATTTGATGCTTGTTAAAAGCCAAAGATACATTATCATTTGAGAGGACTAGTTTCCTATCCTGTTTTGTGACAAGAACGATGCCTCACAAAGGCTAACCTTGAGAAAACTAATGGTCTTGCGAAAGCCAAGGAAAATGAAAACTAGTTCAAGTGGAACACACAAAATCTATTTCTGGAAGTTCCTTTCAAGTCGAACAAGACAATTTCATCTTTCCTACCTTCTTAGTCAACACAATAGGAGTTGATCGGCCTTACTGTAAGAAGTGTTTGAACTAATGTAAAGGTCTTTCCGTCATCCAGGAAAACAACAACCTAACAAAGCGGGTAAGCCTGATGTTGTTATAGTGTCTGTGGAAAGCAGGGGCAAATGACAACGAGTTTTATTTGGAGATGTTGAGAAACACTTCTTGTAATCAGGAGGAAATTGATTGATCTATAGAATTATCCTTTGTCAATTTTAATCAAATCAATAATCAAATTCTTTGTCAATATTCTTTATATCTTGGCAATAAGTGAAATGTATGATTGGTTATCTTGGTGTTGGAGATTCTCCTTTTGTCCAGTCCTTGAAGAAAAACTACTTCAATGACCAGCAACCAAGTCCTAAATCTCAATAGAACCTCCTTGTCCTCGGGATGTGAGGGACTTAAACAAAAATAATGAGTAAAACAATCCACACACACACACACAAAAGAATACCCATTTGATGTCCAATAAAAAATGGTGTCAAGACGATTGACTTCATATGCGTGTCTCTAACTTGTATGTGAGTTACTTTGGTTATTAACTGCAAAACAATTTATCGTTCAAGTGCAAGATTCAGGTGGTCCTATAGAAGGGAGTAAATATAGCGCTATTTGGGTAGAGCGACTCTGATGACCTCCTTATTTTAAAATACCATTTTACGTACCATGATTGGACTCTTGAATCATGCACTCGTATAGGATTTTCAAAGAAAACAAGTTTGATTGAAGTCGGACATTCTGTTTAGATTAAGAAGAACATATGTGCGCTTGACGAGCGTGACTATATCTTCCTATAGTTCGCATTCCATGGCCATGAAGAGGATACACAAGTGTTACACACATTAAAATGTACTTTGGCAAAGGTGGAGAATAGGATATGGGCCAAAGACAGAAACCTCCAACTTCTTCCTCTACACTCTTGAAGAATCCTTGTCTTGTGATTCTCAAGACAATGACGATATGGCACCTCATACTGAATAGGAAGACCATAGAAATCTTTGATATGCACAAGATATATTTAACATGACCTATTCAAGCCCTTTAATTGAGCGCAACCGTTTTGGTAGCAGTAGTAATGAAGACTTTAGCTCTTTCAACCTTCTTCTTTTTATATTATTTTTGAAAATATTATAGTAAGGCCCTTAAGAATTTTTATTGATGCATATAACCCAATAGTTTCGTGTTCATGGTGAACACAACCAAAGACTATGCAGAAAGTATGGAGATCTAAGGTTATAGTCCTTCATCAAACTAAGATTGAGGGAAAAACAAACTGTAAATTATTTATAGAAATCCGAGTGTCATCATGTTTTTTTACATATAAGATTTTTACTTCGGAATAGTAAAAAAGCCCGAGTCTATAGCCTTTTCAAACATTTACACACGATTCTCTGTTTTCAATCCACAACAATCACCCTCGCAAATGAATATGTAAAAATAAAAGGTAAGTGAAGTTAAGGGCGTCGTACATTTTCAAGCATTGAAAAAGTCTTTTCATGGTCTTTTTCCCATTCTATGGTTATAACTTGAACCTCAGGTGCAATGGATTGGACACCCCGGATAACCTTTTTCCACACCCCTGGACGAAGGCCAATTCCCCTTACTTTTCTTCCCGGAGTATCGCCCTTCTTTGTCTTTTTCAAATTCCTGGTGGATACGACTTTGAGGGAAAAGAGAAAACAGATTCTGTAATATCCACATGATTATATACATTACTATATTCATATGCAGTAGGATGGGTTCACATAAGCAATTGAACTCATTAGATACAAAACAATACCGATTCCCATGCACGCATATGATCAGATACATCATGCATCACACAACGCATATACACACATACACGATTATATATGACACAAGCGCACAACTAGCATATATACATGTATATATATACGTATATATCAGTACACAAAATGTTCACTAGCACCTGTAAGATCACACGCATATATGCATACTCATATTCAATACATGGATATACATACATATATGAACAGACATAGGGAATTTAATCTTTAAAGACGCACGCATTTCTATGATATACACGCACACAATGCTAACATTAAACACATTTTCATACACATACACTCACAATTTTTGCTAACTTTATATGTGGGTACAAGCTATGCAATTTAGGAAAGTACATTGCATGGCCATAAATCAAGCAAGGAAATCATCATTAAATTACACATATGCAAGAACTTATCAATATGCAACAAAAGATGCATTCCAAGAGAGATATCAACATAATCAATTTTATTGAGTTCTTTCATTTTTATTTTGAAGATTTTAACTTCAGATCAGGAAAATATCCATCCCGTTTAGACACATGCATCCTATAGATGCACCAACCTGCAAGCATAGCAAACATAAACAAGTTTCAACTATTCATGGTTGGAATCAGCTTGCTTTAAAAGAAAAAATAAGAACATATTTGCTCCATTCAAATCTAGTGGCCTATCCAAAATACTCGTATATACTAATCCCTACTAACTTGGTTTGTTTGACTGCAATTCTTTCCCCCATTGATCTCTTATTTCCTAGTAGCTCTCATCAGATATTTTTATCATATTTTCATTTTAACTTTATTTTATTTCTTTCTTTTTGACTTTCATCCTAGATCATTCTTCTTATATTTATTTATTCATTTCTAGTTTATTTTTTTTTCATAAGTCACCCTATGTCAAAATCAGGTGCAACTCATCGACGTGTCCACTTGGCCAAGATTACTCCACTTGTCTGCGAATCTTACATAGTGCATGACAGATAGTGGGAGGCCTATACAAAATGGAGGTTAGCTCGTGGCTCTAGCCACTTGACCATAGAGAGCCACTTGCCTATCAAACTCCACAAGAGCATGAAAAAATATAGGTTGGGCCATACGATGAAAATTGCATTGGCTAGTGATTGTGCTCACTCAATCAAGGTAGCTCCACCCACCTTTTAGCCCATCACACTACACCAATAACACATGCACAAACACATATATAAGGGTTGATTTATGAAGGCAATTACTATAAGATAATCAATCTAAAGGTACGATGTAGTTAGGGATCAATAGCATGAATCAAAGATTCCCACTTCATCAAGAGTTCATGCACATTAGTATATACAAGCATTTGGTTAAGCTTCTCCTTCACCTAGTTGGGGCTTCAATCACTAAAGCCCTAGTTTGCTTCCCAATCTTTTCATATAACTCCTTGTGTTTCATGTATCACATGTAAGCATAATAGTCGTACATTTACTTCAATCTTCATTACTTCTCTTTGATTTGCTCCAAAATTGTCACAATAGTTCATATTTGAACATCCTCTTATGAGGAGAATACCACATGGCATTTATGGGTATTTAATACCACCTTAGGTAGAAGATAAAGGAAGGAGAGTGAATCAAAGATAACTCTTTGTAAGATAATATATGGCTCGGGCATGGTTGGGAGGAGAAAGTATGGAACGCTCTGTGTGTGTGCTCGCGGATGCAGATCGAGGCAGTAGAGGAGCAAAAGGAGCTTTATCATATTGGTATCAGAGCCTAGGAAGTATGCTTGGGCAAGGCGGCACGGCCCGGCACGTCGCAGGGTACACGGTGCCAGGGTACACGGTGCTAGGGTACATGGTGCCAGGGTACACGGTGCAAGGGTACACAGTGCCAGGGTACATCCTGCCAGTCCCATAGCTGGTCAGGGTACATCCTGCCGGGGTACATCCTGGGTACATCCTGCTAGTCCCATAGCTGGTCAGGGTACATTCCCTAGGGAGTTCAAGGGGGGAAGAATGTAACATAATCCTAGTAGGAGATGGTTGAACTACGCTCTAAGAGAGAGGATTAGGAAGTAATCCTCAACCATGGCTTTTGGGGCAAGTGGATAGCCCATCACATTCCTAACCGGGAGGTTGTGAGTTCAACTCCTTGCATTGGTATCAGAGCCCCTTCAACAGTCCACTAGTTTGGCATGTCCCGCTTGGAATGGCCATATCTTGGGCTAAGAAACTCCAAATTGGACGTGCTATGGCTCGTTTAATAATGATGGATTGTGCATTAGTTACGGAAGAGAGGACTAAATAAATTCATGAGTTTCTCTTTTAAGGAACGGAGAAAGTCGGAATCAGCTCAGAGATCCATGAGAGATCTCACTTTAGTTCAGTGGTTTCACTTTAGCTCCTACTCTTTAAGAGAGAGAGAAAGAAAGGAAAAATACGATTTCTTCATAGGAGAAGAATAGAGTATGTTTTCCTTTAGAGAGAAGAGGTGTTTGGGAAACATCTCTTAGTCTATATTTCAGAGAAGGAATTCATTTCCTCTACTTTTCAATGTAATTTTCCTTCACATGGGAGTATAACTCTTCACTATTTTGCAAGGAAAAGGTATGGAGAGCTAATATATGTGTTCTCAATTATGGATCAGTAGAGTAATTGGATTCAAAAGAATCTCTTTCAAAGGGAAAGAGAAAGTGGAATAGGTTCCACTGCTAGAGCTCTTTTCCTTAGAAGAGATTGAAGAGAGAGAGAGAGTTTCACTTTCTCACTTTTAGGTTGTCTAGATAGAACTGGCACTCTTCTATCAAAGACAAGAGGGAGATCAGTTAATCATGATGGTTAGATTGAGTCTCACCTGTATACCCTAGAGAGAAGTGGTTATGATTATTTCCAGTGATGGTCCTTGACTAGATGAGATGATCTAGTTATTGACATTAGTTAGACTGGGAGTAGAGTTACGACTTTTCTCTTTAGGGTTTATAGGAGATAGAGATATATCTAACCTATTAGGGTACCAAATTCTTAGTTGGTGTTACATCATGAGGATGATGTGTGAGCATCAATTAGGAGAATGGGTACTTAGGGATTATCTGAATCTCAAAGGGAATGCTTTCTGCATTCATATGGCAAACTACAGGGAAGATAAATATTAGAGTTTGCACAAGTGCCAATAGATGCTCTTCCAATAGAACTTAGTCCAATGGTAAAGGATGACAAACCACAGGCTTCTTGGTTGGTGAAATGTAGAGATTGCATTTTACTACTATGAGCTAGATGATGGAATTGCATAGTCACAAGGTAGTTTAGAGAAAACTATTACTTGTGAGCACACTCAAGATTAGGAAGACCTGGAGTGTTGTGAGGGCAATCTATCATTTAGTTTTAGATGGGTTTGAAGTCACTTGATATGGGACTTTGTTCTATACTTCAGAGGATTTTATGGTTTATTACCTCCATTATGATACAGTCAAGTTTATAAGTTTGACACCTTACACTTGCTTTTCATATTATTGCTCCATACAGATACATCATATGGACTTAGGTCATTTGAATGATGTTGTATATCATGGGAGTGATAATTTGAAAGTGGAATGTATATGGGAGATAGTAGGCACCACTTAGATGGTTTCCCACCTTTGAGATGATCTCATATGAGACTTCTTAAGGGGAAGGATATGGGGAAACAACACACAGAGATGACCATGTACATAGAGTACATGGGGTTCAAGGGAGTCCGAGCACTTTCTTCTACCATTACGGACATTTCATTTACATTTTCGGGGACGAAAAATGCTTTCAAGGGGAAGGAAATGTCACAATAGTTCATAGTTGAACATCCTCTTATGAGGAGAATACCACATGGCATTTATGGGTATTTAATACCACCTTAGGTAGAAGATAAAGGAAGGAGAGTGAATCAAAGATAACTCTCTGTAAGATAATATATGGCTCGGGCATGGTTGGGAGGAGAAAGTATGGAACGCTATGTGTGTGTGCTCGTGGACGCAGATCGAGGCAGTAGAGGAGCAAAAGGAGCTTTATCATAAAAACCAACACTTCTCTCATACATTAAATGGAATGCATACCTACATACATATGTTGAAGGAAAGAACTTAGAGTAGGAGCATTTCACATGTCTATTGTTCAATAGTTTGCATTCATCACCATAAGCATCTTCACTTCAAATCCTCGACTTTTGTTATTAATTTGGTTTTCTATATTTATCTAAAACCAAAGCACACTTCATTTGCTTCTCCATCCCTTGATTTCTTGATTC
>CM035409.1:62140488-62165488 GCA_020310875.1 Ceratopteris richardii
ACATGATAGTTTCATAGCTTAGAATTCTAGGATGTCTGGTTATAACCTAGAATAGAGGATAGTTCATCCTCAAAGATTCCATGATCTAGAAGAATGCAAGTGGCATTTTGATCAAAATAAATAAAGTCAAGATTGAAAACCTGTAAAGTAAAGCATTTAGAAAGAGATGAGAATTTTTCAAGTGAAGGAATTGCCCTTTTGTGGAAAGGATAAAGTTAAACAAGGGATAGTTTTACCAAGGTCTCATGAGTTAGAAACTTAGAGGTGAGAGCTCTCAAGGTAATTTGAAACCTTAGAAGAGAACTCTAGTGCACATTTCTATGTGTATAGAATAAAGCAGTTTATTTCACAAGAAGTATAGGCTTCAGATTTGTGGAATAAAAAGGGTGAATCAAGTTTGATTAGAATGCCATAGATAGAAATAGTAAAAGAAAATTAATGTAAGAACTTCTTAGATTTGGAAGTTAAGACATAGACTTTAAAGTTCGTAGTCCTATAAAAGGAATCATATCTTGATTCTAACAATTTAATATAGGTAGATCGGGTAGTTCCATCTATCTATTTTCCTAGAGTGAAGGATAGAGATCCTAGGTAGACTCATCTTTATTAAGCAAGCAAGGCAAGTCTATAGGCCAAGAACTTTCGAATGGACAAGATACACAGGAAGGCAAGGTTTGTAGCAAACAAGCAAGGCAAGTCTGTGGGTCAGATATTCAAGAGTGGCCAAGATATACAGAAAGCCAATGTTTGCAAAGATTAAATATTGCAAGGCTATAGTCTAAGTCCCTAGCAGGGAGTGAGACAAGGTTATTTAGCAAGGCATGGTTTGCATTTATTAGACAAGGCAATGTTATCTCCAATAGGGAGTTATTATACAATAATGCAAGGTCTATAAGTAAGAAAGTGAGTTCCAAATGGAAGACAAGTTGTGAAGCAAGTTTGATGTCTCTATTTATAGTTACATCATACATAGTGACCAAGTAAAGTGATAAAGTTTGAGCATGAGAGAAGATGACTACTGATCCGTGGAGAATCAAATCTCCAAGAGACACGATTAGTAAAAGCTACCAAGTTGTTTAAAATTGATTGTGAGTTTATTTATTTTCTATATTGTATGCATTCATCATATACTATGATGAATTCATGCAATCTTGGAGACTCTAATTGGACTGCTTTAGCACTTTGAGTGAAAGTGAGAGTAGAATTTCAAAAGTTTTCCTTGAAAGAATCACAGAAAAGGGCTGACTAGACCTAGCTATTTACCCCTTGCAGTATCAGTTCTTCAAGTGGAGAAGAAAGACAGATCTTATAGAATGTGCATCAATTATCCAGCACTCAATAAGATTCCTTTTCGATATTGATATCCTATACCCAGGATTGATGATCTTTTAGATACTCTAAGTGGATCCATTATATTTAGTAAACTAGCTTTCATAAGTGGATACCATCAAATTAGAGTAAGAGATCATGATAAGACTCAGTTAATCTAGAGAAGACTTAGTTGTTTCTTCTAAGAATAGAGTATCTATTGATGGGATTCAGATGGATCCCAAGAAGGTTTTAGTTATGTTATTTTGACCTACATCTCAAGATGAGGGACACTTATGATCCTTTCTAGGACGTTCCGATTTTGATTGAAAATTCATCTCTTTTTATTCATCGATAGCAGTGCCTATGATGAACTTTCTTCAAGGCAAGGTTTCTTTGCATAGAAGCAAGAGTAGAAAGATAATTTTGATACTCTAAAACAAGTTGTTTCAAAGGTTCCTATACTCAAAGTGGTGGATTCATAGACTTTGAGTTAGAGACAGATGTTAGTGGCATAGCCATAGGGACATATTGATCCACAGGGATCAGTGCATTGGTCCATAGGGATCAGTTTTTTGAGCCAAGATGGCATGCCAATAGTTTTTAAGAGTAAGAAATTGACTAGTGCACAACACAACTGGCCAATGCATGAACAAGAGTTGTATGCACTAGTGTATTCACTTAAAGTCTAGAGACACTATCTTAATGGTGCAAAATTTAAGGTCTACACAGATCACCATACACGAGTATTTTTTTTTCTAGTCAGCCATATCTTCATAGTAGTCATGCTCATTGGGCTGAGCTCATACAAGAGTTTCACATGGAAATCGTGTATAGAAGAGCAAAGATAATATAGTTTATGATGCATTATCATGGATAATGTATCAAATGAGCTTTATAGTTCTAGAAAGCTCATTGCTTCAAGAGATAAAGGAAGCAGAGGTAGAAGATCCACATTCGAGCCATCAGAGATGACTCTATTATAGGAGAGCGAACAAGTCCATTTTGTATTCCACTTTCTCACAAGAGAATGGAATAGCTAGACGGAAAGGAAAAGGTTTGCACACCAGATTCTCGAGATTGGAGAAGAAAAGTCATGCATGATAGTTATGACGTTCCTTGTGCAGGACATCAGAGTGTTCACAAGACAATACAGCATGTTAAAGAACATTTTGGCGGACTAGATAGCAAGAGATGTCCACACTTATGTTTAACACGCTTTATGTGTCAAGTCAACAAAGCAGAAAGGATAAAGACTCCACGTCTTTTGTATCCTTTACAGATTCTAGATCACAACTAGGATAGTGTATCCATGGACTTCATAGTCAGCTACCATGGACCCAAAGGAAGTGGGATACTATCCTAGTTATGGTAGGGATCATGACTTTCGTCTATAGGGATCAATTCATACCCAGGCAAGAGACGATAGAAACTCCACACAGGGAACAAAGTGTCATACATTGATCCATAGGGATTAATCCACTTGATCCATATGGATCAGTCCATTTGATCCACATGTAGCACAATTATTTATCTAGCATGTCTTCATATTGCATGGGTTGTCGACATCCATAGTTTCAGATCACGATGTCAAAATCACAGGATCAAGAGGGTCAACGAGGTTTTTAGAGGACATGTTGAGGGCATATGTGTCTAAGAGACAAACAGATTGGGATAGTATTTTCCACTAGTTGATTTTCCTTTTGAGATGAACTATGGCATGAATCCCAATTCTCTCAGTACCATAGGCATGTCATAGAAATGTCCTAGTGCTTCGGAGTTCTCAATGAACGCCCAAGAAAATTTAGAAATAGCTAAAGCCAAGATGCAGCAAGTAGCTAATAGGGCTAAAGAGTATGTTGATAGGAAGAGATCTCCTAGATCCTTCGAGGAGGGAGATAGAGTCTTTCTTAAGGTACCAGCTAGATCTACTTCATTGTCCATAGGGAAGTGTAGTAAGCTATCACCAAGGTTTTGCAGACCTTGGAAGATATTTAAAAGCTAAGTGAAGTTGCATACTGATTATAGCTTCCTCTAGATTACAAATTTCATCCAGTGTTTCATGTTTCTAGGGAGGACAATCTAATAGAAGGTATTGTTTTTTTGCAAGAAAGTAATAGCATGGATCATTCTCCAGACAAGATACTAGATCGGGGATAGAAGAGATTAAGGAATCGTGTCATCCACGAGTATCTAGTAGCCTGGAGAGGATGGCCACTTACTCACTCTACTTGGGACCCAGAAGCTCTGGTTCGCAAGTACTTTCCCTCATTGATCATTGAGGATAATGATCTTTAGAAGGGGGAGAGAGTGTGAGACATTGATCCACAGGCATCACTCCATGTGATCCATAGGGATCATTGATCCACAGGGATCAGTCCATATGATCCACAGGGATCAATTCATGTGTGTGAGGGACAAGGGCCAGCTAGCCAAGGTCCCAAGCTCGGGGGATACCCTAAGGTACTTTGGTAGTAATGGGAACTGCTTTGGTAGTAATGGGAATAAGTGTTGCATGATGGCCACATGTTCACACTAGACTATTCCAGATCATTACTATTTTTAGAGTATATCATTGCTATTTTTAGAGTACAAGAGGGTATATATGGATGGGAGGAGAGTCACACACACATCATTCAAGCCTTTCTCACATAATCAACATTCATTCTCTAAATTAAAACACAAATCACACTAAATCTTCGTAGTTTAAACACATAATGCAGCCAAGAAGTTTAGTATCATGTGAGAAATAAAAAGAAAAGGAAAATCCAATGATTCAAAATTTCACGACTAATGACAACACGTTAGTAAATTTTTTCCATAGTATATGATAGTATAATGCAGCTCTCTTATTTGGTGATTCAAGATACAAGGTGAAACTCCAATGATCAGGAGATCGCTGAGCAATTGTATTTTCCTCCGCCTCTTGAGCTAGATTCAAAAGCAACTACAAAAAGCATAAATCATAAAAGCATGTGAAAAGTGGTGTGCGATAGAGAGACGAGTTTAAGTATGGAGAGGAGTCATGCACTTCGACAAAAGCGGCCGAGAAGCTATTGAAAAGGTTTGTGGGTGATGGGGTTGTTACCGCTAGCTCAGAACGAAAGATTAGAAACATAATCATTACATGATAATGAAAGTTCAACCAGCTTATGCAGAAAACCACATATTCATTACGCAAATTTTCAGCTAATCAAATGCGAGTTGTCTCTGGACCAACATGACCTTAATATTCGTGAAACTTTTTCCATGGAGCTTTTCCGTTAGCTAACTGTCTTCCATTAGTGTGAAATTTCTCTAGCTTTATGCATTGAAAAGTATGGCACAGAGTGCCATATTGTCTTGTATCAGACAAAGGCAGTGATCATGCGCAGGTGCGCAAGTGCACCATCAATGTCTTTTACATAAAGACTACGATCTATTGTGTCTTAGTCACGATATAAAGGAGAAGCTGTTATTCGGCGGTAGATATATGGCTTCTGAGAACAGTTCACGTGATCAAACTTTCTTCTATGTTACAGAAATATTTGGCCGCTCACGTTATAGCACACCAAGCGATGGCAGTCATTGTTTGCATTTCCGGCATTTTCTTGACGCGTTCACAAAAGAAGAGGATAATCTCGACCTTTCTTGTGTGCGCATACGTGGGTCGCTTGCGCATGGCCGGCATTATATCTGATCTCTCATTTCATTGATGCGATATGAAGTAGTTTATGTCGTTCATCCGCCCAACAAGGCATAAATACAGCTGATAAACTCATGAGAGTGTATCCTTCACTTTGATTTTATTGGAATTGAGGTTAGAGAATGGTTTACATGGCATCCATGTGATGCTAATGTCTCAACATATGCAACAATACTGCTGGTTTGTCGGCTCCACTCCTACAGAGAGCACGCCCTTCTTCTGTCCTTTTCGAAACAAACAAAAAGATGTTTGATCTTAATGATCTATGCCGAACAGTTTACATTGTAACTAAGAGACTGATATTTCTTTTCGTTCCTTTCAGCGCACATGAAGATTTCCGGACATTGGATTCATCTATTCAGAAGTCTCCATGTTTCACAAAGCATACGAAAGTATTAAGAGGAACTTCTCCCATAGATGTACGCTTCAACTTAAATCATCAAACCAAAAAAGAATTAAAAAGAAAAGATTACAACGTGAAGCAATGAAGGGCATAGGAGATGTGGGAACTTTGATAATCCACAAGGCCATGGCACACAACCACTTGAAGGCCGACTCCTAGTTGACCTTCGGCCCACAAACAGATTCAGCAAAGCCTAGCGAATTTCAAAATCTCCATAATGTGTATTATTTCATACCTAGAATGCACGTTACACATACGAGAACAACCTTACATAAACATATGCTGTAGGTTTTTCTTGTCTCTTCGGAAAATTGAACATAGATGCACATGAAAACCTCGGCATAAACGCAACCAAATAAAGTCAGTAGCACAAAGTTGGGGATTCAAACAAGTACTTATGATAGATATGAATCTAATAGAACTTATGAAAGAAAAATTTACACAAGAAAATCAACAAGAATATAAAAAAATTCTATATATTTAAAGAAGGTTCGATGTTTATGGCAACATCTAGTGGTATGCTTTCTAGAGAGAGTTTAATGGGAGCTTGAGATTCCATAGAACTCTAAATGGGGGATTTTTCATAGAGGTATGCTGGCTATGAAATGTTGCCATGGATTGAGGTCAAATTAATTGGATTGTCCAAAGCACTTACTATTGGCAATGGATTTGTGAAAAAAAAAACATTAATCTAGATTTTATTTGTCTTCAATAGGTCAAAATTGGTGGAGATGATATTGTTAAGAGACTTCAAAATATTTTCACCTCTCATAGTTGGCTCGTCATTGGAAACTTTGAAGTAGTGGTCAAACTATCATTGGTTTCAAAACCAAATGGTCCTCATCCTTTATTGGGACCCTTATGGACCCACACCATAGATGGATTGTACTTTGTTTCGATGAATCACAACCAAATGGTCCTCATCCTTTATTGGGACCCTTATGGACCCACACCATAGATGGATTGTACTTTGTTTTGATGAATCACAGACCTTTGCAATTATTTTATTCTACAACTTGAATCAAGAATTAGAGAGAGTTGATACATGGCAAGCTTTACTCTATTCTCCTTCACATATCATTCTTTGTGGCGCTTTTAACATGGGTGAAGTCCTTTATGATTGGTGGGACAAGAGAGGTCGTGCTATTGATGGGTTGGAGAAATGTTATTGGGACGAGTAGAAGTTCCATCATGACCTAGTGGAGGTTAAGGACCTTTGATATTTTCCTTTGTCCAACCTTTGGTGTGGAGAGGATTTATGTAAATTTTGGATTGATAGAGGCCATGTTCCCTTGATCATCATTCAAAATTACACGCTTGCATCCCTCACCCAAAGCATGGAAATTGTGGTGTCAGATCACTACCCTATAATGTGAATGTTCAAGCCTTATGTGAAGGATAGAAAATCTCCTTGGTTTCCATGCCATTCTTGATACATTTTTCCTCCCTTTGGATCAGCAAGAGATCTCTCTTATGTGGAGAAGTGCATTTATTATCCACTCCTCTCATTCTAATTTTTTTACCTTGGCAATTAGACCCATACCAAAAAGGACCTTGGTGGTCAAATAGAAATCAGGAATATGTGTAGAATTAGAAGAAATACTCTCTGCAAAAGACTATCCTCAATTAAGATGGAAGTTAATAGAGGTTACTCCCACCTATAGAAAGGCCTTATTAAGTTCAAGAGCATCTTTAAATATAAAAAGGAAATCACAAGGAGAAAATTTTAGATTTATCTAAGAGACCATTAGACTCGCAACACAAACAAACCATCTAAAGAAATTTGTAGACTCCAAAAGAGAAACAAAGCAACAAAGCCATTTGAAACTTGATTAACAAAATGTTGTGGAATGCCCTTTGGCTGACGATAACTACTCATTGACTCTTAAACACTTCAATTTTCTCTTTGGGATGTCTACTTCTCTGTACTCCCAAAGCATGAGTCTAAGACCATCATCTCAAGCGTTATATTCGTAAACATTCTAGAACAAATTATGCTTTATCTAGATTCCCTACCCAAAGGTAAGATCCCTAAGCTAGAGAAAATCCCTAATTAACATTTTAAATCCTTTAAGGAGGATCTAGAGGTTCTTCTCTATTTATTACGACATGATGCAAATAGCTACTGTGCATTGTATAATTCCTGAATGTAGGAGTTAATGCCCTCATCCAAAAGAAAGATAATAAGAGAAAAATTCAAAACTTGCATCTGATGATCATGCTTTAAGCAAGCTACCAAGCGTTTGCCAATCAGATTGCAAACCATCCCCAATCATGGATTTAGGAAGACCAAAAATATGTCAGAAAAGGCATTCCTCCTCAAGAAACATTGTGGTAAATCTTATGACAACTAGAATCGGATTTTATCCCTCAAGGACATCAGATATGATCAAGGATTTATTAAAATGGTTTACATGCTCCTTGAGAAGTCCTTGAGTTGCATTAACATTAATCGCCACCTCTTTCTAGTCATTGGCCTAAAGCACCTACTAGAAAAGGATGTTGGTGCAAGAGAATCCAAGCCCACATACTTGGATGATTAATATATTTCTCATGGAGCCTTATATGCACAATCCCTTGTAAAATCAAGTAAATTTACCTTCGTAAAAGAATCTTACTTCTAGAAGGAGTTAGGAAGCATCAAATCTCGTTTCAGTTGGTAGTTGATTGATGAGATAATATATCCTGTAGTTTAGGATTTACTTTTGGGTGGACTTTTAAATTTGAATTTAAAAGATTGACTCCAAACTCAACATAAAAGGAGGATCAAAGGACCCACATGAAATCTAGACTTCTGGAGATCATTTTGAAGGAGATACATTGTGATTTGAGAGCTCACTCCATAGCTCAATCACTCATCTCACATTGTGCAATAGATTATTGCCAATGACATTGTATTTGTATATGATCTAATACATACATTTTCACTACATCTTCACTTCACTTATCTGTCATGACTACTTCAGTATAGTGATATTCTCAAAGATTTTCCTTAGTGTATGATTGATCATTTGTCATGATTTAAAGCATCATAGATTCAGAATACTATGCACTTTATAACTATAAAATCCCATTATCATTGCCTCTCTATATTGGGAGATATATTCACATCATTGCTCTCGGGTCTATTGACTGATGCATCCCGAAAATGTGGGGGCACTATTATATTTTGATAAACATCATACTCAACATGTAGTTCATCATTTTTAGTGAAATCACTCATCATTGGTCGCTATCTAAATTAATTAGACATCACTAAAAGAAATTAGGATAATTGCTATTATGCTCAGAGCACTGCGCAATATACTGAATAAATATAGAGACAAAAATAGCAAGTCTATGACCCTAGATTAATTACCTATCTATCTCTTTTGATCCATTGACTAGTGGATCATGTTTCAAAAAACATAGGTGATTATTTATGATCAATAGAAAGCCAAAGTTGCTCACTACACCCTCTAGCAGTTGTTCTTGGCTCGTGTGAAGTAGGTTTAAGCAACACGACTTCATCTCTGAAGACTATCCACCATCTCCTCCAATAGTGGTATCTGAGCAAGAACAAGCAAGATGGAAGATGGATTTCCATCATTCATTGACAGATTGGACACAAATATCTACCTAGCATGGCAAATAAGAATGCAAGCCTACCTCCAAGGCAGAATTCTATATGTATACATCTCAGGAGATGAAGAGATGCCAACATTCAAGAGCAGACATCAACCCACAAGGGAATATCAAGAAAGGTTGGCCACATGGTGTGAAAAGGTTGGTCTTGCTAGATCGTATCTACTAAACTCAATATCTGATTTCTTATTGCCTCACATTAGGAATTGGAAGACCTCCTGAGAGACTTGGGAAGTACTCTCATCATATTTCTCATCAAGTATAAGAGCTAAGAAGAACCAGCTATGGATGGAGTTTACAACCCTAAAAAATTAATCAAAGCAAAGTGTAGCTGATTATGTAACCAAGATGAAGGATGTGGCTCACCAACTTGCAAGCATTGGAGAGGAAATAGAAGAATAACACATAGTAAGGCAGATCATCAATGGTATCAAAGTTGATGATAAGTGGGCGTCCTTCACCACAGTAATGGACCTTTACATGGATATGCAGATACTTGACCACAACACCTTGATGGGGCAAATCTTCACCAATGAGACAAAGCTCAACAAGAATGGTAACCAATATTTTGGCCTTTATACAGATAAGAATAAAATTAAGGATAAGGGTAAAAGCAAAAAGAATGAAGAAGAGGTTAGTACCTCTCACATTAACTACATAGGTAGAGGAAGAGGTACTAGAGGAAGGGGCAGAGAAGCAAAGCAAAGCAGGGGGAGATCCTACAATACTCCACCTTCCAACATCTATGGTCTTATCAAGCACACCACAAAAGAATGCTTCAAGAACACAAGGAAACAAAGGGGAATATGCTTCCATAGAGGGAGCTATGGACATTACAGAGGCAGATTCAACAATGAGGAAGCAATTACAACCACAATTAAAACCAAGGCTACAACAGCAACAATTATCAAGGAAGTTTTAAGGGTAGAAGAGAATATAATAACTACATAGAAGACCAAGATGATTCTCTACTTATCATGAACATGACATCTAGACAAGGAATAGATGATAAGCATCTTTTCTACATTGATTATGGTTGTTCCAATCATGTGGTTGGAAATGTAGCATTGTAATGTGATCTTGAAGAACCCAAAGGGAAGCATGAAGTACAAACAGGTGACGGCACTAAACACTCTATCAAGGAAATTTGAAATGCCAAAGCCTCTGATGGTAATATGAACCTCTTAAGTAAGGTTTTATATGTGCTACCTATAACTAAAAATCTAATCAGTCTTGTATAATTTATTGAGAAAGGCTTACAAGTCAGATTCAACAGGCATGGAGCATATGTGGAAGACCCTCAACAAGGCTTGAAGAGGATTGCAAAAGGATAGGAATCTGGTAGAATCTTTACATTTGGGATTGAAGACACCATAAATCCAGTAGAATCTTTACATTTACAAAGATCAAACTCTATTTGAAATAGAGATGCACAAAAGGCTAGGATATGTAGGAGAAAGAACACTAAAGCAAATATGAAGGGATCAGAATGTGCTTAGCATTCCAAATGTGTCGAAGCAACACATGATATACAAGTGTGCAGCATGGCAATTCGGCAAAGCTCACAAGCAACCATTCAACAGAAAGGGGTACATGTATGAAGACTACTTGGAGCTTGTACGCACTGATGTGTGGGGTCCTAGCAAAGATCCATCAATCACAGGTTCAATGTACTATGTTTCATTTATAGATGATGACAATAGATGGACAATTCTCTATTTGATAAAGCATAAGGATGAAGTATTTACTGGTTTCAAAAAGTATTTGGCATTAGTTGAGAACCAAACATGTAGAACCTTGAAGAGGATCACATTTGATGGAGGTGGTGAGTATTTTTCACATGAATTTGATTCATTCTTATAGGACAAATGTATAAAGAGAGAAGTCACAACAAGATATACTCCTGAAGTAAATGGAGTGGTAGAGAGAAGGAACAAGTTGATAGTAGAAGTTGCAAGGTCAATGTTGAATGAGAAGAAACTACCCAATTACCTATGGGTAGATGTTGTTTCCACAACCACATATTAGGTCAGCGAGCTCCCATCCAAATCCTTGGATGGAATGACACCCGATGAATCATGGAATAGCAGGAGACCCTCATTAGATCATTGCAAAATCTTTGGGTGCATAGCTTATGCACATATACCCTCAGAGATTGGAGGGAAGCTTGATCCTAAAGCTGAAAAGAGTATATTTATTGGCTGTGACAAGAACTAGAAGCGCTATAGGATATATAATCCCACTAACAAAGAATTTATAGTTAGTAGGGATGTAATGTTTGATGAAAATAATTCATGGTTTGAAGATGACTACAGGAAGATCAAGTTTCCTTATGATTTCGAAAATGACTTTCCAAATCTCACTCCATAAGATCAACAATTACCAAAAGATACCAATTCAGAGGATGAAGAGCAGATTGACTCCAAGGCTTGGAAGTCAAGGGGCAAGACTAAGTTCAAGCAATTGGAAGACATTCTAGAGTCCTCCAATCAAGCAGTTAGGGGATCTCAAAGGGAAAGTAAAAGGCCCATAATGTATGGCTATGACACATCATTAGTCACCAAACATTCTATGTATATCACTTAAGGCTCTATGATAGAAGAACTTTCTTCATATGAAGAGGCCAATAAAAAGAAAGAATGGAGAGAAGCCATGGAGGAAGAAGTTGAAGCACCTCATGAGAACAATACTTGGGATTTGGTTCCCAAGAAGCCAAGCATGAAAGTAATAGGATCCAGACAGATATATAAAATCAAGAGAAATCCAAATGGTTCTATAAATAAGTACAAGGAAAGGTTAGTGGCAAAGGGGTTTGCTCAAACCCATGCAGTGGAATATGAAGAAACCTTTTCACTTGTGGCTAAGATGCCAACAATTAGGGTTTTGGTAAGTATTGATGCTTCCAAGAATTGGAAACTATATCAGTTAGATGTTAAAAATGCATTCTAAATGGATGGATCTCATAAGAAGTTTATATGGCACAAGCTTTTGGGTATGAAGATAAATATAAACCAAGTTATGTGTGCAAGCTAAGGAAGGAACTTTAGGGCCTAAAGCAAGCTCCTAGAGCTTGGAGCCATCGGCTTGTTACTTATTTGCAGGATCAAAGTTTTGTGGCTAGCAAAGTAGATTCTTCTTTATTTATAAAGAAGAACAACTTAGAAGTTACCTAATTATGTGTCTATGTGGATGGCATTATCAATAGGGGGAATGATGGTAATGGCATCAACCAAGTCAAAGTTCAACTAATGGAAGAATTTAAAATCAGTGATCTTGGTTTGTTAACATACTTTCTTGCTCTAGAACTTGTGTATACAGATTCTGGAGTGTTTATTACTAAGAGAAAGTATATTCATGATATGTTGATAAAATTCAAGATGGAAAACACCAAAATTGCAGCTACACCCATGGAACTCAATCTAAACTCTATTCTCATGAAGAAGAACTTCTTGAGGATATTATAGATTACCAAAAACATATTGGGAGTCTCACCTATGCAACCCTAACAAGAGTGGACATTGCTTATGGAGTAAGTAAATTAAGCCAATTTATGCATGGACCAAGAAAGCCTCACATGGAAGCTACCAAGAGGGTGCCAAAGTATCTAAAGGGTACCATAAATGAAGGGCCATTTTACCCCTCACTTCTAACTTAGACATAAAGATGTATTGTGATGCAGATTGGGCTAGCTCCAAGGATGATAGGAGGAGCACCTCAAGATACTTGTCTTTGTAGGTTCAAATCTTATATAATGGTCATCTAAGAAAAAGAGTATAGAGGCCTAGCAAATGCAACTCAAAATGCTATGTGGCTAAAGCAACTCTACACACATTTGGGATTGCACTCTTACACTCCAAAAATTTTTGGAGACATAACTAGCTCACTTCACTTGGCTGCTAATCCTGTATATCATGCAAGGACTAAGCACATTGAAGTGCACTATCATTATATAAGGGAGAAATAGCTAAACAAGGACATTCAATTGTCCTATGTATCAACTCATTTCCAATGTGTAGATATACTCACAAAGCCCTTTGATGGAACAACAGATTCAAATTAATGATTGCTTTGCGGGAAATCAAGGAAGAATGAAGATGAAGCATGTTAGGCTTGAGGGGGAGCTGTTAAAGGAAGAGAATCCAAGCCCACATACTTGGATGATTGGTATATTTCTAATGGAGCCTTATATGCTTAATCCCTTGTAAAATCAACTACATCTACCTTTGTAAAAGAATCTGACGTCCACAAGGAGTTAGGAAGCATCAAATCTTGACTCATTCGGTAGTTGATTGATGAGAGAATATATCCTATATTTTAGGATTTACTTTTAGGTGGAGTTTTGAAAATGAATTCAAAAGATTGACTCCGAATGCAACTATAAAAAGAGGGTCAAAAGACCCATGTGACATCTCGACTTGAGAAGATCATTTTGAAGGAGATACATTGTGATTTGAGAGCTCACTCCATAGCTCAATCACTCATCTCACATTGTGAAATAGATTATTGACAATGATATTGTATTTGTATATGATCTAATACCTACATTTTCATTACATCTTCACTTCACTTCTCTGCCATGACTACTTCAGTATACTGAAATTCTCAAAGCTTGTTGTTAGTGTATGATGGAATGAGGGCTTGTTTGGGTTTCTTATTCCTTAGCATCGGAGATACTTTGATTCTAAGAATCTTTGATGATGACACCTACATTTCTCTTCTCAATGATTCAAGGTGTATCTCTAACCTTTTATACTATGCTGAGATTTTTCTTGCAGCCTCTAGATCTAGAACAAAACAATCTAAAACTACTTTTCGTTCCTTCTTATTCCAACCTCCATAGTTTCCTCCTTGGGGCCATCTATTGCCTCTTTATGCTTAACTATGGGATTTGAAACCTTTTTTTGATAGAGGTTGGAGTGGGTGCTTACAAAGGTTGCCAATAAATATTGTTAATAAAAGGGTATCCTGCTTAATGTGGTTGGAAATGTGATGGTAATCAACACTTTCGTCACCTCCACTATCATATAGTTATTCTTTTTCAAGAGTCCTGGCGATAAGGAGGTTTCTGAGTTAGGAAGAATAATTAAAATTCTCCTCTAAATGAGAGAACTGAATAGAAGAGGTGTGCCAAAGATCAAATGGGAGGTTTTCTCTATGCTGAAGGGCACTACTAGCTTCAGCATTCTAGATGTGCATGCTATGGCCAACAACTTGACAACCAAATGGATAATGAATCCTTGGAGTAGAGCAAGGAATCATGTTCCAATTTAAATTTAAAAACATGATAGATTCTTTTTTCTCGTTGAACTTCCTACATGTAGAGCGATTTTCTTAATCACTCTCCTTTTCTCTCTATTCCTAGTGAATTAGAAAGGATTGAATCTCATGTGCTCCATTTGGAATGGATGGAGAAAAATGAAACCTTAATGGACAATTAGGGATTATTGGGAATGTTCTAGTAGTATCAAAGAACATGATTGTATTTTTTTCACAATCAGTAACATGAAAAATATTGATTAGAGGACATCGGAAGAGATAAGTGACTCTAGAACAAAATATCTTTCATGTGGAAGAATATGTGGAGCTACGAGAGAATTCATCATATCATATTTGGGGATATTTATATGCTCCATAGAGTTGCCTTCAAAGTTTAGTGCCACCTAAGTAGCAAAATCAACAACTAGGAAGAAGAGAAGGACCACCTCTTGCTTGAACAAGAGTTTACTTTCTTGGAAGTCTTAAGGTGGAACAATGGGAACAAGATCAATATCATCCATTGAATGAAAATGGATTTGAACTACCATCTTTCACTTAATAAGAAGTGGTGTTTAGATTGGTTTTGGATGAGGTGGGAGTTCAAGTTCAAAGGCCTATGATATCTGCTTATCATAGAAAAATAAGCAGTTCTTGTGTGACAAATTCTACATATGGAAGCTAAAATATGGGGTACACCCCCATTGTGTAAGTGTTCTTTTAGTGGAAGAGAAGACTTGGCACACCTCTTCTTTTCCTGCATTAAAAATCATCAAACATGGTAGTTCCTTAGGAAGCTGATGGTGTATCCTCTTCAAGTTAACTAGAGGTGAACATTCTTGGCAAAGCGCTTGGATGCTTTCTTGATCCATGGAAATGTCATTGGGAGTGAAGTTATTTTAAAGTTTTGGAAAGAAAGATGTGTAAATGACTATGAGAAGCCTCCAAGAGAATAATCAACTAAGCAGTACCTTATTTGTCTAGGAAAAATCATATGTGATAGGTGTATGTCTTAAAATTTGATTGTAGACACTAGATAATCCTATTAAAGCATGGGATAGGAACTCAAGCAATGCACAAAAATAATGGGGATCCAAAATTTTCCATAACTATCCCTCAAATTAAACATCCTTGTACTACTAACCACCTTCAGAAATATGTCTTGAAGCCCTTTTCTATAGCGTACTCCATTTTTGTGGAATATGATGAGTCCTCAAGCTATATTGAGTAATTCCCTAACCATTCATGATTTTAGAAGATTTTTTTAATGCACTAATATTGGACCTCAAACAAGGGTTTAAGACCTATTTTTAACTAGGATGGACATAAGTGTGTGAAGAGGGTAAATGTTTAAGGCCTACTTATAAAATAAAAAAACCCTTATTTGTACCATTTTTCATTCATTCTATATTCAAATGGTGTGATCTTCTTAGGAGCTCTTATGCCTAGTCCATGAGTGAGGCTTACTTCCATGTGTGTGTTAATGCATGTGTAAGTGTGTGAGACTCCTTGTGTGAGCATGACTCCTAGTTTGTGAAGATTTTCACATGAAGGAATTGTACCTCATATTGACATTGTGGACGAGGATCCATTGCTTGACACCAATTGATGCATGTATCATGCAAGTTGTTCTAGATTGAACACCTTGGCATCATTGTTATTGAACCCATTGGTCATCATGCTTGGAGGACCACATTTAGTGACGTGAGTGAGCATGACAACTCATTCTTGTTTTGAATTTTGTTTCAATCACTTTTAGGCTTTTTCCACTAGATTTCCCTAGATAAATAGGTAGGAATACCGAAATGTAATTTTTGGGATTTGAGACTTTTAGATGAAATCTGAGTTTTCCATTAACGCTCCATTTTCGCATCATCATCTTTTGGATTTTCTCTTTTTTTCTTGATCGTTCAAGCGCATGGGGGCTTTGGTAAGTATGTTTTGAGGTGGCTAAGCTTGGAAAGCTTCCTCTTGAGGACCTAAAATAAGCAAGGAGGGGCACATGGTTTTTCTTTTCAGTTTGGGTATGTTGAAGGATTTTGACAATCTGTAGTTGACAAGATAGTGCCCCATTGCCTTTGCGTTTACTTCTTAACTTCGAGGAGAGGCTCGAATGATAAAAGAAACAAACTCATAATCATTACGGCAAACTTTGTTGTGCTCTTTGAGTAACTAAAGGGCATGTTGGGAAAAGGCCCAAGGACCTTAGGTTGCTTTCAAGAGAATTATAGAGGTCAACGAAGGGATGCATGCTTAAAAAACTTCATGCATATGATCACTTGGACAAGATACGAACATAGAGGAGAATATTTTGTTGAAGTACAATAGACAAGGAAGCCTCAAGTGTGCTGAACCAAGCGACCTAGAAAGACCTCATTTGACATTAAGACCTAGAAGAGAGATTTCTTCCCACACCTAGAGGCATCACCACAAAGTATGAATTAGAGAAATCATTCCTCTAATTGGGACATTAAAAACCCCAAAGAGAAACCCTCATCCCAATGTGCAAGCCAAGTGAAATTAAGGGATAAAAAAGATATGCATTTCCTTGGCACACAAATGTGCAAAGACGTTGTCGGATAACTTAGGAAAGAAACCAAGCTTGAATTGAGATTTGAAGAAAGAGGTTATAAGAGGAAGTAAGTAGGCCTAGAATGGTGCATGAAAAGTTAGGAATCAATTCAAATTGCATGGAATGATTTCTCTCAATCCAAGAACATTGATTGACAGGAATCATGGAAAATTGAGCTCGATAGGGACTATGAGATAGAGAAATATAAAACGCATCAAGGTACATTAAGATACTAAAAGCAAAGGGAAGGAGAAATCAATAAGTTTATTGGAGGATGTTCTTGGTGGACGGCTGGCAAGACATATTGTTGGTCACTTGGAGGGTGATTTAGTTAGAAATTGTGCCATCTTAAAGGACCAAAGCTAACGAAAAAACCAAGTCCTCAAAGAACAAGTAAAGAAACTTCTTTTCTAGGTCCAAAATCAAGCAATTATGTCCCTCTAAAATAAAATCTATATACATTGTTCGGGCAAAAAATCAAGAAAAGCTAAGGGACCTTATTGGAGAAGATATAAGAAACCTAAACCAAGAAGGACCAAATTGCACACATACATTTATGGTCCCAAAATCAGGGTATGATGTCCCTAGATCCCAAAGATTTCATTTTCGAATAGGTTAAGATAGATAGAATTGGAAAAAAAATAAGGCTAAGGATTAGAAAGGTCCAAGCTCAAAAAGGAAGTGCAATAAAAAAGAGCAAAAAAAAAATTAAGAACATCAAATGATGTCCATGGAAGAATCTACTTCCTAGGGAATCATAGCATCATTGAGTATACACATAGACCAATGATGTCCTTAGAGCTGAACTTTGGCCTCATTTGACCTGAAGGTTACTAACTAAGCTAGGCATAGAGTGGAGACAAACGTCAATTTCAAGGACAACAATTTGATCAAATGATCTCATTGAAACCTCAAAAAGTCCAAAAGTGTCCCTAAAATTTCCCTATATAAGGAAGTGCCTCAAAGTCTATTTCACTTTCTGACCCCCACAAGCTTGATTTGACACATCATTTTGGTCAAAAATCCATTTTTCAACTACAAAAATAAAAAAAAAACTTGTCTTGGTGTGGGTGTGAGGTGTCATGATTTTTTGCACTAAACTTAAGCTAGCAAAAGGGCATGCCAAGACCTTGAGAAAATATCATTTTAACTCTACTTCTCTTTGGAATCTTTGATAAGTCTTTGGATAGGATCATGAAAACTTTATTCTCTTATCTTTTTGGTGACAAGTTCATGACACCGGGTACTCAAAGCTTACCAAACACCACCCAGATAGTGTTAGCTCAAAATGATCCATAAGATAATATGTAGGTGGAATTGTACTATGCGTTAGAGCCAATCAAAAGCTTTAATGTTTTTGAAAACCCTTAGAAAGAGCAATAGATCAAGAAACATATCAACGTGAAGAGGAATCCCACTTTGGGCTAAACAACATATTTGGATAGGGAGATATAAAACAAGCTCTTTCTCTTTGCTCTATAACATCACATGAAATCTTTTTAGGAGAACCATGTTTCCAAAATTGTGTTCCATTCATGTTGAAAAGTCGAGAGGAGAGCCTTTGAGTGGAGTAGATTAAACCATAACATTGGATTCAAAAGAGCCTAAGTCAATAATCCAAAAGCCTCGTCCAGGGAGACCTCTCTAACTCATTGAAATGGCGAAAATTATGCATATTCGTTTTTATAGGATTAATGACCCTAGATTCTAGGATGCCCAATTCTACCAAGTACTTAGACTTGAACAAGAGGAGGATCTCTTCACTCAATATTAGGCCTTTGCCCTAACTTTAAAAGGACCTACACAGCTTCGTTCAAAATGCTAAATTGGGATGCTTTTGGAAGCGTTGTTGAAGTTTTGTGAGCATCCATCAATCAATCTATTCTCACTTGCATTGGACGTCATAATCTTCAAGGGTCTTTAGACTTCAAGCAAAGCCTTGTTGATATGCTAAACTATCCTCATTACTTTGGGTGCATGATTGATCATGTATTTAAGGATTCTCATTACCACTGTGGAGAGCTCAATAGTGAAATTTTGTGGGTGTTGGGACATCTACTTATGCACATAAGAACCATGCATAGGAAGATTTTCATTAAAAACAAAACCACAAAGGCCGACGTGAGAGAGCAAGTAGTCGAAGTTAACATAGAGAAGCTTAAAGAACCATAACCATGTCATGCTAAGACACCTAGTAAGCCAAAATCATTTAATAATTAATGGAGAGATAAAGATATTGTCATGATATTAGACGCATTCATTGACTTAAGAATCTCGGAAGAGATGTCTTGGAAAATATCATTAACTCTCGTAACCTACCAGATGCCTTGTGAGCCTTATATGAGAGAGAGCAATGAAGAGGAGGAAATTCTAATCCACATTTTCACTAGAACCAAAGCCTAGAGGAAATCCCAAGCTAAAAATAAAAGTTTGGACCTATTTGGTCATGCAAAAGATCAAGGAAGATTTTGAATCATTTTGGAAAATTCAACAAGAACAAGAGCTAAATGGATAAAAATGGAACCAAGGAGACAGAGAATCCAGTCAAATAGTCCTAATAGGAAGCTATAATAGCCATGGAACAAAGCTAAAATTCCAAATGGGAAGTTCATCAAGCAAGATCTAGGGCATCCTCCATAGTTGAACCTAATCTAGATCTATTATTAGATGCCTATCAAAAGTAAGTTGATGAAGGGCCCTTTATTGAAAATCATGAGAAATGTTACCCTAGGCTAGACCTAGAGAGAGAAACATTCAAAATTATGAAGAAAAATGAATGAAGTAGCTAAAACGAATGCTAGAACGGGGTCAATATAGTCTTCTCTTATACACGTTTTCCAAAGGAACAATGTAGGAAGTGTATTGGTCTTGACAAAGTTCAAGAAAAGACAAGTCACAGTATGGAGCCACAAGAAAGATCTGACCAAAATGATCCTTGAAACATCCCAATGTAAATATCGTCCATGAGGTAAGCATTCTTGAACTAAATATCAAAAAAAAAAAAAATCAAAACTTCTAGAAAGTAGTACAAGCAAAGAGAAATAAAGGTATGCAAAGTCAAGGCTCCTCTTTTGAAAGCTTCACTTTTGAGATCAACCCATTGAAGATCATGTGAATCCATGGGATGCATAAATGTGGCTAAATTTTTAGTAAAACATCGTGCCAAGTCTAGGATCATTACTAAGATATTTATGCCCATATGAAGAGAAACCCATGTCATAAATTGACCATTTTCAATTTCAACTCAAGAGGCTCATAAGAATCCTTCTAGGAAGCCATCTCAGAACCGAAAAGGAACTCTAGCACCTATGAAAATGCAACACAATTAAGACAAAGGCACATGTAGTCTCATTCCAATCCCTATACACAAAGTGAGATAACTCAATGAAGGAGATGAAGGAAGTACAACTCTTCCCATATAATAAAAAGGAGTAACTATGGAGAGATGGATAGATTGGTTCTAGAGATGAGCTGATGTTGCACAAAACGTGCACTACACCCACCAAGTTAACTCCAAGGATGCTTAGTATACTTCTTTATCTTCACAATAATGCATTTGGAATCACTAAGTGCTTTGGAACATCATTCTGAAATGCTTGCATCAAAACAAATAACTTGCATATGCAAGAGTGTGAAGAAACCATTTTTTTAAGAATAGAAGTGCTCAATGTTTTGCTCATATCTCACAAAATGGTATGAATTTTCCCAAGAGCCTTTGCACACATCTAATTGGAGTGTGTAACTAATTAAAGTAATTAATTGCATCAATTTAGCTATACCATACACTATGAATGATTCTAACAAGTCAAGGGGGGGATCTTGACATTTTAGGATTTAGAAGGTATGCTGACACTGTCACCTTCTATTCTTCATATCTCGAGATCCTCTAAATGAAACTTAATGGAAATGGATATGAAAGGAGGAGACATATGCTTCTAACTAACCCAAGTTAAAGTAAACAAATGAGTGAGTGCACACAAAGACGTTGAGTCCAGAAAATCACTACAGTAATGAAGATGTAACAGAGAATAGTAGATAGATATGTACAGGAGAAATGTATTAAAATGTATATGCTAATGAACGTATGATACAAGGTAAGTGTAATAGACTACTCATACATGAGGTGAGCTTAATTTGTACTCACTGAAGTAGCTCAATGTCTCAACACACACATATACACACATGCATACATATACATATGCATACATACACACACACATATACACACATGCAAATTAAATATATAAAATTAGGATTGGGGTTTTTAGGTTTTTTACACATGCATACATACACACACATATACATACATGCATATATACACACACATATACACACATGCATACATACACACATATACATATAATTAGATATATATAATTAAATATATAAAGTTAGGATTTTAAGGTTTTTTTTCACATCAAATATATAAAAATACGATTGGGGTTTTTAGGCTATTTACACATGCATACACATGTACTCACACACACACACACACACACACACACATATATATATATATATATATATATATATATATATATATATATATATATATATATATATATATATATATATATATATATATATAAACACATATACACATACACATATATATACATATACACATATATATACACATGCATACTCACATATAAATGTTTTAGGTCTAGGTCTTTATGAATAGGGTTTTAGGGTTCTTACACATGCATAACATATATACACACATACACATATAATACATACATACACACACACACACAAATATATATATATATATATATATATATATATATATATATATATATATATATATATATACATATATATATATATGTATGTATATACACATGCATACACACATATACATATTTTAGGTCTAGGTCTTTAGAATTAGGGTTTTTTAGGGTTCTTACATACATATAAGTCAATTAAGTTTATAGAAGGAGAAAATAAAGAAAAATTTAAGAAATAAAATAGAATATATATATATATATATATATATATATATATATATATATATATATATATATATATATATATATATATATAAGATTGGATAATTGTGTAGATAAATAAATATCAAAAGAGATAGAGTTTTATATAAATAAATTAAATATATATAATTAAATATAGAGAAATTGAGTTTTAAGGGTTTTTTATCCAGTTAAATATATATACACATGCACAAACAAATATACATATAAAATAAATGAGAATAAATAAGTAAATTTCAATTTAATTTTACCTCCCTCTTAATTTCTAGTGAGTCCACATTTGTGGTGCTATTTGAAGTGTGGTCTTCAAATCCTGATGGCTGCATGCACCACCCATGATTTTCCCCTCTACCACACTTGTTTTTGCACCCAAATACAATGTATGAGGTAGACATTCTGTGTCTCATCATTGGGGAGTAAAACCAAATATTCGACATAGGCCTTTCCCCCCCATCAATTAGCTCTCATCAATAAGTGCATCATGTAAATCTGCATCGAAAATGGAATTATCTGCATCATCACATAAAACCTATAAAGGCTGAGAAGTTGCCTCATTAGGACCAGCACTAGACTATCCACCTGTAAAAAGAGGCAGCAAAGTATCATACATGTCTTTGGAGCTAACAGATGTCTCCTTAGTACATGAAAGCAATGGCTGAATAGCATCTTCCACAAAAACAACATAACGGCTAACCAGAATGCATTTAGTCTGTTGATGATACAGATGATAGCCTTTGCTTTCAGAACTGTACCCAAGAAAAATACATTTTTACTGCTTAGACCTGTAGCAGACTTCGACACGCTTATACTGGCGAACAAAAACTCGTATATATCTTTGGCACAAAAAGACAAAATAGCCTGCATAAGCGCTATGATAGTGTGTTTCGAGGCCGAAACGAGCTCCGATCACAATTTCAGCACCACAAAGCGAAGCTGTTTTGATCTCGAAAACACGCTGAGTATGCTTACCAAAATTTGTGTGATTCTGAGACTGCAAACGGAGGAGTTTCGAGGGTGTTCTAGATGAAGCCATGACCTGCTCTGATACCAATTGTTGGAGATAGACGTCACGGAAGCACCCAAACAACACAAGGAAGGAGAAGAATCTTGGAGCACAACACACAATACTAAATGTATTACTAGAGAATGTACGAAGATAAGTAGCCCATTAGGGCAATAGGTGTATATACAAGCCGGGGAAAAAAAGTCCAAAAGAGGGAAAAAAGTGTGCCGGCGGTCCTAGAGTGTTCACACACATCACTACCTAAATATATCAACAATACCAAAAATTCCCTCCTACAAGGAGGGTTTACTTTGTGAAGGAATTCTCTAGTCATTAAAAATGAGTATTAGAGTACTCTAAAAAGGTATTTGGCTCCTTTCCTAAAATTCCATTATGGTAGCCTTTTATTGATTCACGTGGGTATGGTAAGGGCATATCTAGTATATTGAAATTGGATAACGTCTTCATGGGTTTTTTTATTTTCTAGAGCAAAAAAATGATTGACTTTGATTTGCATCTATCATACAATTATTTTAAGTATCTAATCCAATTGTTTCTATCTACAAATAATGTAGGAAACTATGGTTTTGCCTCCTAATCTTTATCATCATATTGTGCATTCACTTATAGTTCTTCTCACACTCCCACTTTTGTATCTCTGATAGGGCTAGATCTATCTTCTTCAACTATATGCTCTTCTTTATTTTTCTACTCCTTGATCACTTCCATCATATTTGTGAGCTTTCTTTCCCACGCATCCATCATCTTAAAGTCCTCTTTTATGTTTTGATCATATCTTTGCATTTCTTTCCTGTATTTCATTTTAAACATTTAATGCTCTTCTGAAATCTTTTCTACATGATTCATCAGCTCCATTAATTGATTTTCTACTTGATTCTCTTTTTGCAATTGTTATTTGAGATTTTGATTCTCTTTCCTTACTTCTTGGAGCTCTATTTCCAACTTCTTTATTCTTTCAAAGTCTTCATTGCTCTGCATAGCTGTGTTACTGTTTGGATCACTACAATATATCAGGCATATATTGAGGCTTTTATCCAGGAAATTGAATGGGTGCATTTTTGCCCCGACGTTAGTGTAAGTGTTGATATAGGCGTTAGAATCAAAACGATGATATAAGCACCGGTATATGCACTGCTACAGGCATCGGTATGGGTGTCGATATGAGTGTCGGAAATACCAATGCCCATACCGACTCGTATACCGGCGACTGTTTGGTGTACCGTCGCGCATGTCGATGAGAGTCCTAGGAGTACTGTCCCTCATACCAACGACCATCTCTGCAAATTTTTTCATGCTAAGTGTGTTGTATTTTGCTATAGCAACATTACCATGATGTGGTTTAGCAAAAAACAATACAATCTACCCAAAAACAAATTTGAGTACATGTTATGTGTACTCTAATGGCAACCAAAATATGATTCCTTAAAACAAAATACTACCCGAAACAAAAGAGATTATCAGAATGAACCATGACACATGAACCATCTACAAAAAAAAGTTATATATTTCATAAATGAAGCATGTACAAGAGTATGGAAAACCATTATAATATATGAGGCAAATACAAAATGTGGCAAAGCACTGCCATATAATAATCAAATACAAAATTATGGTGCACCACTGCCATATATGAGCAAAATACAAAATTATGGCACACCACTATCATACATATGCACAGAAGGATCAAAACATCCATATCAATAGTCGTGCAATAAAGAACATTCATGAAATGAGATAAATTCACATGAGATTTACAAACAACAAGTAAAAACCAAGTTTCTAAATTCATCACCTCATCATAGATGCTCCCATGAAACAAGCGCACCGCCTCCCTCCAAGTCCTCCAGTAGTGCAATCAATCCATGATGATATCCAAAAGCCTCATTCGTTCGTGTTGGAGGACTACCCATTTCTAGCTCCTCTAGCAAATATACAAAACCTTAGATGAACATACATGGCATGCTTAACACAAAGAATTTCAATAAACCAAATGATACTTACAAATTCGTGATGCATAGTGTCATATCCGCCATTGCCTAAATCTGACTGTCCAACCGTATCTAAACATGTGGCTATGGCATCTCACTGCTAGCAATATCATTCAGGAGTCTGCTGCTGCTTTTCGAGACTCATATCC